>JANCYW010000014.1:0-340892 GCA_026184775.1 Cyanidium caldarium | reverse complement strand
CCCTCCCCCCCATTCCCCCCCATTCCCCCCCATTCCCCCCCATTCCCCCCCATTCCCCCCCATTCCCCCCCATTCCCCCCCATTCCCCCCCATTCCCCCCCATTCCCCCCCATTCCCCCCCATTCCCCCCCATTCCCCCCTAATTCACACCCATTCGCCCGATCCCACCCAACTCACACCCGCTCGCCCGATCCCGCCCAACTCACACCCGGTCGCCCGATCCCCCCCAACTCACACCCGGTCGCCCGATCTCACCCAACTCACACGCGACACCACTCCCAATCCGCCCCAAACGCTCTCCCGTGCGCACGATCGCGCGCGCACACGTCGATCCCCAATAAAAAACAAATAACGAAAACACATTCCCGACATGCGCTGCCCCACTCCCCATGCCCGTTCCCCACCGCTCCAACAAAACACACACGCTCCACTCCCGGGCAGGGCACGGCGCCGATCGGCGATACGCAACCACAAAAAACGCAATTGCGGCTTGCCATGCCACACAACATCCATTCCATTCAGGTCACGCCACTCCCACACACACACACACTCCCGTCCACAACACCCGCTCCCACACATACACCTTCCACACGCTTCATCATCGTCGCCGTTCCGGGACTCGTTACATACACCCTGCAGCAGCAACAACACTACCCACATAGACACCGGAACCGCCGCCGCGCTGCCCACCACCACCATCGCTCTCTCCCACTACCACCGACGCTTTCCCACCAGGTGGCGCCCACACCGCATCCACCACTCCGCGCCATCGCCGCGATCGCCGCTTCTTGTCTACTGTTCTCGATCGACACAATCAACGCGCCCCTCACCTGCGCGCCGCCGCCGATCGGCGCGCGCGCACCCACAATGCGCCGCCGCTCCCATAACCGTCACCGATCTGTGCGCATCCACACACAAGGCGACCCCATTCCATACACTTCCACTCCACTCCATACGCTTCCATACACTCGGCACTCCCCTCGTCTACAACCAGCCGCATCAACACCGACTCCTCTCGCACCCGCCAACACACCGAAACGCTTTTCCCACCTCCCGCCACCGTCCCACCGTCCCACCGTCCGGCGCACACACACACACACCATCCAACCACCCCAGTAACACCCACTCAGGCAACACACGCTCATCCCACTCACACACGCATCCACCCACCACAACCAGCCACTCACTCCCAAACGCATACACTCACTTACACAAGCGCACACACACTCACAGCCGCCCTCCAACTTCACTCCACCAACACTCCCACATCCACCAACACCAACACCTCCATTCATCTCACTCCAACCCACCACCAACCCTCAACAATCATTCACCTACATCTCCACATCCATCAACACCCCATCCCACACACACCCATACTCACCCATACTCACCCATCTCACTTCACCTGCCCCGCTCGTTCCCCTGTAGCCAACCACCACCATCACAACACTCACACACACACACACGCCTCCCGACGCTGCGCAGCGCTGCGCAACGCCCATCCCACACGCTCACCCCATCAATCGCTCATTCCTTCATTCCTTCCATCGATCCAGAGCTCTCAGCGTTCTTTTACACTCCCAGACGCACGCGCAGCCACCGCTCCCCGCTTCCGCTTCCAACCACCCCAACGCACTCCCAACACACTCCACACCCACCAACCAACGCTCCCGCACGCCCATGACCCCTCTCCCACCACCACCGATCATCAACCCATCAGGCGCTCACCCGCCAACACTCCCCCAGCTCCCAGCTCCCAACCGACCCGCTGGCCGTTCCCGCCCCAAACCGACCCCAACACCCAACACACACTCATGAACACTCCAAACACTCCCAACACACTCCACACCCAACAACCAACGCTCCCGCACCCTCATGACCCCTCTCCCACCACCACCACCGCCCATCGTCGTCGGTCAGCCCAAGCCCTCATACGCCAGCGCCGCGCCAACGCCCACCGCCCACCGCGTGCCCACTGCACGCCCTTACGCCAGCACGTAACACACTCGAAACACAACACCACCTCCCCCACTCACCCAAACACTCCATACGTATACTCACGCGCACACACACACACACGCTCTCTCACTCGACACCACTGCCCCCCACGCACTGCCCAATGGCGCCGCACGACACTCTTACCATTCCCCGCCCGCGCACGATCGATCGGCAATCGGCAATCGGCAATCGGCAATCGCCTTCAATCAGTAATCCGTAATCGGCGATTTTCCTCGATCGGCAATCGGCAATCGCCTTCAATCACTATTCCGTAATCGGCGATTGTCTTCGATCGGCAATCGGCAATCGGCAATCGGTAATCGCCTTCAATCAGTAATCCGTAATCGGCGATTTTCCTCGATCGGCAATCGGCAATCGGCAATCGGCAATCGCCTTCAATCACTAATCCGTAATCGGCGATTGTCCTCGATCGGCAATCAGTGATCGGCAATCGCCTTCAATCAGTAATCCGTAATCGGCGATTGTCTTCGATCGGCGATCGGCAATCGCCTTCAATCGGCGTTGCCCTCTCTCAACCATCAACCATCCCACAGCGCGAAAACCCGAAATCCGCCATCCCGCATCCCTAACACCATCCGGCCGCGTAACCGTCTGCCCCGACACACACACACACACCCAATGCGCAATACCACAATGATCCATTCGTCGCCCAATACTGCACCTCATACGCCACATGCCTCTCTCTCACCCAACACTCCCATCACTACCTCGCACATACACCAGCTCCATTCTTCACCCACCATCACCAACATCTCAGTGACCAGCACTGCCAGTGACGCCGGCATCGCATCCACCATGACACAATGCGCCGGCCAAGCGTGCAGGCACCCCGACAATACTCTGGCGCGCCGGCGGCGCGCCATCTCCTCGTCGACAGCGTCAGGTGTGTTTGTCGACAACGCGCCTGCCGTTGAATGACTAGAACCGCCACCAGCTGTGGACATTCGCGGAGGTGAGACAGTGCATGCGCCACCGGCAACGCCTGCACTGGCCGATGCACGGACCTGCTTCGGGGCCAACTGCGCGGCGACAACAGATGTCTCCGACCGCCACCCGGTGCGCCCGGTGTCCCTGAGAGGGCGCACCCGAAGATCGACGACCATAGTGATGACGACGACACCGATGGTGATGATGACCACAACCACCACCTCGCACACACGAACACACACACATCACGCACCACTCCCGACTCCCTTCCTCTCACCACAGTCGTCGGGTGGATGTGGGCGCTGCCCCCCAGTCTGGGAGCAGCCACCTCTCCGTGACACGGCGCGGTGTGCCTATGTGCTTGCCCGGTGGGTGCTCCCCACCGCTCATCAGAGATCGCTCTGGGTGCCGATAGGCGAGAGCGTGTGTGCGCGCCCATGCACACATACACACACCCTCAGCCGTTGGCCTCCGTCTCCACGACCATGTGCAATACCCTGGCACCGTGCTGGCGCTGATGTGGGCATTGACTGGGCTCGCCGTGCAATGCGCCTCGTTGGTGGTTGTCAATGCCATTCGATTGCGGGAGTCGTTCTCGATCAGTGCGGGAGACGGGCGGCTGTGAGGGGCGTGGTCGCGGTCACCTGGGCGGCGTAGGCTCCAGTGGGGACGGCGACGGTGCAGCGTCAAGCGAGCGGTCACCGTGACCGGTGGACACTCGATGCAGTGCGCCCGGGGTGCCCACCATCCGCTCACCGACACGAACCGCCATTCTGGCAGGCGACATGGCTGGTGCCCGGCGATGAGCGCACCTCCTCCACCACCACCACCCCAACACCGGCATCATCGCCGGGCCCATTGCAGAGGGGATGTGGGCGCCACTGCCCGGAGTCACCAGTGCACCGGGCACCAGGAGACAGGTCTTCCACCGGGCCTGCTGGGGTGTGCCGGGAGGGTGGTGTGTGTGTGTGCGGAGGCGCCGCTGCTGGCCCAGTCGATGTGGCCACCACTGCCTGTTCGCGGCACCACACACCGCGCCGACGGCCACGCCCTCACACGCATACCGCTGGACAGTGCCGCGACCACCATCGATCGGTGCACCCGATGTGGCGATGGGTGCCGGGTCAGTGTCCGATCGGGTGGTCGGATGCTCCACCGCGAGGTGAGTGCCGCGCTCCACCGGATGCCGGTGGCGTTGACCACTCGGCATGGCCGGACACTCTGGGTCTGCTGGGATCCGCATCGACGCTCCCAGTGACCGTCGGTACCCACCCGATGCCGCACACGTTTACATTCAATATCGCATGGAGCCGAACACTCGATGGTCATCCTCATCATCACCGGGTGCCACCAGCGCCCGAACAGACGGTCCCCACGCCAGAGCGGTCTCGGCGACAGCGCCCTGTGCGCGTGTGTCGAGCACGCTGCTGGGCGACCGGCTGCGCCACTCGGTCTGCAGGGCACTCTGGCCTCGTCGGCACCGACAGCGCACACCACCGGCTCAAGTCGGTCATTGAACGCGCCAGTATCAAGAAGCGCGTCGTCCATGATGACTGCTGTGGGCGATGTCCGCTGCTCGATCGCACGGGCACACCGCTGCCACCCAAGGTGTGGGGCAACGCCACCACCTGCCTCCCTCCATACCCACTCCCCATCGCCCTCCACCGACGACTGGTGACACTCCCGACACCCACCCACTACTGTCACCATTCCCCAACAGATGCCGAACAGGTGCCGCAGACCACGCCACCCCCATCCTCCATGCCGCACGCACGCCCTTTCCCGTCCACTCCGCAAAACCGTGCGCGCCGATGCCCGATCAAATCTGGCGCCAAAATGCGCGCGCCATTTTTCCCTTCCAGAGGACGGCTCGGTGGCTCGGTGGCGATCGCGGGCAATTCAAAACACATGGACGACGCGGAACGGCCCCGCACGTGCTTTGGAGTTGTGCGCGGGCGTTTGCGTGACCACTACTCCAAGAATCATTCCAAGTAGAGTCATCTTTCTCGTTCCAGGTGTGCTGGTGAGTGCTAGAGTTGCGTATGGCTTCGTCGAGACTGCACGCCGTGCTGTTGGGGGTGCTGGTGGCGGCGTGTGTGGTGGGCGGGGTGGTGTGTCAGGTGTTGGGACGCGGGCCGGCGTTGGAGTGGGGTGGGGCGGGGCGCAGGCGGGTGGAGCGGGCAGCGACGGGAGTGTCAGCGGGTGTGCCGACGATCGAGTGGACGTGGGTGAGTGGCAACGACACGATCAACGTTGGAGGTGTGTATGGCACGAAGAACGTGTCTGCTGCCAGTAACATGCCGGGCGCGCGTTTCGGAGCGACTTCATGGACGGGCCTGGACGGTTTTTTGTGGCTGTTTGGCGGGTTCGGTTATCTCTCTGCTAGCAACGAAGGCTATCTCAACGACCTGTGGGCATACTCTCCGCAGCTGGGACAATGGAAGTGGGTGAGCGGGAGCGACACGAGCACTGACGTTGCCGGCGAATACGGCACGCTGTACGTGCCCAGCCCGTCGAACGCGCCAGGCAGTCGCGGCTCTGCCGCGAGTTGGGTCACCTCGAACGGGTCGTTGGTGCTCTTTGGTGGCTTTGGGTACGATACAAACGGCGATTTTGGCGACCTCAATGATTGGTGGCTTTTCGACACGCAGACGAACGAGTGGGTGTGGATCGCTGGCAAGACGACCATCAATGCGGCTGGAGTGTACGGCACCAAGGGCGTGCCCAGCAGGAACAACTACCCTGGCGCACGTTCGTTGGCATCGCCGTGGACGCTGAGTGGTGACCGGTTGCTGCTGTTTGGAGGAGAGAATGCCGACGGCGCCGTCTTCAACGACTTGTGGCAGTTGGACCTCACGTCATTCGAGTTTGTGTGGCTCTCTGGGTCCAACGCGACGAACGACCCGGGATTCTACGGCACACTGGGCGTCGGCAACGCGTCGACGCTGCCGCCGAGTCGCTTCGGCGCGGTGTCGTGGACGCGCCCTACTGACAAGTTGTACCTCTTTGGTGGAACGACTCCCACCGCTCCCTTCAACGACTTGTGGGTGTATGATTACACGTCCACCATATGGACGTGGATCGCGGGCAATGACACTGGCGACGCTCCGGGTGTCTACGCCGACAAGGGCATGCAGAGCGCCAGCGCATATCCAGGAGCTCGCAAATATGCGGTGCCGTTCGACGGGCCAACCGGTGAGCTGCAGCTGTTCGGCGGTTCCAACTCTGGCGGGAACCTTAGGAACGACTTTTGGTCGTATGACGTGGCCACCGGGCTGTGGGCATGGCTGAGTGGGAGCAATGCGACCAACCAGCCAGGCATCTACAACCAGAAGGGCGTATTCAATGCGACCACCGTGCCGGGCGCTCGCTATGTAGCTGTGTCATGGACGACTGCCAGTGGCGACCCGTACTTGTTTGGTGGCGTCGGATACGACGTGAATGACGCATTCGGTCTTTTGAACGACCTCTTTCTCCTGGCCGAGGTCACCGCCACGCCCACACCGACGCCGACCGCAACCGCGACTGCAACCGCGACGGCCACCGCAACCACAACAGCCACACCGACACCGACTGCAACCGCGACTGCCACCGCCACCACCACCATCTCCCCCACCCCCACACCGCTCTGCACCAACACCACCTGCGGCAGCCCCAACCAATACACCAACGCCCAACAGTGCGAACAGGTCGGCTGCTGCTTCAACACCAACACCCAACAATGCACCCTGCGCAGCGTCTCCCAACAATGCGCGCTGGTGTCGGTGCACTCCCGCATCGCCTGCGGCTGGGCATACATCTACCCCGACGAGTGCCGCGCCATCCCCGGATGCTGCTGGCAACCGACACCCAACGACGTCATCGCCCCGTGGTGCTTCTACGACGCCGAACAGGCTCCGCAAGCGTCGGCCGCCGCTCTCGAAGTGCAGGCCCCGGTGCCCCTGTGTTCCTCTTCGGACACCTCTTCCACCCGCCAGCCGTGCGGCCAGCCGGGCATCAACCGCTTCACCTGCCTCTCCCAGGGATGCTGCTACGACGCCGCCACCCACAGCGCCTGGGTGCAAAACGGCCAACACGCCGCCGAATACCGCGCCACACCGTACTGTTACCAGGCAGAGCACACCTGTGCGGTGCCGCAGTTTGAGCGACAGCCCTGTCACCCGCAGCACCAATCTTCCTCGACAACACCCACGGTGCAGCAGTGTCTGCAGGCGGGCTGTTGCGTGGGCTACGGCGGCGAGTGCTATCAGAAGGTGCCGCAGTTTGTGTGTCAGTCGGCGGGGTCAACGACGGCCACCGACAGCACCAGTTCGGGAACGAGCAACTCTACCACGTATGTGCCGTGCGGTCCCGAGTGCTGTAACACCGCCACCCAAAACTGCGCCTACACCGCAGGAGCCAGCGGCAACACGGCGTTATCATCATCCACCTATGGCACCGCGACCTCGTTCTGCGTGTGCCGGGACCCCTCCAAGCAGTGCGGCACCTACACCATACCTTCGGACAACTTTGTGAACAAGGTGCGCTGTTGCACCGACGACGAGGTGTGTGTCAACGATACAGAGTGTGTGGCCATACGTTAGATGAGGAGGAGGAAGGCAGATTGGGGAGCGCGCACGGACCGACGGCGCTGGGGCAACGGGAACGAGAGCCGGACAATGGATTGCATGCACGGAACGGCAACGACCAGAATACACCCAGGAAAGACACACATGAATGAGGACAGCATTGAATGCATACTGAGAGAGCACCAGCGCCACCAACACCGAATCATAAACTTGAGTGTTGTTGGAAAGCAGGTAAGAGACAGAATTCACCCACTAGGTCGTCGGCGACGCTCGGTGAAGGGGATGGCGCCGAGTCACACGTGTTGTTGCTCTTCTCGACATACGACGACACCAACAGATCCATCGCTCTATGTAACTGACATAGGCCTCCCGGTGATGAACAGTCCGTTGCATACGGCGTTTTCGTCGTGGTGCAGCGTGCGGCGGCAACTGGTATTCCGACACCGCAACCGAGGCCACGCACAGCGTTTCTGGTCGGTGCGTCAATCGCGATACGGCTGACAGTGCTCGGTCTCACCTGAGGAAACGCCGTGGGGAGGACGAAAACGCAAGCACCGTCAAGCGTCTGCTGCAGTGTCAGATCACGAAGTGTGAGTACATACACAGCCGCAACAGCAATACCGTATTCAACCTGCCACGGATCACGTTGGCCATTCCGCACGGCGTTCCACACCCCGCCTATCCGTGTCGCCCTCGTCGAGGTTCTACAAAGTTGAATTCTGCACCTGCTTTAGCGCAACGCCCAGCGCGCGGGCGCCGCCGCACGACCAAACCTGACACTCTAATCTTATCATCATCGCGCACTGCAGTGCCCGAACGACCCATCGCACCGCAAACGAGGGCACTCGCCGCGGTCAAGCCCGCTCAGACGACTACGTGGCAACCGCGTATTTCGCCCAGTCCGGAGTAGAGTGTCTGGACTGACGAAGGACCAAGCTGCGTCATTTACAGCGGCTGGATGCACTGCGCACCTTTGACCGACACAGAGGCGGCGGAAGACTCGTGCTCCCCAGCAATACTCTCTGCGGCAGCTGCAACGGCAGTCAGGCGAAGCTCATGTCATAACTTATCAGTTTGCCACTCGCGTACAACCACTTCCCGCGCTCCACCGTCAACCGGCTGCGCTCGATGAAAAACCCGGGGGCGCTGTTGCGTGCCAGGCGCACCAAAAACTGGATGAAGCACACGTCCGGACTGGCGTAGCTCACATCGATCAGCTCCAGTCCCAAAAACTTGTACGAGTCGCAAAACTCCAGAATCTCCGCCTCCCACAGCCCCCAGTCGTCCGTGTAGTCCGGGTTGTTCTTCGAGGTGGTGCGCATGAGGTAGCCCGGCAGCCGGTACACGTACGCGGCGTACCGCGCCCGCAGCAGTCCCTCGGCGTCGGCGGCGGGTCGCGCGCCCGTGTGCACCGGCATGCAGCAGCGCGAGTAGGCCCGCCCGGAGCCGCACGCACACGCCGTCTCCGGCTCCGGCACTCGATCCATTCGCCGCCGCGTTTGCCCCGGCCGACCGCGCAGGAACCGCCCGAAGAACGCCCCCCGCCGTACCGCCGTGTCACCCGCGTCGTCGTCGGTGGGCGGGACGTCGCCGGACGTCGCCGCACACCGCCACCGCTGCGGTGCTCGGGCGCTGTTTGTCGCCGGTCGCGCCCTCCGCTGTGCATAGGTGCGAGCCCGTGTCGGTGCCGACGCAACAAACATGGCCGTCGACCCTGCGGTTCATGCCCCGACCGTTGTCGCAGACGCGCTCGACAACGCCAAGAGGGCGTCCCTGAAAAGGCAGCGCGCGGTGAAGGAGGTCGCAGCGTGGTTGTGGAGAGACGGAGCCAGACAAAAAGTCATCCCTGCCTTAAGACTCTGGATGGCCAAGCATAACCAGCTATACTGACCGGACTGCTTTTTCGTTGTCGCAACCCCTGCGCGCCCTCAGTCGCACTTGGCCCAACGTGCTCGTCGCGCCTCCCGACCGCTGCCGTTCCCCGTCTTTACGAAGCGGCCGTGGCCACGCTCGTCTCGGACACGCCATGCAACCGCAACTCACGTTTCTCTCGCCCTTCCCTCCCTGCGCTCTCTCTGGCACCTCCCGCCGTCCCTCAGTCGCCTCCCGCCGGCAGGTGAGCTTGCGGCCCTGCCTCCCTCGCCGCCGTCGCCGCTCCCTGTTGCGCCTGTGTGCCGCGCCGTCGTCGGACGTGCCCTTCGCCGACAAAAAGGCGGCACTGCTGACGGCGCTGCGGGCGGTGGTGGACCCGGACTTGGGCGATGACATTGTCTCACTGGGGTTTGTCAAGAACATCGACTTTAGGGACAACGGCGACGTGTCGTTCGACGTGGAGCTGACCACGCCCGCCTGCCCGGTCAAGGACGCCTTCCGGCAGCAGTGCCAGCAGCTGGCCGAGTCGCTACCCTTTGTGCGCGAGGCGCACGTGCGCATGACCGCACAGGCGCCGCGGGCCACCGCCGAGCTCACGGACGCCAACACGCGCTCGCTGCAACGGGTGTCCAACGTCATCCTGGTGGCGTCGGCCAAGGGCGGCGTGGCCAAGTCCACCACCGCCGTCAACCTGGCGTACGTGTTGTCACGCAGCGGGGCGCGCGTCGGCATTCTGGACGCGGACATTTACGGCCCGTCGCTGCCCATCATGGTGGCGCCCGAGGGTGGCACCCAGGTACGTCTCACCGACGACGGCCTCATCGAGCCGTTCGTGCGCGCCGGCGTCAAGCTGATGAGTTTTGGGTACATCAACCCGGACCCGGCCATGCTGCGCGGCCCGATGGTGGCCTCCATGGTGACGCAGTTGGTGCAGCAGACGCACTGGGGCGAGCTGGACTACCTGGTGGTGGACATGCCGCCCGGCACCGGCGACGTGCAGATCACCTTGGGGCAAGTGCTGAAGGCGACGGCGGCGGTGGTGGTCACCACACCGCAGCGCCTGGCGTTTGCCGATGTCGTCAAGGGCATCCAGCTGCTGGACAAGCTGGCGGTGCCGCCCATCGCCGTGGTGGAGTCGATGGCCTACTTCGAGGCACCCGACACCGGGAGGCGATACTACCTGTTCGGCCAGGGCCACGGTGCGCGCCTGTCGCGGGAATTCGGCATCGAGAACACGTTCGAGGTGCCGCTGATGCCGGAGATCAACGCCGCCGGCGACACCGGCACCCCGATCACCCTCACGACGCCCGAAGACAACGCCGTGTTCCAGTGCTATAAGCGTATCGCCGATGCGGTGGTGCAAGAATGCGCTCGCATCCGCTTCGGCGCCAACACCGTGCCGCAGGCGCACTACGACACCGAGAGCGGCGATATCGTGGTGCGCATCGGCGGCGCCAACGACGACGATGCGCACGTGGAGCACATCTGGCCGGCAGCGCTGCGCCGCGCCTGCCGCTGTGCCGCCTGCGTCGACGAATACAGTGGCGCGCCGCTGCTAGACCCCGGCAAGGTGGACGAGAACGTGCGGCCGCAGCAGATGATGAACGTGGGCAACTACGCGCTAGCCATCAACTGGAGCGACAGCCACCAGTCGATCATGCCCTGGGAACGCATCCTCACGCAGTACCGTTCGCGGCGCCGCAGCACCCCCGCCCCGGCGCCCGAACCCTCCACGCCGGCTCCCGCTGCACGCTAAACCACACACGCACACGCACGCACACACACACACACACATTCTCAACGGCCGCGTCGCGCCGCCGCCGCCGGCCGCACCCCCACCACCTCATCCTCCTCATCGCGAATACGCCCCTTCTTCACCCAGTACTCCTTGCTGCCGCGGTCCTCGCCGAAAAAGTACAGCGGCTTCACCCGCGGCACCGCCAGACCGGCGCCGTGCTCCCGCCAGTGTCGCTCCTTGCGCAACTGCAAGTACACGCCCATGCCCACACAGCCCGTCAGAAACCCCGCAGTGTACCATCCGTAGTGTGGTAGCGGCAGCCGAGAATGAGGTCGAGAGCTCATACACTAGCGTATAGAGTGTCCATGGTGATGCCGTCCTGTGTGTCCATCACACGACACCGAGCGGCAACGGCCTCGACGCCGGGGTGTGGGGGCGACGGCTCGCGCGGGTGTTGCGCTCGCTCGCTCGCTTGCTCGCCCGCCCGCCCGCTCCGTCTCCCTCTATGGTCACCGGGCGTCCGGGCATCATCCTATGGCGACAACGGTGGCACAGGAGGAGGCGGGTATGAGTTCGGGTGATGCATCGGCTGGTGACACGGACACTCGAGCGGCGGCGGCACCGACGACGCACGCCTGCGCAACGGCGGTGGGGCAGGCGCCGGCCCGTGCGCTCCGAACGCGAGACCCTGCAACGGCTGTGGAGGGCGAGGTGGATGGGGCGCGCCACCACCGCCACCTCCACCACCACTACCATGTGCTGCAGCACCAGCACGTGCCGGTGGCGGTGCGGGACGAGGTGGCGCTGCCGCTGCACGTGCAGCACATGTTGGCGGGCGGGGCTGCGGGCATAGCGGAGCACGTGGCGCTGTTCCCGGTGGACACGGTGAAGACACATATGCAGGTGTATCAGGGGCAGGCGGGATTGGCGGAGAGCGGGTTGGTGCAGGCGGTGCGGCGCATAGCGCGTCACGGTGGCGGGGTGCGGGCGTTGTGGCGCGGTGTGGGGGCGGTGGCGCTGTCGGCCGGTCCGGCGCACGCGCTCTACTTTTCCCTGTACGAGGCGGCGCGGGCGCAACTGCTTCCGCGACTGCCGGACACGTCGGCGTCTGTGGCCACTGCCAGTGCCGGCGCGCTGGCCACCATTGTCAGCGACGGGGTGATGGCGCCGTTCGACGTGGTGAAGCAGCGCATGCAGGTGCAACGCGGATATCGCTCGGTGCTGGACACGATTCTGCGGGTGTATCGAGTGCAGGGCGGTTGGCGGACGTTTTATCGCGGCTACCCGACCACCCTGGTGATGAACATCCCGTTCAGTGCGGCCTACTTTACGGTGTACGAATCGATGCACGAACTGCTGCTCGGGCGACGACATCCGGTGCGCACCACCGCCAACGTGGCGCACGAGTCGTTCGGCCAGGCCGCCCGTCGCACCCTGCTGCACTTTGTGAGCGGCGGGGTGGCCGGCGCCGCCGCCGCCACCATCACCAACCCGCTCGACGTGGTGCGCACCCGACTACAAACCCAGGGCGAACCGGGTGCCCGCAAGTACCGCGGCATGTGGGCGGCGTTCCGCTCGGTCGCCATCGAGGAGGGCGCGCGCGGCCTCTTCGCCGGCGTCCGGCCGCGCGTCCTGTTCCACGCCCCGGCCGGTGCGGTGGCGTGGACCACCTTTGAGTTTGTCAAACGCACACTGCACCTCGATGAAAACCTCGAGGCACTGGATGAGTGGTGACAAGTACCTTGGCACGTTTAGGGCACGTGTTGCGGCGGGTGTAAAGCTGCAGACTGTATGTGGATGGATGCGTGCGTGTAGGTAGTTAGAGCTATCGGAGCGGCACGCGGCGCGCATTCGTCTGTCCAGCGGCGCGTTTCGTGTCTCTCTCGGTCGGTGGGGGTGTTGTTCTACCAGCGCGGTGGTGCGGGTGCGCCTTTCACGCTGCGTCAATCACCCACGGCAGACGTACGCACCATGGCGTGTACTGTGGCGCGAGCGGGACTACGCCAGCTCGCGCTTCCGGTGTGGAGTCGATCTGTGTCCGCGCTGCTGGCCGCGTCGGCACCTTCCCGTCCGGCCTCCTCCACTTCATCCTCGTCGGCGGAGGCGGCACCGGCGAGGGCGCCGGAGGAGCGGCCGCCGCCCAAGCCGGGTCACATACGCATGAAGGTGGACGGGCGGGAGGTGGAGGTGCCGCGGGCCATCACCGCCATCGAGGCGTGTCGGTTGGCGGGGGTGAACGTGCCGCACTTTTGCTACCACGAGCGCCTCTCCGTGGCCGGCAACTGTCGCATGTGTCTGGTGGAGGTGGAGAAGATGCCCAAGCTGGCCGTCAGTTGTGCGTTGCCGGTGATGGAGGGCATGCACGTGATCACCGGGTCGCCGCGGGTGAAGAAGAGCCGCGAGATGGTGCTGGAGTTTCTGCTCAAGTCGCACCCGCTGGACTGTCCCATATGCGGTAAGTGGACGCGTCGGTCGGAGCCGAGTGTGTGTGTGTGTGCTGAGATGCGTGAGGGCAGAGTGTGAGCGAGCGATCAGGCAACTAACCGCGAGAGAGCACGGTACAGATCAGGGAGGCGAGTGTCAACTGCAGGAGCTGTCGATGGTGTTCGGGGCGGACCGCGGCCGCTACTTTGACTACAAGCGCACCGTGGACGACAAGTACTGGGGACCGCTCATCAAGACGGTGATGACGCGCTGCATCCACTGCACGCGGTGTGTGCGCTTTGCCGAGGAGGTGGCCGGCGTGGCGGATATCGGCACCGCCGGGCGCGGCGAGATGACCGAGATCACGCAGTACCTGTCGGCGAAGGTGTTCGAGTCGGAGGTGAGCGGCAACATCATCGACCTGTGTCCTGTGGGCGCCCTGACCGGCAAGCAGCATCGATTTTAGATTCACAGCGCAGTGCGATGATGCACCGGGCTCGAGGCGTCGGTTGGCGTCTGCGAGCATCGGCATTCGAGTTATCCCTGTCTGAGCGGGGCGCCGCCATCACGGAGGTGAGGTGGCGTCACGGCTGCGGACACTGCTCGGTGACGTGAGTTCTGAGCATTGCGCGCGGTGTATGGAGGTGCGCGCTCAAGGATCGAGTTGCCGGAGCGCGTCCGGCAACCGGGCGACGGTGGGCTCGGTGCGTCGTCGACGCCAGGAGTGCGGCTCGCCGTTGCGGTCCGGTTCTGGAGGATTGTCGGGTGGCGACGTCGGCTGGAAGCTCGGCGGCCACGGTGGGTACGATTGGGGCGTGCGCGCGCCGTTCGATAGGCAACGGGGCCAGTCGGCCGCGGGCGTCGTTGTGGCACCCTCCACCCGCAGTCCGATCAATAGCTTGCCGGCGAATTGGCCGGCTTTGGGCCGCCCGCTGCCGTGCGGGTAGTGAAAGCTGTACCACATCTCGCTGCGGCCGCTCTCGTCCAGCTTGGCAGAGGTCAGTGGAATGCGCACCGAACCGATGAGCGCCTCACCGCCCAGCGCACAGCAGCCGCTGCTGGTCTTGTACACGTCGCACACCACCACGTACTCTGGGAGCGGCAGCACGTTGGACTCGCCGGTCTCCTCGACGAACGCCTTTGGCCCGCGACTCTTCCTGGTAAAGCGCACCAAGTTCGTAGCCACCGCACTGGCCTCCCGCCGACTCGGCGGCAAGCTGGTGTCCAGCCAGGTGCGCACGTAGATGGACTTGCTCAGGTAGCGCACCGAGACGTCGCGCACTTCGCGAACGTGCACGGTGACCCGCGCGCGCCCGTCCGGCAGCGGTGCCAGCGACGCTGCTGGCGCCTCGCTACGAAGCGAAGGCGGCGACGGTGGGGGCTGCATTGGGGAGTGCGAGATGGAATGGTGTACGTCCAGCTCGAAACGACGATACGTCCGAGACAACACTCTGTGGGGAGGAGTGGACCTCCTGTACGTCTCAGACGCCCCCGTTGGCGTGTCCGGACGGAAGGGACGTGCGTGCGCGCGCGCCGCAGATTTTCGAGGCGAACAACACGGCCGCGGCCGCAGAACCGCGGAACGGGAGAACGGAGTCGAAGGACACGCAGTGAGTGGGATGGTTCTGCCGACCGGGGGCGCACAATCGCCTCGCGGTGATGGACGGGAATGTCCAGTGGGAGGATTGGGCGTCTTCGGCGGCATGACGTGACCTGCAGGAGGCGACGAGGGGCTGCGCGCGGTAGCGCGACCTGCCAGGCGCGCGAACCTGTGAGTGGTCCAAGCGACGGGTGGCGCCTGCTTGAGGCCTTGCGTTCAGGAGCCTAATTTGGAAAAGGTGCAAATTAGGACGCACTAGCTCTGTTCTTCGTGGCACTTGCCCGTGGCCGGAACGCATTGGCCCCCTTCAGTGGCCCGGGTGTTGAGGTTTGCGCCCGCGTCGGCCCCCCAATTTAGATTCGGGACAGGTGGCACGCGCAGAGCGCACGCCAGGCACGTGCTCGGCTCTCAAGCCGTTTTCCTTCCTTTTCCAGGCATGTCGCACCCTGTGCAGCAAACTAGGCGAGCGTTGCGGGTGTGAACTCGACCCGAGCACCGGCACTTGGTGTTGTTCAGGAGATTGGCACTGCTCAAAGCTCATTACAAGACCACCACATGTTGGCCAGCAGCGACATGTTTACTCGCCGTCTGTTTCTCGTTGTACTCGGCGTGGCGCTCGCCTCGTTGCTCGCACTGCCGGCAGCCGCGCTGCCTGCGGTGCGCGTCGAGAGCAGCAGTGGTGGCAGCCACGGCAATAGTAGCGGCGGAACGATCGACGTGTTCTACCCACCGCCCTCGCCAGCGCTATCGCCGCCGCCCACCTATGACTTGAACCGGACGGCTACGGTGGTCATTGCCGGCGCCGACGCCATCAGCGACTTTCCTCCGGCGTTCAACTTTTTCGGCCACGGCGCGGCGATCACCTTCAGCGGCGGCGCGCAGTATGCGGCGGTGTATCCCAACGACGATGCCGGCACCTACAGGCTGCTGAATGCCACCGAGCTGCTGCAAGATCTCAAGTTCCGCTACTTTGTCTACTACGGACATCCGCTCGCATGGTACGCGGCGGGCAACTTGCCAGGCAACCGTTCGACGGTCTCCCAGGAGTACGTGCCCTCAGGCAACTCAACCCGCTTCATCGCCGGCACCTTTGCGATCACGCAGGTGAACACCATCATCTCCGGCACACCGGGCGTGGTGAATGTGGCATTCAACGCGTACGATCCGCACAACGTCTCGGCGGCGCCGCACCTGCCCAACGCTCTGAACGACTACGGTGTGGTCACCTTCACCAAGGTGCCTTGCACAGAGGCGGGAATCACGTGTTGAAAGGTAGGTCGGTGTGGAAAGGCGTCGGTAGCACTTTGGGGAATAAACGGCGGATGCAGTTGAGGCGCCTGGAGAGCCTATCGCAGTGCGTGCGCAGGGGCGTCCGCGGGGCTCTCCCGTGGTTTTCTCCCCTGCCTAACGCTTCGGCACTTCCCACTTTCGTCACGCCACCCCCCCAGCACAGCTGTCCGCCCGTGCTCGCAGCAACGTTCACTCCCCCCGTGCGCCGATGGCTCGCTTTGGCTCCGCGTCGAGATTGAAGCACCGCCGTGAAAAAAGAACCGACACGCATCGGGCACGCGCAGATCCAATTTTAGCGGTCCTCGCCGCGATTCTCGACGAAAACGGGTGCCCGCGTGATTTTCTCCTTTGGCGTTGTGCAAGTGGGTAGAAAAAAGTCGGTGCCACTTCGCACGCCCGAACCGCATTGCCGCATTGACTCTAGCACGCACTCCCACTGCGATGGCCTCCATCCGCCACCACACCGCCCTCTTCTTGGCGGCGATCATGGCGCTCCCGCTGCTACTTGTCAGCATGCAGGCCACCGCGTCCATCGTGGAGATGCGCGCCTGGGATCTGGCGGCCGCCGATCGTCAGTATGCCGACCAGGCCGCCAACGGCAACTTCCTGCCGCCGTCGCCGCTGCTGCCGCACCCACCCGTCTACGACGAGAACCGCACGGCCACGGTGGTGGTCACCGGCGCCGACGTGCAGAACAGCAACAACGCAGAGGCGAACGATTTTGGGGTGGGCGGCGAGATCACCTTCAGTGCCGGCATCGACAAGGCCACCGTGTACCCGGACGATGACGTGACCGATTTCAAGGTGGTGAATGCCACCGCGTTGCTCTCCAACCTCTCCTTCAGCTACTTTGTCTACTACAAACACCCGCTGGCCATGTACACCGCCGGCAACTTGCCGGGCGTCAACTCTTCGATCACCGCGCTGTACCAGTCGAGCCAGCACAACGTCAACTTCACCACCGGCACCGTGCTGATCAAGCAGGTCAACCCGCAGCCGGCAGGAGCACCCGGCGAGGTGTACGTCAGCTTCAACGTGTACGACCCGCGCAACGACTCGCGCGTGCCCGACATTCCCAGCAGCCTGCTGGAGTTTGGCGTGCTGAGCATCCTCAGGGTGCCCTGCAGCGGGGCAGGAATCAGTTGTTAGAGCAGGAGCGATGCATAGATGGGGATAGATGAAGAGAATAGACCGATCGGAAGGGAGCGGGCGGCAATGAAGTGGTAAAACTTGCAGAGCGGACGCGAAGGTGCAAGTGCAGCAGTCGGTCGCGCGGTCGCCACAGCCGCGCGTGTCCTTTTCCGTTCTCGGGTTCCGGTGTGTACCGCTCCGCGTTCCCTCTCCCAACACCCCTCGCTCACCATGGCGCTCTCGTGCTTTTGTATGAAGCGCACGCTGCAGCAGTATGAGCGCACGCCGATGCCCGAGTACGACACCAACAAGAAGAAGATCATCGCGTTGGACAACCAGCTCGGCAAGCTCATCCGCGACCTGGAGCAGACGCAGAACACGTGGGTGCGCCTCGGCGAGCAGTACGTCTCGTTCGGCACCGACGCGCAGGCGTACGCGCAGGAGATGGAGGGTGAGGACGTGAAGAAAATGGCGGCGACGCTGAACACGACGGCGCAGGAGGTGGGCAGCAAGCTCAAGGCGCTGCACGCCGGCGAAGCGGCCACGCCGTCCGGCAAACTCATGGCGCTGCTGAAGGAGTTCAAGAAGCAGGTGACCGAGTGCAAGTCGCGCTCGTCGCGCATGGAGAGCCTGGCCAAGGACTATGACGCGCGGCGCGCGGTGGTGGACGACAAGGAGCGCGCCAACACGCCCGAGGAGAAGATGACCAACGTGCGCGCCGCCATGTCCTCCGCCGAGACCAAGTTCCGCGAAGCCGAGGCCGACGTGCTCCAGCGCCAGAAGAACATTCTGGAAGAGGCGCCCAAAGCCGCCGAGGCGACGCTGGTGTGCTTTGCGGCGACGCAGGCTGACCGCGTGCGCCTGCTCCAAGAGAACGTGTCCGCCCTGAACCGCATCCGCGACGACCGCTTGGACTCGGTCACGAAGGCGCTGCAAAGCGTGAAGAAGACCGCCTGAGAGAGGAGGGTGGGAGATCATTGAATGGGTAAAGCGAATGAGAAGTGGCGACGCGAGGATATCGTCTCGTGAGTGCTGTGGCGGCACTCACGAACCACCCACCCAACGGGTCCTCCTCCCGCTGTCCTCCTCTCGACGGTTGCGCGGGCTTCACGCTCCTTTCTCGGATGTTCCGTGTGCGCGCGTCACCGGCGACCTTTTGCTGCGCTCTCACGAATTGCCGGCGGCGGCGGCGGCGGCGGTGTTTCCTCGCTCCGGAATCACGTCGACGTTCGCACCGATGCTTCCCCCCCGAATGGTTGCGTTCGTGACGCCTCTCCCCCATGGCACAGCAGCGCATCGATTGCGCTACCCCAGCATCTGCTCCACCGGCGCATTCACCACCGGGCGACCGGGCACTGCGCCCCCAGACCGCCGCCCCGCCTCGGCGCCCCGCTCGGCGCGCGCCGCCCCACACACCCGCCGACGCCAAACGTCCACCACCACCACCACCACTACCCAACACGCGCTCACACGCCTGCGGGCGGAGGACGATTACTACGCGCGTCTGGGGGTGTCTCGCGGTGCCAGCCAAGATGAAATCCGGCGGGCATTTCGCAATCTGGCGCGCAAGACGCATCCCGACGTGAACAAGGCGCCCGACGCCAAGGAAAAGTTCCAGAAGATAGCCGAAGCGTACGAGGTGCTCTCTGATGACAACATGCGCCAGCGTTACGACACGTTCGGCGAGGCGGGTGTGAAGGGCGCGGCGGCCGCCGAGGGCGGCAGTCCGTTCGTGGACCTGTCGGACCTCGGACTCGGTGACATCTTCGACCAGTTCTTCGGCGGCGGCATGGGCATGGGCGCCACCGGCCGGCGGTCACGCGGCGGTCAGCGCAACGGTCCCGAGGCGGGCGACAACTTGCGGTTGGACCTCGAGGTGGACTTCGACAAGGCCATTTTCGGCGGCGACGAGAAAGTGCGCATCTCGCACCTGGAAAAGTGCGACACCTGCAGCGGCAGCGGCACCAAGCCGGGCAGCAGCGCCCGCACTTGCAACATGTGCGGCGGTGCGGGCGTGGTCACCCAGGTGGCCCGCACGCCGCTGGGCGCGTTCCAGTCCACCCAGACCTGTCCGCAGTGCCGCGGCGCCGGCGAGATGGTGGAGGATTACTGCGGCACGTGCGGTGGGCGCGGACGGGTGCAAGTGCAGAAACAGCTGATGCTGAACATACCGGCCGGGGTGGACGACGGTTCGCGGCTGCGGGTGCGCTCCGAGGGCGACGCCGGGGTGCGCGGCGGCCCGCCGGGCGACCTGTACGTGTACATCAAGGTGAAGGCGCACCCGGAGTTTCGGCGCGAGGGGCAAGACATCTACGCCGACGTGAGTGTGTCGTACCTGGATGCGATTCTGGGGCGCCGCCTGCACGTGAATACAGTGCACGGCGCGGTGGACGTGCAGCTGCCGGCGGGCACGCAGCCGGGCACGGTGTTGCGAATTGCCGACAAGGGTGTGCCCAAACTCGGTGCGCCAAACCGGCGCGGCAGCCATTACATCAACGTGAAAGTGACCATCCCGCGGCAACTTTCCGACAAGGAGCGAGCGCTGATAGAGCAGCTGGACCAACTGAGTGGCGGCGGGGAGAACGGGGCCGGCAGCGGGTCGGCGTCGGAGGACCGGCGTCGCGGAGGTATTTTCGGCGGATTCAGGCCCAGAATCTGAATGCACCGGGCGTGTGCCGTGAAGCAGCGAGTCGAAGAGGGCGATAAAAAAAGAACAGGTGCGGTTTACCCCAGAACGCTTCCCCGGTCGTTCCGGTCTGCTTGCTGCTGTCATTTGATCTGGTACGAACTGCTGTAAGGTACCTGTTCGCCGTCCTGGGCCACTTGGGAGACGTGCGGGTCGGGTGGCGGCTCGCCCTCGGGATTCGCCTGCTCGCGCTTCTTCTTTTGGCGATCCTGCTCCAGGCAGTAACAGAGGACGGGGAGGCAGAGGAGGGCGCCCATAATAAGGAGGAGGAAACGCTTCACCTTCAGAGGACGGGCGCGGTGTTGCCCGTCCGTTCAGTGTGGCGAACACCTATCCTCTTGCCTACACCGCGGAAACGTTGTCGGAATGGCTCAGCCGACCGTTCAGGTTCAACGGGCTGTGAATCAGTGCTGAAACGAGCGTTGAGCGCGGCCGCGAATCGAGCTCACTGCTGATCCAGCCAGCCCAATGTCAGCTCCACCTCTACCGGGCCGACGGGTTCTCTGGGCGTCCCGCGGTACACCAAAACAAAGGCAACGCGGACACAGGAACGCGTCTCGCAGTTCCCGTAACCCATTCGCGTGTCCCTCGACGGTCTTGAGATCATCAACGGGTGACCTGTCCTCGAGCGCCTCCTCAATAACCTGCCGCAGGTCCCGTTGGACGTTCTGCAAGGCTTTCCACGCCCGGCATATCTGTGCCGTCGTGGGCCGGCGGCGGACGCATGGGACGCGCCGGTCGGCGCCATCCGCGTCGGCCATGCGCGAGGAAAACGTGTGTGTGATGGCGATCGGCAATTTTGCCCTCGAGGCGGCGCGAGCGACGAGAAATTCGCTCGGCGTTGTTTGTGGTGTGTGCACGGAAAAGTGTACTCGCGTATACATCGCCGGTTGGTGGACCGTTGAGCCATCAAGGTCACGGGGTATCTTGCTGGAACTGCGCGAATCGTCTCTGTCCGCGTTGTTTTCGCTCCGGCGTACCACAGAACGCCCCAGTAGCCTGACAAACTCGGAAGAGGCCGGGCTGACGACAGGGCTGGCTGGATCAGGGACAACGAGCACTGTATCGAGCGTATCGTCGCCATCATCGAGCTTCTTTTCCAGAAATGGTGCGTTCTCAACACGCTTTCCGTCGTTTGGGAGTACTGGCGTTACTGGTAGGGTGGCTCCTGTGTGCGGGACAAGCCATCCTAGCGGAACGGGACACTCTGGGCGCCTACGACGTGCGAGAGCTGTCCGCCGACCTGGATGTCGCGCCGGCCCCTTGGGCCGACGATTTCCTAGCAACGACCGTCCGTCCCATTCTGAACGAGACCATCGCTTTCGATCTCAACTACACGCAGTTTGACTACACGCTGATCAATTCGTTGCTGGTGGTGGACCCGCGCCTGTGTCTGAACACGGCGCTGACAGTGGGGGCGGCCAACGCGGTGGAACTGCTGGTGTTGTGCACGGTGGAGGAGGTGCAGGCGGGCAACTGCAGCACCGGCCAGCCGGCCAACATCTCCTACGCGCTACACTCGGCGGGGTGGACCGGCGACGACTACCGCTCCGTCGCGCTGGCGGCGCATCTACCGGCGTCGTACTTTAACTTTAGCAGTTTGATCGGCGAGGAGACCGGCGGGCTATACGGAGAACACGCGTTCCACGCTGCACTGTCCGCCTCGGCGTTCGTGATGAGCAAGTTGAACCACACGCTGATGACGCACGAGTACCGCTTCGCGGGCGCCGCTTTTGCGGCCCTGGCGAGCTACGAAGTGTACGCATTTGTGGTAGTGGGCAACTCGCCCGATCAGCACTGCGCGAGCACCACCAACGACGTAGTGCACAACACGTTCAGTTTTTAGGAAGCGACAAGGGAGAGGCAGGGACACGGGCGGGGAGGAGAGGGAGAGAAACACACGTGAGAATTGACATTTGCATTGCGCTGCCGGTCCTAAACAGTTTGCCGAGTCTGATGACACGCATGAGCGTGACTCCTTATTCACATACTCCCCATATCCTCGTATAGCGCCCTTCCACGACAAGTGCCCTCTTCTGTGCTCCAGCAGGCACCGACGCCCGCCGCTGATCCGACGGATTCTGCAGGCGTCGCGGACGCGCGCTGCGGCTGGACATCGAGGGGCGGCGCAGCAGCGAGACGCGTCCCCCCGCTTCCTCTTCAGTCCATCCCTCATCATGTCCAGCACGACGAGCAAACCCAACACCGAGGATGCGACCGCATGGAAGCAGCGGGGCAACGAGGCGTTCGCGGCCAAGCGGTACGACGAGGCCATCGAGCACTTCAGCCGAGCGCTCACGCACGACGACACGCAGCACGTGCTCTACTCCAATCGCTCGGCGGCGTACGCCAGCAAGGGAGCGTACGCCGAGGCGTTGGCGGATGCGGAGCGGTGCGTGGCGCTGGCGCCGGACTGGGTGAAAGGGTACTCTCGCAAAGGGGCGGCGTTACTGGGGTTGGGGCGACTGGCGGAGGCGCGTGCCGCCTTCGAGGATGGGTTGCAGCGGGACGCGGACAATGCCGGGCTTCGGCAGGGACTGGCGGATGTGGAGCGGGCGGAGGCGACTTCTGGCCGGGGCGGCGCACCGTCGGGCCTACCTGCGGAGTTGCTGGCGCGCCTGGCGAGCGATCCTCGGGCGCAGGCACTGCTGCGGGACCCGCAGGTGATGCAGGCACTGCAGCGGCTACGGGATCCGAGCGGTATGATGGAGGCGCTGCAAAACCCGAAGCTGCAGGAGCTGTTCGGGCTGGTGGCCAGCGATATGGACATGCCGGAGGCGGATGTCGAGACGTCGGAAGAGGCGGCCAACGGGCAGCACAGCGAGCACACCACGGATGCGGCCGCCGAGCCAACCACCCATACCGAAACGGGTGTGGACCTCGATGCGCATCGGGAGGCGGAGCGTTTGAAGAGCGAGGGCAACGCGGCGTACAAGCGACGCGATTTCGATAGCGCACTGGAGCACTACCGCAAGGCGCAAGAGCTAGAGCCGAACAATCTGGTGCATTTGGTGAACGAGGCGGCAGTGCATTTCGAACGGCGCGATTACGCCAAGACCATCGAGCTGTGTCAGTGGGCGATCGACCGCAACCGCGACGAGCAGCTGGGCACCGACTTTAAGCTGGTCGCCCGCGCCTACGCCCGCATGGGCAACGCGCACGAACACCTGAACGATCTGGCGGCTGCGATCGACGCCTATGAAAAGTCGCTGCTGGAGCATCACGACGATCGGGTGCTGCTCAAGCTGCAAGCGTGCCGCCGCCGCAAGAAGCAGCTGGACGAAGAGGCGTACATTGACGTGGACAAGTCGGAGCAAGAGCGCGAGGCCGGCAACACCGCCTTCAAAGCGGGCGACTTTCCCCAGGCCATCGAGCACTACACCGAGGCGCACAAGCGCAACCCGCGCGACCCGATCCCGCTGTCCAACCGCGCCGCCGCCTACATCAAACTGGGCGCGCTGCCATCCGCCATCAAGGACGTGGACCGCGCGCTGGAACTGGACCCAAAATTCGTGCGTGCCTACGCCCGCAAAGGCCAGGCACATTTCGCCATGAAAGAGTACCATCGCGCGCTGGACGCCTACGAAAAGGGACTCGAGGTGGACCCCAACCATGCCGAGCTGCGCGACGGCTACATGCGCGTCATGATGGCCATCCACAACAGCAACGAGGCGGATCCGGAGCGCGCCGAACGCGCCCTGGCCGACCCCGAGATCCAGGCCATCCTCATGGACCCGCAGATGAACATCCTGCTGAAACAGATGGAGTCGGACCCCAGCGCCGCCCAGCGCGCCATGCAAAACCCCGGAGTGGCCAGCAAAATTCGTAAGCTGGTCGCGGCCGGCGTGGTACGTATGGGATGAGAAGGGAACGCAGGTGGTAAAGAGAGAGTCCGCGGCGACACTCCCGCAGGCGTGTCGACGTGCGCCCGTCGGCAATGCCTCGCTGCCGATGCGGCGATCGCGTTGCCGCCGCCCGCGAAATCACCGACCGACCGCCCGACCGACCGACCGACCGACCGACCGACCGACCGAAAGAGAGAGAGAGATGGGCGTGCGCGCCTGCGCGCGTGTTCGGGTTCAAATGCGCCCGCGCACCGAGACCGACATCGGGTGTTGCGTGTAGGGCCGCGGGCGCGGGCACACCGACGTGTTGAGAGTGGCTGGCGGGGTCTGTTCACGCTCGATGCATCCCCTCCTCTAGTTCTGCGCTGTGTGTGGTCAGCACACTGCACGTCGGTGGACGCATGGAGCAACTTCCAGGGTGGTCGCGGCGCCAACCGACCATCCGGTACAGGATACAAGGGCGCCAAGAGCGGCACACCGTCGACAGCGCCCAGGTGCGCAAGCGTTCCTCTCGTCACGATCACTGCGAGGGTGCTGTAGGCACCGGCCACGCTTCCCTCCCCGCATCACCTCACTGGCAACGATTCGGCAAGTACCGCGAACGCTTTCGGGGCAAGCGGGTGTACGTCGATCCGGACGTGCCGCCGGTGTGGGCTGTGCAAGTCGCCCGGGCGCTGCGGGCGTACGGTGCGGTGCCGCAACCGTACTTTGACGCCAGCCTGTACGCTATGGTGACGCACCGCGAGGGGAACGCCAAGGGGCGCATTATGGAGCAGGCGCGTCGGTGGCGGGTGCATGTGTTGAGTCTGACCGAGGCGCGCGTGCAACGCTGGGTGCGCATCGGATTGGAGACCGGTGGGCGAGCAGAAGGGTGCCGAGAGGACCAGGGAGCAGTCGTGGACGTAGACGCCGCCTCAGGTTTGTCGCGGCGAGCGCGAGCAGCGTTCCGAGATCCGTGGCAGGACGCGGATACGGCGATGCGGTTGCGAGAACACGGCGTGCCGCGTCTGTCCGGTCCGGCCATCGTGGTGCTAGATGCCAATGTCTCGGCTGCGGAGCGATATGCGCCTTTCTGGCGAGAATATCGTCCCGAGGGAGACGCGCCCACGTCGGGAAAGACGACCGCCTTGCCGCCGTATCCTCGCTGGCACTGGCCGGCCGCCGTAGCAGCCGCTGGCACCGGCGAGGAGCCAGTGCGTCAGCGTCCGCCCACAACTCCCGCACCCGCACCTGCGTCGCCGGCGGATATCTGGAACGCGCCGTGGCATCACCCCGGTCTGTGCGAGTTATGCCACACCCGCTTTGCCGACTACGCGGCGCATGTGGAGTCGGTCGCGCACGTGCACACCGCCCGCCGCCGTCCGTGGCAGGCGGTGGATGCGCTCATCGCTTCGGTGTGGCGACAGCGATGGCACGAACAGACGCCACTGGCCAGAGCGTACCTGGAGACGTGCACCGTGTCCCCGGTGACCAGTGCGTTGGGCTCGTCCCTGGCCAGCAGTGCGGAGCCGGAGGTGCCGGTCTCCACCGATGTGGGCTCCTGAAGCGGTAAAGCTCCCATGTCCGTCGCAGAAACGTTGGCGTTCTCCTCGGCTGTTGCCACCGTAACCGTGGACGGCAAACACCGTGGCCATGCAGCGAAAAGCGAGTCGATGAGCGGGGTGGACGGGTGGCGAGGTCAGTGTCGCGTGCTCGAGGGGAGAGATCCAGTGGAGCCGGTCACACCGTCGCCGTCTGCCGAGATGGACGCGCCGCAACACCCGACGGATGACGCGTTGCTCTCCACCTCTTCCACACCGCGCGCGCATCGTTTCTGTATCACCTGTCATGGAGACGGTGGCGCGCGGTACACTTGCCCGGGATGTCGGGCGCCGCTGTGTTGCCTGGAGTGTTACCGCGGGCACGCACGGGACCGACAGACGTGTCCCGGCGGCGGCCGGCGACACCGCGCGGGGTACGTGGGCAGGCGGGAGTTTGATCTGCCGCAGCTGTTACAGGACTATGCATTTTTGGACGATGTAGAGCGACAGCGTCGGCTGGTCGGCGCTCAACCTCCACCCGCATCTTTTTC
Source organism: Cyanidium caldarium (assembly GCA_026184775.1). Classification (NCBI taxonomy): domain Eukaryota; phylum Rhodophyta; class Bangiophyceae; order Cyanidiales; family Cyanidiaceae; genus Cyanidium; species Cyanidium caldarium. Next base: position 314,718 of record JANCYW010000014.1, on the reverse strand, counting down.
ATCCCCGCGACGGCACGAGCGACAGCGGCGAGCGTGGCAACGTGCCGCTCGCCAACGCGGTCTGCGCCTGCAGGGCATGCCGGCGGGTATGGAGAAGCGCCGTCGCAACACCTCCACCTACGATGCCACCACAGATACCATGTACTGGCGGGTGGAGGTGCGCGTTCGACGTGATGCGCCTGCGGAGACGTCGCTGCACGTCCTGCCGCACTGTTCCGAGCGCGACACCCTGCTGACCCTCTTGCAACCGCTACTCGCTCATACACTCGGTGATCTCGATGAGGTGTGGCTGCTGGCCGACCGAGCCAACCACCCGCACCTGCACCTGCGCGAATGGGAACGACGGACGCTGCTGGAGGTGCTGCGCGCTGCCGAGTGCCTCATCGAGTTTCCCACCCTGGAACTACGATACGCCAGTACAGATCAAACCGAGGAGAGGTCGTCGGTGGCGGACAATGTGACGAGCGCCGCAGAATAAAGCGTCAACCGGCTGTCGCTCTCGAGGTCGTGTCTCGCTGTGAACGTCCGTCGCCCCCTCGGTGCATGCTCTACGCGCGCGCGCGCGGTGGCGGAAAACCAGAAAAACAAATCCGACACGCATTCGCCACCGATGGTGGTTTCCGCCGACCACTCCGTCGCTCGCTCCCGATCCACCTCATCATGTCGCGGCGGTACGATCAACGCGTGACCACCTTCAGTCCCGACGGCCGACTCTTCCAGGTGGAGTACGCCCTCGAGGCCATATCGCACGCTGGTGCGTGCGTCGGAGTGCAGAGTCGCGATGGGGTGGTGTTGGCGGCTGAGCGGCGCGTCCTCTCCAAGCTGTTGGATTCGAGCACCCGCACTGCTCGCGCGTCGGAGAAGATGTACGAGATCGACGCGCACGTGGGTTGCGTGGTGGCCGGTATCACCTCCGACGCCAATTCATTGGTGAACCGGGCGCGACAGGCGGCGCAGCGGTATCGCAACACCTATCACGAGCCGGTGCCGGTGGAGTACCTGGTGCGACAGATTGCCGACGTCAAACAGGGGTATACCCAGTTTGGCGGGTTGCGTCCGTTCGGCGTCAGTATCTTGTATGCTGGGTGGGATCGGCACTACGGCTACCAGCTGTACGCCAGCGACCCGAGCGGCAACTATGGCGGGTGGCGAGCGATCGCCATCGGGCAGAACCAGGCCGCCGCCAACAGCCTGCTGCGGCAAGAGTACCCCGAGGGCAACGATGCCGCTGCGGAGGTGACGCTGGAGCAGGCCATGCGACTGGTGGCGCGGGTATTTGCCAAGACCGCCGACGTGGCCATGCTGGATGTGAATAAACTCGAGGTGACCGTGGTGGGTCGCGAGCCGGACGCGGCCACGAGCAAGGGAGCAGAGCAGGAGCAGGAGGCGATGGTGGTGTTTCGCGCCGTGGAGGATGCACAACTGCAGCCGGTGTTCGAGGACGTGAAACGAGAACTAGAGGCCAGCAGCGCCTCCGGTCGCACCGACGTGAACAAGTAAACAAGCGTGTGCGGAGGCGGGGGTTGTCCAGTAGGGGTGGAGAGCGTGTCCCGATACGATGGGGGGTCGGGAGGCGGTGGGGCATGGCGGCTTGTCGCGAAAACGCATCGGCTCGGTGTTCTCCGGCACGCGGCGCACAGAAATCGGTGGCGCGCACGCTGCGGAGGCCGTGGCGTCGGTGCCGGAGTCCCGTTCATGGAGGCAGCGTTTGTGACGAGCAGTGGTGCTCAGCCTTTACAACGACCGCGGGCGTGTCGGGGAGCGTGTCGGCTGTACAGAACGCTGGTGGCGCGCGTGAATGAGGGCGGCGAAGGGAAGGGTAGAGCGTTGCCCGTCTTGCGGACGTTGGCCACCGTGACCACCGCCACGGCGTTGGCGCTCTCCTGCCTCGCTGCCTCTCCATTCCCTCTGCCGCCTCCATTTCACCCTCCAGCGGCACGAGCCATGAGCGGTTTGGTGGATTTCCCGTTGCACCAACCGCTGAGCAACGTGTACTATCTGGTGCGCGCCGGGGAATCGTTGGACGAGGCGCGCGGCGTCATCGAAACCAACCCCGTCAAAAAGACCTCCGTGTCGCACACGGGCCTGACCGCCAAGGGCGCCGAGCAGTCGCGACGGGCGGCGCAACGGCTGCTCGACGAGCTGGGCTTTTGCAGTGGCGAGGGCGTCGGCGTCGATCCTTTCGCCTGCTGGATATGGGCGTCGATGACCGCCAACGCGTACGAGACCGGAGAGATCATCGCCGCCGTCGCCGCGCTCGGTCACGAACACCTCATACCCGAATTCAGCTATTTGGACAAGCGCGGCGTGGGCGCGTACAACGGCCAGCCGCTGACCGCGGTGATGCCGCTGATCGACGGCCTCGACCGCGCCGACCCGCGCGCTCGACCGCCGCCGGGCGAGGATGGCACGCCGCCCGAGAGCCTGCAAGACGTGTACATCCGGATGCGCGAACTGATGTCCAAGCTGGAGACACAGTACGGCGCCCAACGCGCCTCGGTGGTGATCGTGGCCGCCGATTCGTACCCGCTCAGCGTGCTGGAGTGTGTCATGCGCGGCGACACGCTTGACCACGCGGACCGCTATCGATACGACCCGGGCGAGGTGCGCCGCATGGACAACCTGAAGGTGCTACCGCCGTATGAACTGCCGCGGATGCCACTCGACCACGGCGACATGGCCGCGCTGCAACGCGTCCGCCGACCGTGGACCTGGTGGCCGCACTCCCAGCGGGAATAGGCAAGGCAGATGTGTCTGCATCGGTCATCGTTCCGGTTCTTCCTCGCGGTACCACCGGAGTCGTCCAGCGCGATCGCCGACGATCAAGCGCGACGTCGATCGATCGAACAGCACCCGATCCACGCACTGTTCATCCCCCGCCGGCTGTCTCTCTAGCGGTGTCCATCGCGGTTGCGTCCAGTGCCACAACCACACCTGGCCGTATGCGTCCGCCGCGGCGACCAGCCCGTCGACATCGCGCGCCTCCGCGCTCACCATCCGCCGATCCCGTAAAGCCGTCGCGGCGCCCTCGCGGTGATGCACCCACGCGCCGCGCGCCAGACATTGGCCGTCGGGCAGTCGCCACAGGCACACCCCGTCGCCGGCCGCCGACACCACCGCCTCCATCTCCTCCTCATGCTCCTCTCCCGTCACCTCCAGCCAACATCGTTGCACCCGACACAGGCCGTGCGCATGTCGCGCGTACACGCCCGCCAGTTGCGCTCGCGGCGTCAACTGCCACCACCGCATGGTGGCATCGTCGCTGCCGCTGAGGATTTGCGGCTCCTGCTCGCGCACCTCCAGCGAGCGCACCGCCGCCGCATGACCCGCCAGCGCGTGCACGCAGGCATCACCGGTGGCGCGCGCATCCCATACGCGCACCGTGGCATCCCCGCCGCCGGAGACGATCACCGGCGCGAGCAGCGGGTGCACGGCCAGCGCATACACCCCGGCGGTGTGTCCCACCAGTCGCTGGGTGATGCGGCCGATGCGGGCATCCCACTGCAGCACGCGCTTGTCCCCGCCGCCGGAATAGAGTATCTGTGGGGCGTGCGGCGCATACGCCAAGCATTGCACACTGCCGCGCAGTTGGCGGTCGGAGACGAGCGTGCTGATGCGCTGCCCGGTGGCCATATCGATCAGGCCGATGGTGCCGTCGGTGCAACCGACGGACAATTGCCGGTTGTCGGCGGAAGTGGCCAGGGCGTGGATAGGGTTGTGTGCCGCGGTGTACTGCACCACCCGGTAGAGCCGAAACGAGGGGAGGGAGCGCGCAGAGTACGGCAGCAGCGTGGAGGCCTCGGAGGTGTACGGAACCAAGGATGCACTAGGCGGTACACGAGCCCGCTCGATGACACTCTCCACCCACTCCAACGATTCTTCTCGGTACAGAGCAGCTGCACTCCGTTCGGCGCTCTTCTCCCCGGCTTCGGTCGGGCGCGGCCACAACTCCCGCGTCCATCGCCAGTGCCACCTCACCGCCGCCTCTACCCTATTCGGGTCCGTCATCGACGCATCGCACTTGTGTCCCAACGTTCGCCCCGAAACTCGAACATGGAGACGCTTCACAGACGTCTCGAGCGGCACGTTCCACCCCACCCGTTCTACGACCGCCACCGCCGCCGGCAAACCGAAACGCGTCCTGCGATTCGGTGGCCCGTCGCTGCCGCGCATCGCTCGCCACCGCAGCCATCGAACACGCAGAGCGGCACGCAGACCCCATTCCCTACAAGCACCACGACGCTGCTCTCGCGCTCTTCACACCATATCGTCTCTTTACATTACGTTCCTTTTCTTATTCGTCACGGATCGGGTCGTGGTAGGCTCGTGGCGCTGGGAGGCGGTGACTCGAGGGTGACGTGCGTGTCCGAGCGGGCGCCGCGCGTCGTCCACAGCTCCTCCAGATCCACCGTGCTGATATCCGACGAGTAGAAACGCCGACGTCGCTGCCGGATGCTGCTGCTCAGCGCACGCTCCCGCACTCCCCGCGGAATGCCATCGGTGGAGGTGGCCGTCTCCAGCGACGGCAGGCGCGAGCGGGAGTGGGAGTGCGTCCGCGCCGCCCGGTCATCCTGGGCAAACGCCCCACCGCCAAAGTTCCACGGCACTGCATGCATCGTGCGGCGGTCGGCGCGCTTGCGCTCAAACTGCACAAACCGCGGCTCGGTCGGCGCCGCCAGCTCCTCGCCCAGATGCGCCGTGCGCTTGGTGTGCAAGATGCCCACCCATTCCAGCTCTTGCACGATCACCTTCGGCGACGGCAAGTACATCCGATTCCAGTGACGCACCAGCAGCGGCGGCACCGCACAGATCACCACCGTCACGATCATAATCAGCCACAGCAACGGCTCACTCAGCAGCCGCATCATCGCCCAGTACAGCATCGGCGACAGGTGCAGGTCAGCGGTGAAGGTGCGCGCACAGTACGCCGGCCCCAGCCAGAACCACAATGTGGCGCTGAAAAAGTACAGCAGCCCCGAGAACCACGTCCAGCGCGACTGGTACAGCGCCAGCTGAATGTGCACCACCACCACCAGCTCCGTGAAACACACCAGCGCGAACATGTCGCGCCCCATCATCTGGCCGTCGCCCACCGGCCCGTCGGCGTTCGCATAGTACGTCAGATAGAACATCACCACCGACTGCCATAGCGCGGTCACAAACCAGTACAGGAACACCCGCGGCCGCCCGCTGGTGTTGCGCTGCCCGCTGCGATAGATCTCCGGGTAGAAGAGCGCGTACGCCGCAGTCACCTCCTGGTCCAGCGTGGCCAGCACGATGATCGGGATCGAGGTCAGAAACAGGTTGTACATCGACTGCACCCACGGGTCGAAAAACTGCGACCCCGAAAAGTCCGATATGGTGTCGTACCAGATGGAGAACGCGGCCATGGCGGCGTTCTTGTAGATCATGAACACGATCAGCTTGTAGTTGCGCTTGTAGAACCAGCGACCGTGCACCAGCAGCAAACGTTTCAGGAAGCGAAACTCGCCGACGGAGAAGTCGCTCGCCAGCGACGCCTCCATGCCCTCGCGGCCGGCCAGTCCGACGCCCACGTGCGCCGCCTGGATCATGCCCACATCGTTGGCGCCGTCGCCGATGGCCAGCGTGACCGCGCGCTGGTTCTCCTCTTTCATGGCGCGCACCAGCTCCGCCTTCTGTTTCGGGGTCATGCGGCAGGCGATCACGCAGCGCGCGCGCTCGCTCACCCGAATGAGGCGCGGGCGCAGCCGCGAACTCAGCGCCAAATCCAACAAATCGCCGCCCACCACCAGCGCCTTCTGGAACGACGGCACGCCGTCCACCTCCAGCGAGCGCCAACGCGCCTCGGTGCAGTCCAGCTGCGCACCCACATCGGCGGCATCGCCCGGTTTCATCACCACGATATCCATGTCCGAGCTGAGCAGGCCGGCCGCCAGACCGATGTTGATGGCGGTCTCCTGCTTGTCGCCGGTGAGCATCCACACTTTGATGTTGGCGCAGAAGAGCGAGCGCAGCGTGTCGGGCACGTCGCGCTGCAGATAGTCCACAATGGCGCTGACGCCCAGCAGGGTGAGCGACTGCTCCAGCTCGTCGGCCAGCCGATCCAGCGCCTCGCTGCGGTCCTGCAGCTTCCCGTTGGCCTCGGCATACCGCTGTGCCCACTCCTGGTACGCTTCCTCGTCCAGATCGCGATAGCCGACTACCAGCGTGCGCAGGCCGCCGATGGCAAAGGAGTGTACCGCGGCGCGCGCCTCTCTCACTGCCTGCGCCTCGACGGAAGTATCGGTCGGCGGCGGTGCGGTCAGCGACGAAGACGACGTCTCCGCCGCGGCATCGCCCTTCTGGAGCGACGCCGGCGCCTCGTTGCCGCGCATGCGCGGAAACATCACCGAGTCGGCGCCCTTGATATAGAGGCGAACGCGCCCGTCCGGCCGCCGCACCACAATCGACATGCGCTTGCGCTCCGAGCTAAACTCCAGCACCTGTAACACCACGTACGACGCCAACTGATCGTCCTCGCCCAGCAGAATCGAACGCGAGGTGCGTTCCAACAACGTCACGCCGTTGCGATGTGCCGCCATCACCAGCGCCTGTTCGTCCGGGCTCGACGCGTGATACTCGATGCGGTGCGCGTCCACGTCGCGCTCCGGCACCACCGTGTGGCACAGCGCCAGCAGACGGAAGAATTCGGCGTCGCCAGGGTGTTGCCGCCGCCGCTCGGTGATCATCTCGCCGCCCACAAAGGCCCGACTAAACTCCATCACGTTCTGCGTAATGGTGCCGGTCTTGTCCGAGAAGATGTGCGTCACCTGGCCGAGCTCGTCGTTGAGGTTCGAGTTGCGGCAGCGCGCCCGCGTCTGTGTCTCCGCACAGTACATGTGATCGTCGAGCACGACGAAGATCGACTGCAGGCCGCGCACGATCTCCATGGTCACGTACAGCGAGATCGGCACCAGGTACGACAGCGTCAGGAAGAAGGTGAAAAAGCGCGGCACCACCTCGCTGCCGCTATACGAGGCGAACAGGTACCAGAACTTGTCGCGGTGCTCGTTGCGCGACGCAAACACCGCGAACAAGATGGTGAGGATGAGCGACACCACCGCCTCGAACAGAATCAAGAAGATGATGTAGCGGGTGATGACGCGCTCTACGCGCCCCACCTTGTGCGCCTCGCGCCGCAGATTCATCATCAGCTTGGTCTCGTTGCCGGTGAACACCACCAGGCCGACCACCCAGTCGGTGTTGCGCAGCACCACACCACGCGGCAGCATGTGATCGCGCGTCAGGCCGCACTCCAGCATCCGCTCGGTGGGCAGACCGTCCTCGTCGGGAATGTGCACCCGCAGATGGCCGTCAAACTCGTACAGACGCGGGTTGGGCGCCTCGCACTCCACCTCACCCACCAGCAGGTGCCACGATTTGGGCGTGAACAGGTGGCGGTCGAGCGGCGCGGCCATCTTCACTTTCAGATTGGTCTCGCCGTCGATGGCGCGCGTCTCCACGTAGCACATGTCGTCCTCGGCGCTGGTGGCCAGCAACACCAGATCGGAAGGCACGCCCTCGTCGCGCCGCACCACCACCAAGTCGCCCACACGCACATGCTTCCAGGCGACGGTCTCGCCCTCGTGCGCATCCAGCGAGGCATCGCTGGCGCCGCGCAACACCTCCACCAGCGTGTTGTTCACACGACGGTCCTCGCGATGCCGCTTGATATCCTCGGCGAGCTCCTTCACGCCGGTGATGAAAATGAGAAACGCCAGCGAGCCCAACGTGGCATACCGACCGGCGGTGAACACCGGCGTGATGGCCGGCACCAGGTACAGCACGCCCACCACCAAAAAGTAAAAGTTGGCAGTGCGCAGCAGTTGCCGCGTGAAAAATACCGGCACAAACGACCAAAGTTGATAGTGTGCCGTCGATATGTGGTTGCTGTGATACTTGTGGCTGCCGTTGTACGCTGGATCGTTGAAGCGCACCAGCCGCGGCTGCGTTCCGCGCTTGCGCTCGAACAGGCGCGACAAGTCGGGGTCGCGCAAGAAATCCACCACCGCACGCACCGCCCGACGACTCCACGCCGCCGTCGCTGACCAGCACGATGCCCGCTGCGGTGCCGAAGACGTGCCCGAGGCGGACAGCGCGCCCGCCGACTTGTTCAGCGAGGTCTCATTCGACGTGGACAGCGAGTCCACCCCACCGTCCTCCATGCCGCTCGCGTCCAGCGATACTGACCGACCCAGGCGCACAGGCAATGCGCGGTATCGACCGGAAAACGGTTCGCGGTGAACGAGTGCGCGGCGGCGACCGGTTGGAGAGGCAGCCGCTGACAAGGACCGCGAACCGGCGACGCAACACTCGCGGACCCGCGCGCGGCTGCGCGTTCGGACCGGAGCGCGCAATCCGCACGGATTCGGGACGGAGGGCGGACGCGAGCATGGAAGGAGCGCGGTGTGATGATGGGGATACGAGACAAGAGGACCGGTGAACGGTCGGGAGAGGTTTTGGCGGTGTATGTGTGTGATAGGAGTATGCCAGCAGATGGGGGAATTTCGGGTTGCGTTCAGGCGCCGGTGGCTGACGCCTCGGCCTGAGCACTCCCCTTTCCATTACGCCCAGCGCCGGCAGCCCATCCAGAATGGTCGAGCGTGTCCACAGTATGCCACGGCACATCTCCGCACGCCCCGCCTCGCCTCGCCCCGCCTCGCTCGCTCGCGCGCGCGCGCTTCGTCTGACAGCGCGCCCGTGTCGGTCGGTGCGATCGCCAACGATCGCACGCGTTTCCGTTGACCAGTCGGTTGCGTCCGGGCAAGGGTCCGGTGTGCATTTCGGACTGTGCGGCGTCGACGAGTGCACTTCATCGCTCGCCATGAAATCGACACTCTCTCATCCGTTCGCGCCGCTGTCGGCAGAGGAAATTCGGCAGGCTGTGGCCATAGTGCGCGCTGTGCCTGAATTCGGCGCGTCAATCCTCTTTGAGACCGTCGAGCTGCACGAGCCGCCCAAGCGCGCACGGCGCAGCGGCGACGGGAGCGTGCCGCGTGAAGCGCGCGTCAACGTGTTCCGCACCACCGAGCTGGGCGTGTGGCAACTGGTGGTGTCGCTGCGTGAAGGATGTGTGCTTCGGCAGCGTTTTGTGGCGGGTGCGCGTCCGACCATCCAGCTGGAGCAGTTTGTAGCCATCGAGGAGCTGGTGCGCCAGCACCCGGAGTTTGTGGCAGCGTGCGCCAAACGTGGCATCACTGACATGAGTCTGGTGTGCATCGACCCGTGGTCGGCGGGCAACTTTGGCGTGCCGGGCGAGGAGGGCCGCCACTTGTCGCACGCGTTCTGCTGGGTGCGCACGCGCGCCCACGACAACCTGTATGCGCACCCCATCGAGGGTCTCTATGCGGTGGTGGACATTCTGGCACACAAAGTGCTGCGGGTGGACGACTTGCACTGGATGCCCATCCCGATGGCCGAGCACCAGTACGAGGCCGAGATGCGCACCCACTTTCGGCAGCCGCTGCGGCCGTGGGAGGTGGTGCAGCCCGAGGGGCCGAGTTTTGCGCTCGACGGGCACGCCGTTCGCTGGGACCGGTGGTCGCTGGTGATTGGGTTCAATGCGCGCGAGGCCATCACGCTGCACGATGTACGCTACGACGGCCGCCCGGTGGCTCACCGAATGTCGCTGGTGGAAATGGTGGTGCCGTACGGCACGCCGCACGCACCGCACTACCGGAAGAATGTGTTTGATATTGGCGAGTACGGCCTGGGCAAGCTGGCCAACTCGCTGCGCCTCGGATGCGACTGTCTCGGCCACATCGCCTATTTGGATGCGCACCTGAGCACCATGCGCGGCGAGGTGTTGACCATTCGGAACGCCATCTGCATCCACGAGGAGGACACCGGCGTGCTGTGGAAACACTGGGACTTTCGCACCGACCGCGCGGAGACGCGTCGCGGTCGTCGCCTGGTCATATCCTCCATCTCGACGGTGTGCAACTACGAGTACGCGTCGTACTGGTACTTGCGACAGGACGGCGCGATCGAGTTTGAAATGAAGGCCACCGGCATCATCAACACGGTCGGCTGTCTGCCGGGCCAGCCGTCCAAGTACGGAGCGGAGGTGGCGTCCGGCGTCGAGGGGCAAATTCACCAGCACCACTTCTGTGCACGCCTGGACATGAGCGTGGACGGCGATGCCAACACGGTCACCGAATGCAACACCTGCGCCGAGGCGGACGAGCACAACCCGTACGGCAACGCGTATTACATCGATGAGGTGCCGTTGCGCCGCGAGCTAGACGCGTGTCGACGCGCAAACCCGGCCACGCAACGCTACTGGAAGGTGATCAACCCGAACCGACTGAATCGCGTCGGCAAACCGGTCGCCTACAAACTCGAGCCGTCGCACCCGCTGACGCCGTTCCTCAAACCGGACAGCTTCTCCGGTGCGCGCTCCCGCTTCATCTACAACCACCTCTGGGTGACCGCGTACGACGCCGAGGAGCGATACCCCGGCGGCGAGTTTATGAACCACTCGAGCGGTGCCGGTGGTGTCGCCGACTTTGTCAAGCAGAATCGCAACCTGGAAAACGCCGATGTGGTGCTGTGGCACGTGTTCGGACTGCACCACCTGCCGCGCCCGGAGGACTTTCCGGTGCAGACGACGATGAGCACCGGATTCACGCTCACGCCGTGCGGCTTTTTCGACGCCAACCCGGCCATCGACCTGCCGCCGCAGCCGAACCGCGCCAGCTGCACCGTGTCGTGCTGCAGCAACGGCACTTGATGGTGGAAGCGGGGTGTATGCGTATCGTCGATGTGCCGTATGGCATTCGGTGCGTTTGCGCGTTGATGCCGCGCCTGCCGCCCCAGCAGCGCGTCGCTCGTCGGGCAGCATCCCTCGAGAGTGCATCCACACGGCTCCTGTAAACTGCACGCCAACCATCATTGGCACACACACACACACACACACGAACGCCCACCTCTTTCACCACACGCACCCAACCGCTTCCTCGTCACCGCTTCCATCATCTCTCGTGCGCTCTCCGGCCCGCCGCTGCGCATTTTCGACGGTCCGAAATCGCCGTCGTCGCGGACACGCACGCGCGCACGCACGCACGCACCGCAGAAAAGATCGCCGATGGCCCGGGCACCGTTTCGCTCCAGCGCGTTGAGGACGCTTTCTATAGCGTCGCTGACGCGGGTCGCGACGAGAGGTGTGCGGGGGTGCCACCTATTGCGGCATGACCACCAGGTGCCTGCTTGGGTGACCGATGACCGGCACTGCACGTTGCTCTGACGTTACCCTCGCGCAGCGCGTTCGGAAACCGGCGCTCGGTTCACCTCGTCGGGGAACCTCCCAGCACCCGCGCGAGTGATTGCCTGTTGGGGAGGCGGCGGCGGCGGCGGCGGCATGGCATCGACGGCCGACAACTTTTCCGAACCGCTTCCGGCAAGCGTCGCGGAGCCAACTCGCGGAGCTGCGGCGTTCGAGCGGGATCGACAGCTGTGGTTACAGCCGCCGGTCGACGGTGCGGTGAGCAGCTCGGCCGAGGCGGACAGTACCCTGTCCAAACGGCCGGCAGAGGAGGGCGTTCGGGCGAGAGGACGATGGCGCAGAGGTTGGCGACGTTTCTTGGCGCTGCTGCGACTCAATTGGGTGCGGCGGCGCCGACCGCGTCGGGGCTCTCGGGAGACGGACGCGGGCGACGAGTTGACCGGCAACAGCGCCTGCAGCTGGCGACTGCTGCACAGTGGTCACAGCGCGAGCTGGGCGGACACTTCATCCAGCGGCGCGTCCAGTCCGGTGCGCAAACGACGCTCACCGGACCGCAAACGCGCGCAGCTGCTGCGAACGGAGATCGAGGAGATGACTCGTGTGGGCGGCGACGGCTACCAGTTCTCCCACCCGGTGCCGCTACCGTTTTTGGTGGCGGTGCTGTCGGAGAGCGGCGACTTTAGTATCGGGCAGCGCAGCGCCACCGACAGCCGCAGCGGTACGCGCCGATTCTTGTGGTAGACGGAGACAGGTGACCGGGCGCCGACGACCGCATCTCGCCGCTAGGCGTCTTCCCGCGGATACGTCTCGTCGATGCGAAAGTAGACGTACCGAGCGATGCGCCGGGTGGAGCGGGCGGCTTCCGCGCCGTATCGGTTGTTGCGGCAGATCAGTTTGCAGCCGATGCGGACGCGGGCGAAATCGATGTCGTCAAGCGACTGACACAACAAAATGTCGGCGTCGAACAACATCAGCCCGTTCGATTCGAACATCACCGGCGTGATTTTGATGGAGTCGCCCTTGTCGGTGTGAAAGCGGCGCGGCGTCTCCTCCTCTTCCTGCTGTTTTTCGCCCGCCAACGGGTTCGCAGCCATATTCCGGTACTTGTCGGTCGGGGTGGCGACGCGTGCCCGCCGCTGAAACTCGGCAGAAAGCTCCGCGGCCTTGGCGCCGGTCTCCTTGTCGATGCGCTCGCCGATGGGTCGGATGGCGGCCACGAGGCGATCGGCCTCAGTCGACTCGATCTGATCCTGCGGCACATCCACAATGCCGCGTCCGAGCAGGAAATCGAACGCGGCGATGGCGGCATACACCCAGCGGCCGTCACCGCATCCGAAATGCAAAAATATCGACCCACAGCGCGGTTGGCAGTCGCGCAGCGTCTCAAAGAACCAGCGACTGCTGCCCAGGGGGTCGGCGGTGGCCGCGCCGTCCTCGCGGCCGAAATCCGGATAGTAGCGGCGCGTCCACTCGCACGCCGCCCGAATGCGCTCCTCGCCCAGCACCATACCGCCGCTGAGCTCGATCTGCTCCTCCCAGGTGGGCGCGCGGAACGTGGTCTGCCCGCCAAACTCTTCCTTGGTGCCTTGTGACGGCACATACCCGTCGGTAAACATCGGGTCGGTAAAGTACACTGAGCCGCAATACCGCGGACCGCGCGTGTCATTAACGGCCCACTTGCGCACCGGCCCGACCCTCCGGGCTACTTTCTCCAGTATGTGGTAGGCGATCTCGTCCGGCACAGCTGCCAAGTACGGGTCCGACCGGCGGATGTCGTGCATGTCAAACTCCAGCGGCGGCGGCTGCACATTGGGGTGGTCGCGCGCATACGCGTACCCCGGGAAGATCTTGTCGGTGGGCACGCCGCGGTACTCGCGCAGCAGCTGCTCCACCTCCTCGTCGGTCGGCTCGGGCGCTTGCGGCGGCGGTTGGCTAAAGTCGACGCCGTCGGTCCGCAGCGTGACTCCGTTGCCGGTGTCCTTGCCCATACCCATGATCTTATCGAAGAGGGCGTTATAGTACACTGCGTGCTCGTCGATAACCTTTTGCACCTCCGCCTCGGGCATAGGCGTGATGGGGCGCGCGTTGGGATCGCCGCAAGCCGCCCGGTACGCCTGCTCGGCCACGTACTGGTCGATCTTGGGCATGAGCGGATGCTCGGCCGCCATCTGACGATCTTTGGGGTCGTCGCTGCGCGCCATGATATCCCGCAGGCCCAAGTAAAACTCCAGCGGTGGCGCTTTCGGTTGCAGCAGGGGTTCGGTGGGCACGTTGGGCTCTTTCATGTGCGGCAGCTCTTTGACCCACTCGGGCAGGTCGTCGTCGTCGCTCCCTTCCATGCGGAGGCGGACCGCTCGCGTCCCGCGTTTCCGACGGGCGTGCTTAACGGGGAATCGGCATATCGGGCGTAATGTCGTTGCAATCGGTGAAGCCCCGAAAGACCCCACCGGTCTCACAAACATTTCAGGTGAATGGGCGTCCGGCAAGAGCTGGAGCGCAAACCAGGGGCAAGTGTGCTACGCGCGACGCGGAGACCAACTCGCGCGCAGGGAACCCGCACAGGGAAAGATCGGCCATGCTTGTTCTGGATTGTATAGTCTTGACGCATATCGGATTCTTCGACGCGCCGACCCGCGCGGCGGGCTGCACCTCTTCGCCGCTCTGCGTCCCTCCGCGCGCACCGCTCGAGCGCACCCCCTGTTCCGCATCCGCCTCCTCCATCGACTCCCCTCCCCGCTATGGGTCGCGTCATCCGCGGACAGCGCAAGGGCGCTGGCGGTGTGTTCAAGGCGCACACCGCCAAACGAAAGGGAGCGGTGAAGCTGCGGCCCGTAGACTACGCCGAGCGCAACGGGTACATCCGCGGGCTGGTGACCGCCATCGAGCACGATCCCGGGCGCGGCGCCCCGGTGGCCCTGGTCAAGTTCCAAGATCCGTACCGCTACAAGAAGCGCGTGGAGCGCATGTTAGCCGTCGAGGGTATGTACACTGGCATGGCGGTGTACTGCGGGAAGAAGGCGGTGCTAGCGGTGGGCAACACGCTGCCGCTGTCGTCCATGCCCGAGGGCACCATCGTGTGCAACCTGGAGTGCAAGCAGGGCGACCGGGGCACGCTGGCCCGCACCTCTGGCATGTACGCGGTGGTGGTGAATCACCTGGAGAACGGCAAGACGCGAGTGCGGTTGCCGAGCGGGGCGCGGCGGCTGGTGCCGAGCGCCTGCCGCGCCACCGTGGGCGTCGCCGCCGGCGGTGGCCGCACCGCCAAACCGATGCTCAAGGCCGGTCGTGCCTACCACAAGTACAAGGCGAAGCGCAACGAGTGGCCGCGCGTGCGCGGTGTGGCCATGAACCCGGTGGATCACCCGCACGGCGGCGGTAACCACCAGCACGTGGGCCACCCGACCACCGTCTCTCGCTGGAGCGTGCCCGGCCAAAAGGTCGGTCTGATCGCGGCGCGACGCACCGGTCGCGTGAGCGGCACGCGGCAAGTGCGCGGCAAGGACGAGTAAGCCGAAGCCGACGAGAGGAGATTGTTGGGCGATCCGGTCATGTCGGCAGTCGACGCCGTGTCTACCCTTTTCCACACAGAAACGCACGCACGCACGCACGCTTACCCCCCGATGGCGGTCATGGGCCGGTCGTGCGCCATACGCTGTGGCAAGTCGTTCAGGGCGGACGAGGCGCCGCCCAGGGCGAACGCCTTGCGCAGCAGCGCCGCATCGATGGCCGCACCGCACGCCTCCCAGTCATCCCGCTGTACAAACGGCCGTAGATCGACTTCGTGTCGTCCGAAAAGGCACGGCCGCAAGTGACCGTTGGCGGTGATGCGGAGGCGATTGCAGCCGGCGCAAAAGTGCTCGCTCATCGAAGTGATAAAGCCCACCCGCAGTGGCACCTCCGTACCGTCCCGCGTCCGATACCGCCAGTACTTGGTGGTGTCGTGTCGGTCCGGCTCGGCGGTGTCGCGCAGCAGCCGCGGCTGCAGCCGCTGGCGCATCTCCGCGTACGATACCATCTTGCCCTGGTGCCACTCGTTGCCCTCGAACGGCATGTACTCGATAAATCGCACCGCATCCACCATCTCCGATAGTCCGCGCGCGGGCGCCTGCGCAAAGTATTCGCAGAACGTCTCCAGTTCGTCGTCGTTGCGGCCGCGCATCACCACACAGTTCACCCGCACGCGCAGACCGGCATCGACGGCCGCATCCACCGCCCGCAGCACCCGCGGCAGGTGCGCCTGTCCATCGCGCCGCGTCAGCGCCGTAAAGCGGTCTGCACGCAACGTGTCCAACGATATATTCACCGCGTCCAACCCGCTGGCCACCAGCGCCGGCAGATACCGCTCCAGGTGGACCGCGTTGGTGGTCAGCCCGAACGCGTGCAGCCCGCTGGCAGCGCGCTGCTCCCGCCCAGTCACCGAGCGCAGCGCCCGCAGCACCTCCAACAAATCGTGCCGCAACAGCGGTTCACCGCCAGTGAGCCGCAACTTGCGCACTCCGCGCTCCTGCACCAGGTAGCGCGCCAGACCGCCCAGCTCGGACGGCGTCAGCAGCGCGGCGTTGGGCGTCGGGTTCGGTACACCCGCCTCCGGCATACAGTACCGACACCTCAGGTTGCATTTGTCCGTGAGGGATATTCTCAAGTAGGTGTGCACCCTGCCGAACCCGTCTCGCAGCCATCGCATGGCCGTTACGAGGCGAAGATGCAGGCCGAGCGTCTCACCGGGCGCCGAGAGAGGCGCGATCGCCGTCCGTCCGTCCGCGTTTCGGTTTCTCCATCGGGGACGCCCCATGTCGTCGACGACGGCTTGTGCGGCGAGAGGGCGCGCGCCATGAGCCTGGCGGGGGTGGCGCGGTGGAGTAGACCACTCGGCGGGTATCATCTTCGTCCCATCAATAGCCTGGTGGCGGGTTCCTTTTCTTCCTATTACGCTTCTGTTGCACGTCGTGAGTGGCGACGCGGACTGGGCACGCGCGTGCGCAACTGGGTGCACGGGCCGCACTGGGTGGTGCTCACGCTGAGCGGCAAGCACATCAAGGCGCAAGTGGTAAACAAGGAGTGCGGCACGGTGGAGGCGGAGGCGTCGACGCTACAAAAGCCGGTCGTGAAGGGCGAGGTGACACACGAGCTGCCGCTGCTGGGGTACCGTCGCGCGTCGGTGGAGGGCGCGCGGCGCATCGGCCAGGTGTTGGGGGAGCGGGCGCGACGGGTGGGCATTGTGCACGCACAATGGCAGCGGCCGGGACGATTCCACGGCAAGATCAGGGCCTTCTACGAGGCGTTCTGCGCGAGCGGGATCCGAGTGTACGAGGTCAAGGGCGCCAGTCGCACCTCCGGGGAGAGGGATCGTGCATAGCGAGGTTGTGGTAAAGGAGAGTGTGGGCGTGCGCTCTGTGAGAGGGAGGGGGCGAGGCGATACTGTAAGTGTTGCATGGCGCCGTGTATGTGGAGGTGGCAGGAGATGGGATGCGCACAGTCGAATGCTGCACTAGGCTGCGCATCCGAAAGCCGTCTTGCTCTTCTGCGCTGTCCAGTCCTATCTGTGTATCCGGGGCATGGTACGGTGCGTCCGCACTGGGGTATCGCGCGAAAGGGATGCACCGGCTTTCGCGCGTGATGGTCGCGTCGTCGTGCGTGGTCGGGCGTGCGAAGCGCGTAACCAGCCATGAACGCCAGTCAGAATGGCAGTGCCAGCGGCAACGGCATTATCCAGCACTTGATGGCGGCTTTTCTGGCGCCTGTCCATTCACCCCATTTTCGCGGCCGGGATGGCAGCACGGTCGCGGAACCGCCACGACCGACGTGCTGGCGGACGGCCATTCGTCCTCGTCGACGAGCACTTTGGCCCAACCGCCGTCACACTCCCTTTCTTCCGCGCTCGGTGCGCACCCTCCGTTTGACTGCCGACGACGAGAGCCCTTCCTCTCGCAACTCGGGCGCTGCCGTGACCGCCGCCGCCGCCGCCGCCGCCGCCGCCACCACCACCACCACCGCCCAACACCCTTCCTCACCGCTGACCCGGTGGTTGTCGCGCGACTCCCCGGTGCGCTGGTGTCTGGTGACCGGCAAGGGCGGCACCGGCAAGACCACCACGGCGGCGGCGGTGGCGTATCGTCTGGCGGCGAGCGGCCTGCGCACGCTGGTGATATCGACCGACCCGGCGCACTCGCTGGGCGATGCGCTGGACGTGGACCTGGGCTCGGGCGCACTGCAGGAGGGCGTCGACGGGCCGGTGACGGCCGGCGCCTCCCCTCGCGGCCGCATCTGCGCGGTGTCCGAGAACCTGGATGCGCTGGAGATCGACACCACGGAGGCGGTGGAGGAGTTCCGCCGCACCATCTCCACGCAGAATGTGGTGGATCTGGGCAAGCTCGGGCTGACCGACGTGCAGGATCTGCTGGACACGGTGCCGCCAGGCGCTGACGAGTTTGTGGCGCTGGCGCGGGTGCTGGACCTCACCGAGCAGTACGACCGCGTGGTGATGGACACCGCGCCGACCGGACACACGCTGCGCCTGCTGTCGTTTCCGGACTTTTTGGATTCGTTTCTGGGCAAGTTGCTGCGGCTGCGACAGCGCCTCAGCGGGTGGATTACCGCCGCCGCATCGACGTTGTCGGGCAAGGATTGGGACAGTGCGGCGCGACGCGTGGAGCGGTTCCAGCAGCGTATGCAGCGCCTGTCGGAGACGTTGCGCGACCGCGCCCAGACGCAGTTTGTGATTGTGACCACGCCCACCGACATGGCGGTGGCCGAGTCGGTGCGCTTGATCGCGGAGCTGACCCGGAAACGGCGTCTGGCGGTGGCCGCGGTGGTGGTCAACATGGTGTTGTCGCCGTCGACGCGCGCGGCCTACATGGTATCGATGCGCCAGTCGCAAGCGCAGTCGCTGCGCTGGCTGCAGAGTGCGTTGGGCGAGCGGCGGCACCGGCAGGTGATGCAAGTGCCGGTGTTCGACATGGACGTGAGTACGCCGTACGGCGTGCAGGCGTTCGGGGCGGTGATCGCCCCGCTTGTGGAAGGTTCCGACCCGCCGCTGCGCAAGGTGGTGCTCACCGCGGCCAAAGGCGGCTGCGGCAAGACCACCACTGCCGCCGCCGTGGCCATGCAGTTGGCGCGCGCCGGCCGTCGCTGCATCGTGGTGTCCACCGACCCGGCGCACTCGCTGGGCGACATTTTCGGGGTGGCGCCGTCGCCGGTGCCATCGAGCGGCTCGCCGTACCTGCGCGACATCACCGCCGTGGGCGACAATCTTTCGGTGTACGAGATCGATGCCGAGGGCGCCCTGGATGAGTTCCGCCAGACGGTGGACTCGCTGCGCTCGGCCAAAGTGTTGGGCATGGACCTGGATATTGGCGACTTTAGCAACGTATTCGACTCGCTGCCACCGGGCATCGACGAGCTGGTGGCGCTGGCGCGGGTCATCGGACTCTTGCAGGGGAAGTACGACCACATCGTGATCGATACGGCGCCCACCGGCCACACGCTGCGGCTGCTGTCGTTTCCGGACTTTTTGGACAACCTGCTCGGCAAATTGTTGCGGCTCAAGGCCAAACTGGACGGGGTGACCAATTTCTTCACCCAATTCCGCGGCGACGCCCCGGCAGCCGCGACGGACGCTGGTGGCGGCACTGGTGGCGAGCCGGCAGCCGGCACCCCAGCGCAGCGCCTGGAGCGTTTCCGCACCCAGCTGGTGCAGTTGCGCGACACGCTGCACGACCCGGAGCAATGCGAAGTGGTGCTGGTGACGCGACCGACGCACCTGAACGTGGCCGAGACGCTGCGACTGGCCGACGCGCTGGAGCGGCAACACATCGCCTCGTACCGTCTGGTCATCAATCAGGTGGTGCCGTCCACCGATGCCGACTGGGGTGCATTCGCCGCCCGCACGGCACAGGTGCAACAGCAGCGCATCGATCAGCTACAGGAGAAGCTGCAGCAGTTGGCGTCAGATGGCGCCAAAGACGGTGAGACGGCCCCGTTGCCTCTCTTGCGCGTGCCCTATTTCGACCGCGAAGTGCGCGCCCACCAGGGCAGCGGCCGCGGTGGCCTGGATGTATTTGGGCAGTATCTGTTCCCAGAGATTGAAGACTAAAGCCCAGAACGTCATGGGAGCTCTACGTGATTGTGTGCAATGTATCCCTTATGTCCACTTCTCGGGGGCTGTCGTGCTGTGGTGCCTCGTCCGGGAGGCACGCCCGCATCACGCCCACGCACGGCGCATTCCGAACGCTCGCGCGCGCTCCATCGGCGCCGCACGTTTTCCGCTCTCGCGTCTCCCAGCGGCGCATTGTGCGGGCGCCTTGGCGACGCGCTCGACGGTGTGGTTCTCCTCTTCATCGCCGGCGAGTGCCGCAAGATGAACACGATGCGGATGAATCTGGTACGTCAAGTGCGTCGGGTGTTGCATGCACCATCTCAGACGGCGACGCGCCTGAACGGCCTCGGTGGGGCGCGCGGCACCGGCGTGGGAGTGAATTCAGGGGGGCGGTCGCCGGGCGGCGCGGCGGCGACCGCGACTGCTGCCGCCTGCCCCCCGCCCCATTCACTCTTGTCGTTGCGCGTCGGTTGCGCTCTGCGTCTGCGTCACTACAGCTCCGGTGGCGCGGCGGCCAGTGAGACGCCGTTCCGGCCGCTGGATCTGTTTCACCGGCGGCACACCGGATCGGGCAGCGAGCAGGCCAACCGGGAGATGTTGCAGACGGTGGGCGTGGACAGCATAGAGCAGCTTATGGATCAGGCAGTGCCGCGGTCGATCCGAACGCAACGTCAGCTGTCTATCGGGCCGAAACGGGCCGAGTCGGAGGTGCTGGCGGAGCTGCGCACCATCGCGCAGCAGAACGAGCTGCGCACCAATTTTATCGGTTGCGGCTACTACGGCACGCTGATGCCGGCGGTCATCCAGCGCAACGTGTTGGAGAATCCGGCGTGGTACACCCAGTACACCCCGTACCAGGCGGAGGTGGCGCAGGGCCGTCTGGAGTCGCTGCTCAACTTTCAGACCATGGTGAGCGACCTGACGGCGCTGCCCATCGCCAACTCGTCGCTGCTGGACGAGGGCACCGCGGCCGCCGAGGCCATGGCCATGTGCCATGTGGCGGCGCGTGGCAAACGTCCCAAGTTTTTTGTGTCCGACAAGGCACACCCGCAGACCATCGAGGTGGTGCGCACGCGCGCCGGCCCCATGGGCATCGAGGTGGTGGTCGGCGACGCGCACGCCGTTCATTTCGGTAGCGGCGAGTACAGCGGCGCGCTGGTGCAGTACCCGGCCACCGACGGCAGCATCGAGTCGTATGCGGAGTGGGTGGAGCGGGCGCATGCGCACGACACCAAAGTGGTGGTGGCCACGGATCTATTGGCGCTGACGATGCTCAAACCGCCTGGCGAGTGGCACGCCGACATCGCCCTCGGCTACGCGCAGCGCCTGGGCGTGCCGATGGGGTACGGCGGGCCGGCGGCGGCGTTCTTCGCGTGCACCGAAAACCTGAAACGGCTGGTGCCGGGGCGCATCATCGGGGTGAGTCGCGATGCCAACGGCCGGCCGGCGCTGCGCATGGCGCTGCAGACCCGCGAGCAGCACATTCGGCGCGACAAGGCCACCAGCAACGTGTGCACTGCGCAGGCGCTGCTGGCGAACATCTCAGCGATGTACGGGCTGTATCACGGACCGGACGGCCTGCGGGCCATCGCCGAGCGCATCCAGCGCATGGCGCGGGTGTTTGCGGCGGCTGTGCCGGAACCGGCGCAGGTGCCGGAAAAGCTGCTGCTGTTCGACACGGTGCGGGTGGATTATCCGGCCGCAGCCGACGCCGAGGCGGTGCTGCAACGCTGCGACGCCGCCAAGATCAACATCCGCCGATTGAGCGACACCTCGCTGTCGGTGTCGTTCGACGAGACGCACACTGCCGAGCAGCTGCTGGCGCTGTTGAACGCGTTCCGCAGGCCGCAGGACCCCCCGCTGAGCCTGCCGGAGCTGGCGCGCCTGGAGCAGCAGATGCCGCCCGACGGGTACGCCAGCCTGCCGGAGATGACGCGCGCCGCGACGTTTGCCCGCCAGTCGACGTACATGACACACCCGGTGTTTCACGAGTACCGCACCGAGCACAAATTGGTGCGCTACATTCACCTGTTGGCGGCGAAGGATTTGTCGCTGGTGCACTCGATGATCCCGCTCGGCAGCTGCACCATGAAGCTGAACGCCACCAGCGAGATGCAGCCGGTGACGTGGCCGGAGTTTAGCCTGCCGCACCCATTCACGCCACCTGAGCAGATGAAAGGCTACGCGCGCCTGTTTGCCGACCTGGAGCGCGTGCTGGCGGACATTACCGGCTTCGAGGCGGCGTCGCTGCAACCGAACAGCGGCGCGCAGGGTGAATACGCCGGTCTGCTGACGTTTCTGGCGTACCATCGGTCGCGCGGCGAGGCGCACCGCAACGTCTGTCTGGTGCCCACTTCGGCGCACGGCACCAACGCCGCCAGCGCCAAAATGGCCGGGCTGCACATCGTTCCCATCGGTACCGATGACAAGGGCAATATCGATGTGGCCGAGCTGCGCGCCAAGGCCGAACAGCACGCCACGCAGCTGGCAGCCGCCATGATCACCTACCCGTCGACGCACGGCGTGTTCGAGGAGGGCATCAAGGACATTTGCGAGGTGGTGCATCGGCACGGCGGGCTGGTGTACATCGACGGCGCCAACTTGAACGCACAGATGGGGCTGACGTCGCCCGGTGAGATCGGCGGCGACGCCTGCCACCTCAACCTCCACAAGACGCTCACCATCCCGCACGGCGGCGGCGGGCCCGGCGTCGGCGCCATCGCGGTGACGCGCGCCCTGGCGCCGTTCCTGCCGTCGCATCCGGTGCAACCGGTGGCCAGCGCACAGCCGGCCACCGCCATCGGACCGATCTCGGCGGCGCCGTACGGCTCGGCATCGATCCTGCCGATCGTGTGGATGTTCGTGCACATGATGGGCAGCGACGGGCTGCGCGAGGCCAGCCAGCAGGCCATCCTCAACGCCAACTATATGGCCACGCGGCTGTCGTCGGTGTACACGGTGCTGTACCGCGGTGCCAACGGACGCTGTGCGCACGAGTTTATCATGGACCTGCGCCCGTTCAAGGCCAGCGCCGGCGTCACCGAGACGGACGTGGCCAAACGGCTGCAAGATTACGGATTCCACTCGCCGACCATGTCGTGGCCGGTGCCGGGCACGCTGATGCTCGAGCCGACCGAGAGCGAGAGCAAGGACGAGCTCGACCGCTTCTGCGACTCGCTGCTGATGATCCGCGAGGAGATCCGGGCTATTGAGGACGGCCGCTGGGACGTGCACAACAACCCGCTCAAGCACGCGCCGCACACCGCCGAGGTACTGCTGGCGGAGAGCTGGGACCGGCCGTACCCGCGCGAGCTGGGTGCGTATCCTGCGCGCTGGTTGCACACCCGCGGCAAGTTCTGGCCGCGCGTCTCCCGCGTCGACGATGTGTACGGCGACCGGCACCTGGTGTGCAGCTGCCCGCCGGTAGAGGAGATGGAGAATGCTATGACAGGAAGGACGGCGATCGGCGACAACGGCGCCAAGGAGGCTCTGGGTGGCGCGTGAAAGAAAAGTAAAAGGTGGTGAAAAGTGACTGTGTGTGTGTGTGTGAGGGAGAGAGAGAAAACCCTACGTGCAACAAGCAATGCTTGCCGCTCACGCGACGAGGCCCTCGTTCGTGTGATCTGCTCAGAGAGGGCGCTCTGCCTGTTTTTCGTCTCCGTGGTGCCGGCCGTGCCGTTCTCGTCAAGAACAAAACCCGCACGGATCCAATCGCCGCTGCCAGGCGCTGATTTCTTCTGCGTCTATTTCTGCACCCGAGTTTCTCACCCGAGTGTGTCTGGGAACCGTACTTGGTTCTCACTGTGAACTAGACCCGCGACCAGGAGGATCAGTCATCCATCAACGACATCTCCAAGTCATGACTCGCCCGGTGCGCGCCATCCTCACCGCGTTCCTCTTCACCCTCCTCTTCGCCGCCCACGCTCTGCCTACCGTGCTGGGCACGCCGGCGCGCTTGGACACGGGCCTGGCCGCCGATCACCTGCTGCGTCTCTCCAGCAACGAGTCGTTCACTGGGGGCATCGGGGAGAGTGTGGGTTCGGGGCGGCCGCCGTTCCCGTACCCGACGCCGGCGGCGCACCCGCCGACGTACAACTACACCCACGCGGCGCGGGTGATATTCTCCGGCGTGGAGATCCAGATCGACAACCACTCGCAGACCAACGACTTTCGGGCGGACACGGAGCTTCTGTTCAGCGCCGGTCTGGACTATGCGGCGGTGTACCCGGTGGCGTCGCCGCCGACGGTGCACGTGATGAATGCGACCGAGCTGCTGCAGAGCGGCGAGTTCGTCAACTTTACCTATTACGCCAAGCCGCTGGCGCGCTTCGTGTCGTCGGACAACCCGAACCGCAATTTCTCGTACGCGGCCGAGTTGAACCCGCCAGGCATTATCAAGTACTCGGCGCATGTGGTGACGCTGAAGCAGCTGGCCACGGTGGCGCGTCCAGGCGTGTTCTACGCGGCGTGGCGGGCGGCCGACCCGCAGAACATCTCGGAGCGCGCGCCCATGAAAAACGGCTTTCTGGACTACGGCTTTCTGGAGTACGAAAGCGTGCCCTGCGAGGGCGCTGGAATCGTGTGTGGGTAGAGCAGGGAAGAGGGAAAGATTGGTCATGTGTAGAGCGAGTGCAAGTCGGCGGGCGCTGCGATGGCAGCAGTGGCTACGCGCAAGGAACGATAGAGGCGCCAGGCGCGGATAGCGAGGTGTCATTGCCGAAAGGAGAGTAAGCAACGCTGGTAAATGTCGGGATCGGGCCACGCCTTTTTTACCGCCTGCAAGCGAGCGCGCAACGCCCGCCCTGCCTTGCCGTGATCTGCAGTCCGCGGCGCCGCCGTTCTAGTCTTCGTACACGCGGCACTCGTCCGCATCGGGCGCGTCCTTGCAGTACTCGTCCAGCGGATCCTGCTTGACGCTCTTCTTATCCGCCTGGTGCGACCGCTCCGCCTCCAGCTCTTCCACCACGTCCCACGCCACCTTGGCCTCGGCGCTCGACTTGCCGTACTTTTCGCTGGCGTTTTTGGCGTGGTCGATGGCCTCCTGAATTCGGTCGCTCATGGTCTCGCTCATATGCAGCGAGTGCAGCGCGCCCGCCCGCCGACGGAGAGCGATTTGGGGATGCGGGACGGCGAGCCGCGAGGAGGGGCGGAAGGTGCTCCGGGACGGCACGCGTCCCGAGGGGAGGAGGGTGCCGATGGGGGCGACGAACGCCGGCGACATGAAGAGGAGGAGAGGGAGGGAGGGAGCGGTGAACAGGAGGGATGGGGAGCAGCGCGGAACGAGATTGGGGTGCTCGATGAACTGATCCAATTCGAGAGCGCGACAACCACCAACACGAAGTCACCTCAGCGAACAGGCGTAACGTCAGGGAGCGGCTCCGTGGTGCGCACAACGCGGAGGCGGCGCCGTGTCGACGGCTCAGCGCAGCGGTCCGGAAAATCATGCGTGCGTGACGAAATCAAATGTCACGATGAGCTCTGGGCGCGACGACGAACGGAGCGCCGAGCACTGGCAACCGCATCCACTGCTGGAGCGAAAAATGTCACCTAGGAGTTGGCGGGAGACGTGATACACGCTCCGGAAAAGGGAGAGTGTCCATGAGGGGAAGCGTTTGCCGCTCGCAAGCTTGCAGTGTCATCACCGATACCTCTCTTTCGGTGCCCTGCTTGATACGCGCGAATCCACAGCGCTCCCGCGGCTCGTGAGTCACACGCACTTTCGCGGTCTCACCTCCTTGTCTCACAAGCACCGGCGACGTCGCCTCGTTGAGACACCCGAATTTTTCGTGCCATGCGAACGCCGCGCCGGAAACCGGTGCCCGCGCGCAACCACTCGACTTACAGAGTGTAATTTGCCGTGTCCCCCGTCGCTACGCTCCCACGAGACATCGGCCCGCGCTGACCCGAGGGCGCACCGAGGGGCCACCGGACCTCCACCTGCGGGGTGGCCGGGGGCGCGCGGGCTTGCCACGACGAGGGCCGCGCACCGCCTCGACTCGGCTGCGGCCTCGTCGGCGCTCGAAATCGCCGCTCGCTACCCGCTTTGCGAAAAAGGCGATGGCAGACACATCGCCTCCGCCTGAGTCACCTGCCATCCTCCTGCCACTCGTCCTGAAACTCCTCGCAGTGATTCGCTCGGACCACCCGCCGCAGTGCATTGGTTGGACCGACGATGGCACCGCGGTACAGGTGCTCGACATACCGGAATTTGTGCGGCGCTACTTGGCCAGTGCCGCCTGGCCGCCGTACCGCACCTGGGAGCAGTGGGTGCAGGTGTTGCGACAGCACGGCTTCGGGGTGCAAATAGGCCGCGACGGCACAGCGGCGCGACTTGAACATGCGGTGTGGAGTCGGCAGCAGCTGGAGCTGTTGGCACAGCACAGCCAGTGGCAGAGGCATCGGTTGCGGCAGAGCGCCGCCAGCCCGCTGCGGATGAACTTACCCTCGAGTGCGCTGAGCGTTCCGGTGGCGACCACCGCCGCTGCGGCCGCCGTCGCTGCCACCCGAACGTGTGCGGTAGACGACTCCGGTCCGGCCACCGATTCGGACGTCGAGGATTTATTGGACGATGCCACCGACTTTGAGGATGAGGTAGACGCCGGGGAACCCGCAGAGGCGGATAGAGGAGCGGCCTCGGGCAACGGGAGCCGCAGCAGAGGGTACAGCCCGCCGGCGATCGGGTTGTCTGCGTCCGCTGCCGACGTGTCCAGGACCAGTGCCCGCACACCACCTACCAGCCCCAGCGAGAGGAAGTCACACGCGAGTGCGCCGCCGGGGCAGACGCAGGCGCATCGGTCGATGATAGCGCGGCGAACGCCGTCCGAGGGCGCTCTCTTGCCGGAGCCGCCGCCGCAACGCCTGCGGAAATTGCATGGCGAATTCCACGGCAATGCCCACGCCGGCGTCAGCAGCTGGCGCACCGAGCCGACCGGCATCCAAAGGTTGGCGACGCCGTCTCCCGTGGCCAACGGCGGCAGAAGGCCGTCGCCTTTCAACCAGCTGCCCACCATCTTCGCCAGCAACCAGCTGATGCCCACTGCAGCGCCCGCCGCCGGCACGGTGAACTTGGAACTGGTGCAGGCGCGCGCCGATTTGGCGGCGCTGCGCCAGGCCAACACGCTCTTCCTCCGCCGCATCGACCAGGCGGTGTCGCAGGTGCGGCAGCTGTGCGGGCTTGCCGCCGAACAGGAGCGGCGCCTGATCACCATGGAGGCGCGGCTGGAGGTGCTGGAGCACCGCGCGGCCTCCGACGCCGGTGGCTCGACGCGGCCTGCCCGCAGCGGTGGGAGTGACGACCGCGGCCGCATGACCATCAGCACGCCGACCATGCGGAGGTAGCAGAGGGAGGGTCAGTTGTAATTGCACCGGCAATGCTGGCCGTCTGCCGTGGTTTACGCGAGACATCCACCATGCCCACTCGCCCATGCATGCTCCCCGGTTGGCTGCCACGGCGCTACCACATCTCGCTCTACGCGCACTGCTCAAGTGTTCCGAGCCGCGTCCGCACTGACCGCCGAAAACACGCTCTGACCGCCGACGCCGCCGCCCTCGAGACGCGACGACGAGTCGGCCGAGGTATCCATCCGCGGCGAGACGGGCGCGGGCGCCCCCTCCCCGGTGTATGGACTGTGCTCCTCGGGCGACTTGGTCTCTACGGGGCGGAACGCTCCAAAGTTGAAGGTGCGCGGCAGGCGCTGTTCGATCTGAATAGACAACAGCAAACTTCCCGCATACAAACGCTTCTTCATGCCACCCACGTTGGAGGGATAGTGCAACGAGTACCACGTCTCTTGCTTGCCGCCGTTCTCTATCTCTATCTTGCTCAACGGAATGCGCACGGTGGCGATGCGCTCGTCGGCGCCGCTCTGGAAACACCCGCCGCCCACCTTGTGCACGTCGCACACCACCGTAAAGTCTGGCAGCGCAAACACGTTGGCGTCGCCGCTCTCCTCATAGAAGGTGTACGGCCCGGCGGTCTTTTTGCTGATGGTCAGCACGTTGGTGGCAAAGGTGGTCTCGTCGCTGCCGCGCAACGGCGTGGCCGTGTCCAGCCGCGTGCGCACATATACGCGCTTCGGAAAGCTTCCCACCGGAATGTCCTTAATTTCCTTCACCTGCACCGTCACTCTGCGAAAACCCGACGACATGAGGGGATGAACGGGGGGCAAGTACGGCACGGGAGCGTCAACAACAGACAACAATCGAGCGGCCAAAATGCGTGCGGTCGACAGAAAAACGCGAAACGCCAATGCACCGGAGATTGCGCCGTGCGGCCGCCGGAAAATCTTCGGCGGTCGAGTCGCAGAGCTCGCGCAAGAGGCGAAATATTTCTCTCACGGGTGGTATGTCCACGCCCGCTCCGCCCGAAAGGGACTGGCGAGCCGCTCTTCCTGACGCATCGCTCCCCGAAGACTTGACGTGGGCGGCACGGCGGGCGCTGCGCGGCGATGACGGCAGCCGAGTGGGCGAGGCGGTGTCGCGTATGTTGGGGCGATCGGACGCCTGGGAGGCCGACTGGCAGACGTTTTCGAGCCTGGTGTACTGGAACGGGAAGCGCAAGGCGCCGAAACGAGGTCGCAGGAAGAAAAGAGAGGGGCAGAATGAGGAGGAGGAGGAGGGGAAGCGAGTGGAGACGGGAGCGGTGCCGAAACGGAGGATGCGCAGAAGAGTGGAGGAGCGGGAGGAGGCGAGCGTGGAGGCGCCGAAGACGCGTCGGAAGGAGAGGCAGAAGCGAGGGCGACCACCGGGCAAACGACAGAAAAAGGTGAGGAGGACGCGAGTGAAGCACGCGCCGCCGCCACATGCCGCCTCGCTGCTGGCGCAGTGTCTGCCGTCGTTGCGACATCCGCTGAGCAGCGATAGCGAGGAGGCGGAAGGAAAGGACTATTCGTTGGAGGATATGTTCGAGTCGGAGCGTGAGAGCGTCGACTACGAGAGTTTTTTTACAGACGACGATCCAGAATGTTTGCTGAGCTGCTCGCCGGTGAGCCGGGCAGCGAGCGAGAGCGGGGTATCGGTCGGAGGCATTTCCAGAGTGCGCGACGCCGCCAGCGTCGAACAACGGGCGAACGCCATTCTGGGAATGGCGTCAGACGCCAAACCGCTGCGCCGCCCGTCAACGCCTTCCCCCGCCAAATTCCCAACTCCTCCTGCTCCACCGCTCTCTCTTCCCACCACGCCGGTGACGCCCGCGTCGCGCGTCGCCTCGCCGACCCCGGGCACCGCCCGCTCCCGCCTGCTTGCCCGAATGCAGGCACGGCGCCGCCCAATTCGGTAAATTTCCTGCCACCGACTAGCATTATCCTCGTTCACCCAGACGCTTCCTGGGTGGTGGAGGCGGCCGCCGGCCCCTGCGCTCTCGGGGCGGCCGCCTGCTTCTTCCGATAGTCGGCGATAGCCGCCTTGATAGCGTCCTCCGCCAACATCGAGCAATGCAGTTTCACCGGCGGCAGCTTCAACTCCGAGGCTATCTGCCGGTTGCTGATCTTCAGCGCCTCCTCCAGGCGCTTGCCCTTGATGGTCTCCGTGGCGAACGACGAGCTCGCTATCGCACTTCCGCACCCGAACGTCTTGAACACTGACTCGACAATCTGTCCGGTCGCCGGGTCCACCCGTATCGACAGGCGCATCACGTCGCCGCACGCGGGCGCACCCACCAGGCCGGTGCCCACGTCGGCCGACTTGCGGTCCAGCGTGCCCACATTCCGCGGGTTCTCAAAGTGCTCAATCACTTTCGGATCGTACGACCGCGACAACGGCGGACGCCGGAACAGGGAGCGTCCCAGTGCTCTGAATGGCGCGTTCATGAGCGCGAGGGAGAACGTGGGCAAATACGTGTTGGCGAAGGACGAGACCGAGGGGCGAACGCGCCACCGCCCTGAAATCGAGAACCGTCCAGGCGACGGAGCGGAGGAGACGGAGATAGGGTTGGAGAGCTCGCACGTGCAAAAAGATGAAGAAGAGGAAGACAAGCCGGTGCGCGTCGTGTTTGTAGGTGTACTTGTGGCTTGTCCGCTGTCCCGCTCGGGTGCCTTCTCCAGGCATTCCCAGTTCCCGCTCCTTCCCGTCATCCACATTTCTCCCATTTCGACCATAATTGCCCCATCTCGCTCGTTCCCGGTCTCGTCGGCGCGGCGTGCTCACCCTGCGGGCGCGCTCTCGCA
Organism: Cyanidium caldarium; assembly: GCA_026184775.1. NCBI lineage: Eukaryota > Rhodophyta > Bangiophyceae > Cyanidiales > Cyanidiaceae > Cyanidium > Cyanidium caldarium. The sequence goes on along the minus strand of JANCYW010000014.1, from coordinate 285,215 downwards.
CCTCTCGTTGCAAGGCGCGCTTCCAACTCCTGTCGTACGGAGAGCAGGGGCAGCGTCTGGCCGACCTGGTCTCGTCGAGAATGTACGCGTTTGTGAGTGCATGGGCGGCGCCAGCGCGATCGGACGGCCGGCGCGCGGTTGCATCGGGGAGCAGCCCTCGTCCCACGCCGCAACGTCGGCGTTTGACGCGGGCGGCGGCGCGGCTGCTCATGGCCGCCGGCAAAGAGGAGGACCCCGGCGCCATTCCCGGCTGGAAGAATATGTGGTGCGGCGGCTGGCCTGGCGGTGAGGAGGCGCTGTTCAAATGGCTGGAGAGCGGTCAGATGGACGATGTGCCGTACGTGGAGGCGGAGAAACAGCCGCGGGCGGGCGGCGCCGCGCCCAACGCGCCCAGTACCGGCAGCAGCGGGAACTCGTCCCCGACGGCGAATTCGGCGCCGGGCAAGGGTCGTGTCGTGCCCAAACTGGTGACCAACCCGGTCACCGGGAGCATGACGCTCGAGTACGTGCCGGAGGACGAGGGGAATTGATCGACGCCGGGCCTAGACATAAACGACGATTTACGTCTTCTTGGAGCGGCTGCGCCGCGGCTTGGGCACGGATAGCGTGTCGCCGTCACCGAGCTCGGGGTCGGTATCCAAAACCGGCGGCACCCACCGGCCGCACGACACACAGTACGACTGCCCCAGACCCGGTATCGCCAGTGGCTGCCCGCAATGCACGCACTGGCCGTACCGCCCGTCCTGGTACCGCGTGCCCAGCGCCTCTAGCCGCAACGGTGGCGCCGCGCTGGCCACACTGGCCGCCAGTGGCGGCTTGGCGGTGCGCGGCCGCTTCTCCTCGCCGTCCAGCTCCCAGACGTGCGGGTTGGGTGCACAGGTGGATGGGTCGGCGGGGCCCGTGTCCTGCTTGCCGCGTTCATGCGCCGCGGCGTTTTTCAGAGCTCGCTCGGCGCACAGCAGTACCAGCCACGGTACGAAAAGCACCGGCGATGAAGAAGAGGTAAACGTGAGTAGGCGATGATGTCTCCGCCTGGGGTAGGGCATCTCGCCGGTGTGTGGCGCGCGACGAAAACCGCCAGAGGCACAATCATCGAGCGTTTAGTGGCGGGCATCGCCCCATTCACCGACATGCGTCACTCGCCGGTCGTCGATGACCGGGCCAAGTCGCCCGGCACTCGTACCTCTTCATGGGCGTCGGCGTCGCTGTCGGTGGGCCCCTCGTCGCCGCTGGCGCCGGTGCGTTCGGTCTTGCGGGCCTGCTCGGTGGCGCGGAACCGCTCGAGGTAAGCGGAGAGCGGCCCGATGTACTCTTCGAAGCCGAGCGTGCGCATAGAGTAGAGGATGTCTTCTGGGAACAGAGGCGTCGAAGTGGTGCGCGGCGCGCGGGTTAGTCGCCTGTTGAGCGGGAGGGAGCTGTGTGTGTGTGTGTGTGTGCGGGCGCTCGGCGGTCTACGTACCTCCACAGATAGTCTTGCGGCGCTCCCGCAGGCACTTGTCACTGCTCTCGGAAGTGATAAATGAGATAAACTCGCTGGTGGCCTCCTGTACAAGCTCCTTGGCTTCGCGGGATATTTTGGCGTTTTCCGGCAGGGCATTCTTCATGCACCGGCTGATGTTGGCGATGGGGAGGAATCTGGGGAGGGTTAAGGGCGGAGATGTCTCCCGTGGGTTAGTTTTGCTGTCGGCTGCACGAGAGCGTGTCTTGCAGCAGGTTTGCTATGCTCCCGACTGCTTTTGACTTACCGTTCGGGCTCGTGGGCGATGGCCCGCCGGCTGGCAGCCATGGCGTCATCATCGGTAGCGCCACGAGGATCGGGATCAGGAGGAGGTGCAGGAAGCGGCCCGCTCTCCTCACTCGAGGGCATGACGGGGGCAGAGGCAAAGTCGAGGGGGTGAGGGAGGGTGTGGCGGAGGGAGACGAACGTGGGGACCGTGAGCGCTCCACGTGTCGCCGATCGGCGCGCCCCGAGTGAGCGATGCGGCAGTTTGAGGGTACAGGGATGACAGGATGAGTACAGGGCCAATGTGCCCAAAAAGTATCTACTTTATCGGTGCCTTTCCGAAATTATCTACGCTTTCCGCGAGTAACCTGCTTTGCTCAATGCTCCCCATTGCTCCCTACTTTTTCACGACATAATCCTGCTGTTGCTGCTGGGAGACGCCGGAGCATACCAGCTGCTTGGCGTATGCACTGCAGACCTTCTTTGACTTGGCACACTTCTCACCGAATTGCTTGCAGCCCTCGGTGTACTGCAGGCACTTGCCCTGAGCGTATTCACTGCAGACGTACGCATGTTTGGTGCACTTGGTCACCGTCTTGGCCACCTTTTCATATTGCACACACTTGTTCTTGTTCTCCTGGTAGACCGCGCAGCCCGATTGGACCTTTTGGCAGTCCTGCTTCTGATTCCAGCGGTTCACCCAGTACTGCGAACTTGACTGCGCATCCACCTCCTTGCACACCGTCTTGTAGGCGTACTGAGCGCACTCCTGCGCATATTGAACGCACTTGGTGGTGTACTCGGTCACGTTTTTGTGTTCAATGCACTTTTTCTCCTGCTTGACGCACACCTGCGAGTACTGTTTGCATATCTGCACTGGCTCCACACACACCTTGGCGTACTCGGAGCATACCTTGGTGTGATTGACGCACACCTTCACCTCCTGGCAGTTCTGATTGTCGGACCAGGCGCGCGCAGTGTTGCCCGCCGCCAGCAGCAGCGCGAAGATGAGGAGAGAGACGAAGAGGGACGAGCGCATCGCGGGAGAGGGCAATGAAGTGAAGGTGAGCAAGGTGGGAGGCGGATGAGAGGGCGCACGTGGATGGAAGAGGGAATAGAGAACGACAAGGCAGTTGCACGGGGCAGGTATGGTAGCAAGGAATAAAGTAGCGCATCGGATGAGAAGGGGAGGACACGCAATATACGCCACTCGTCACGGCAAAAATTCAGAATCCCACAAAAAGGGAATCTCGGATCGTGCCTGATGCGTATCGATATTTTTTCCCTCGTTCTTACGACGGCGCGATCGCACCCCCGGCCTCCACATCAGTGCATTGCCCAAGGCAACCAGCTCCCATTGCATGCGCCACCATCCAAACCTCCCGCTACATGCGATAAACCGACCATATACTCATCCATCCATCAACACGCGTGATGCCCACTCAGTTATCGTGGCGCCGCGCTCGCCTATCCTCGATCTCATTTTTCCATCGACTGGAGTGCTGACCGGTAGGAGGGCCGCTGCTTGTTCAGGGGATGTTCGCCCATCAGAGTCGACACGTCGCGCTGCGTCTATCGTCGTTACCCATCAAGCAGCACTGCACAACACTCACAGACATACTTGCACGAGCCGGCAGTACTGCCGCGGTCTCGCTGCCGGCCAGGCGTGCCCGGGAGGAGGGCGCGTCACCGTTGAGCTCCGGGACGCTGACGCAACTCTGAGATCTGGGGGTGGAAGTGGACGGGAAGGTGCTACAACAGCGTCTGTGCAAGTTATCGGCGACGAGGTATGGTCTTGCGGCGTCGCACACCGACGCCGGGCAAGGATCTACGTCGACTGTTCCACCGACACCATTATGCGGCGTATCTGATCAACGAATACCTCACCACCACCCTCAACTCCATATGCTGTGTCGGTCGTTGTCACCTGGTGCTGCAGCGCCCGCATTCCCACCCGAGGTATCGCAAGGAGGGTCGTCTGATGTGGGTGCACGGATGGTTGCATTCGGGATGTCGCCAGCACGGGAATCGCCACCGAAACGCGGGAAATCATTGGAGAGAGGCGACGTTCTGCGCGTGATGGGGTCGGCAGCGATCGGAGAGCAGGGTGGTTGAGTGGATGGCAGTGTCAAGAGAGTCGTTTGTCGTTGCGGCGGCGAGTGTTGGGGCTTGTCGCGCGACTTGGGCAAGTTTTGCAATCGGACGCTAGAGGGGGGCGCTCGTGCCGCTTCACAGCGGCATCATCTGAGCGAAGTAGCGAGGCGTCGGGCGCCCTGCCTGTTCTCCAAACTTGGCTCGGATCGCATCGACTAGAGTGCGCGGGGGAGTTCAAAGTTGGAGGAGGTGTGGGAGCACAGAGGTTGAGAGCAGGTCCCTAGATTCTCGATTCAAATTGCTCACTTTAGGCCCGTTCCGTCACTGTCCACTTGCATTCTTTTCCGTCGTTTTCTCTTTTTCTCTACTCCTCCCTCAGTAATACTGTTGTTGCTGCTGCTCAACGACCTGCACCTGCTGCTTCTCGCATACCAGCTGTTTCTGGAAACGTTTGCAGACCTTACGGAACTCTTTGCACTGCTGTCCGTACTGTGCGCAGGCTTGCTGATATTGGATACACTTGCCCTGTTGGTGCTGCAGACAAACATTCTCGTACTTGGCGCACTGCTGCACAATCTTACTGATCTTCTCAAAGCGGACGCACTTGTTCTTGTTCTGCTGATACTGAATACACTCCGCCTTCACTTGCTTGCACTGCTGCTGCTGCTTCACCGGTACAACCTTCTCTTGCCAGCGGCGATACCAGTACGGTTGCTGCACCTCCTCGACGATCTCGCACTGCTGCTTGTAATTGTATTGCACACATTCCTGGGCGAACTGCACGCATACATTCTGCGTCACCGATACGTTCTGGTAGGCCACGCATTGCTGACCCTGCTGCACACACACCTGCTCGTATTGCACACATTTCTGGGTAGGCTGGATGCACACTTGCACCGGCTGCACGCACTGCTGCTCGTACTGCACGCACCGGCGCACCTCCTGGCACTGCTGCTGCGGCTCCCACGCCAGCGCTGAGTGAGAGACGGAAAGCAGCGCCAGGAAGAGGAGCGTGGAAGTGAGGAGGGAGGCCGTGAAAGTGTGAGAGCGCATAGTCGTAGGAGGAGGTATGGAAAGGCAGAAGGGAATAGGATGAAGTGAGAGAAAATGCACACCGCCAACTCAGGACGCAAGATGGCTTCCCCACCGTTGTCAAGGTGAACCAGAAATGTTGCCTGCGGAGAAAATGCGAGAATAGAATTGCTGCCAAATAGGGTGTCCGCGGTTTCTATTTTGACTCTCAACTGCATAATTCGGTTGTGCCGAAGAACAGTGCCGCTCCATCAGTATGGTCGGCCACTCACACCCTGAACTTTATGCTACTCCAAACCGGCACCCATCATTCGATGCTGCGGATCAACTCATCTACCCCGCAGCGACGTTCCGTAGTCCCTCTTTCCACCATGCCGTTCCCGCTAGACCGTCCGCATACTATCAAAGTGGCGGGAGGCCAACGTCAACCTTCTTCCCCGATGAGTGCTGGCAGTATTCGAGACGAGCCAGCGAGGCTTTCCCCTCTACCACTGCCAGCCGTTGCCACCGTTGCCGCCTTGTCCCTGGTTATACCAATTCGGCGGCGGCGGCGGCGGCTGCTGCTTCTTCGGTGGCGGCGGCGGTGGCTGCTTCTTCGGCGGAGGGGGAGGACGGGGTGGCTTCTTCATTGGCGGCGGAGGCGGCGGCGGAGGCGGCTTCTTCATTGGCGGCGGAGGCGGCTTCTTCATTGGCGGCGGAGGTGGCGGCGGAGGCGGCTTCTTCGGCGGCGGTGGCTTCTGGTTCCAGCGCTCAACCGCCGGCACTGCGCTCACCACCGACATCACCATAGCGAGCGTACATATCAATGCGAACAACGATGCCCATCTGAACTTTTACATCTCGTTCAATTCGGCAAAAGTAGTTTCACAGCAGGGGAAGGAATGCAAGAGATGGCAGCTGTGACGTGCAGCAGCAGCGTCTTTGGCCGAGCTGATCACAAATTTGCCGAAGAATGCCAAGCGTCTCGAGTCGTGTTGCGCCGCACCGACGAGCTCGCAGTTTTCTGCCGCACCTCAAGGCATCCGATGCGGTGAGAGGCGTGTGGGACACGTAGTCGTCATGGTCTCGCGACTCGAATCGCTGCCGCGACTGCCGTAGGGAACGATCCGAATCGGCGTAGAAACATCGATGTGCGCTCTGTCACAAGAACAGACGCGCGGACGCGTAACCCCGGCGAATCTCGCTTGATGCGTGCGACGGAGACATCGGGGTGCCGAGGGAGGCGCAGGTGGTGGAAACGTGTGGCGGAGAAGAGTGGATCTGGTCGGGCGAGAAATATGTAGATGAGTCGAAGTCGGTCCTGCGATGCGCTCCATCGCGGCAAGAGCAGCAAGAAATGCGTCGTTTAAAAACAGAGCAGTCATCATTCCTGCTCCAGACCATGCTTCGCATCGATCGATCCCTCCGCAACTTTGCTCTGCTAACAGATGGCCATCTCTCGCTCACACCTTTCCCGTAACCTAACCAGAAACCGGCGTCGCTATCGGATACGTAAAATTGAACCTTTCCTCAAACGGATCCCACCACTCCGGCACGCCCGTCGCATTGTCCACGTGACGCAAAAACCCGTTCACTCGCGGCGGGCTCAGCCGATACGTCAATCGATAACTTCCCGACCCGTCCATCCGCAAACTGTCCGCATAGTGGGGCCCGCCGTCCGCGGTCATGGGATGCATCACACCTTCCGCTCGCCAGTCCGACCCGTCCTTCTCCAACAGATACACAATGCTCAGGTACGGAATCCAGGCCTTTTCGGGAAACCCCCACGGATTCCCTGCCGTGGCGTGCACGTCCACCTCGAGATGAATCACATCCGAGCCCGTCGGCATACCTGGTGGCATCGGTGAGAGCTCGATGCCGATGAGATGGTTGGGCACAATGGCCATGTTGTTCTTGGTGACGCCGCGATTGATCAGAAACTCACTGCCCAGTGCCGCTCCGAACGTCGGGGAGGCTGGGCTGAGGAATGACGCCAAAATCAAAACAAGCGCCAACGTGAACTTGTACATGGGTGGAAGGAGCGCTGGAACGGTACGATCGCGCGCGTGGACAACCCCGACGTTCGCGAGAATCTGTAGAAACGGGCATGAGCTCGCCGTTTTCGGCCCTCTTTTTTTGGGTCTTTCACGCTCCGAACACGTCTGCGGCGGTGTCTCGTCATAGGTGCGCCAGGCGCGCGCCCGGCACGTACTTTTGACCATGGAAAGCAACTCTCGCGTTGTGGCAGTGGAGTGGAAAAACGCAAGGGCCAAAGAGTCGCTCTCGCGATCGGCGACAAATCTGCCCCATCTCGGGGAGAATTTCCTCGGACTTTGGCTTCAACTTTACGAGCGCTGCGCCCCTTGATGACGTTCCTTTTTGTAACAACTCGTGGGAGCTAAGCTGTCCTGCTCAAACGCATGCTACCGTGACGCTCGACCCTTGTCGTATCTCTTCCCGCGCGGTTACCAATTGTTGGTGTTCATCATCCCGCCCCAGTTCGGTTGGTTGTTCGAGATAAACTCTTGCTGCTGCTGTTGCACCACCTGCTTCTTCGGGATTACCTGCTTCTTCGGGATTACTTGCTTCTTCGGGATGACCTGCTTCTTCGGGATTACTTGCTTCGTCGGGATGACCTGCTTCGTCGGGATTACTTGCTTCGTCGGGATGACCAGCTGAGTCTGTTGCACCTGTTGCACCTGCTGGCAAACTTGCTGCTTCTGGTACTGTTTGCAAACCTTCTGGAACTGCTTACACTGCTGCCCATACTGCGCGCAGGCCTGTTGGTACTTCACACATTTGCCCTGTTGGTACTGGGCGCATCCCACCGCCACTTTTTGGCACTGTTGCTGCTTCTCCGGAATGACCTTCTGCTGCCAGCGGCGATACCAGAACTGCTTCTGTTCCTGCTGCACTTCCACCAGCTTGCACTGCTGCTGGAACTTTTGCTGCACACACACCTGCTCATATTGCACACATTTCTGGGTAGGCTGGATGCACACTTGCACCGGCTGCACGCACTGCTGCTCGTACTGTACGCACCGGCGCACCTCCTGGCACTGCTGCTGCGGCTCCCAGGCGCGCGCGCCTTCCAAACCCACCAGCACCGCCAGCACGAATAGCAACACCACCGACAGGAAACGAGAGGATTTCATTGTCGTAAAGTTTGTATGGGGTGCAATGAATGGAGTAACAAAGTCGCGAATGGCCGTCGTGCACAAGGCCAACCAGCCAATCCGCCGACTTTCGACGCCGTCGGCAGTGGCCGTTTTCATCCAAGCGCTCGAGTCGTGCTGGAGATTTAGGGGTGCGGGACAGCGCATGTACGAGAGAAAATTACGGAATGTGGCGTTTTGCGCCACAGAAAAGCGCTCTGTTGATGATTCGTTCGGAAATCTCATTGTTTTGTCTCGTTATGGTTGCTAAAAATAGAAATGCGGCGAAATTGGGCGTACCCTCCAGCCTCGGCTCTCCGAGTTCGTTGCGCTCATGGCTGCATTACGTAGCGAGGATGACGCTGGCATGTATTGCCTCGCAGGCCGACCAGAATGTTCAACGCGGCCCGCATCTACATATTGATTCACTCTGTCTACACTTGTCCACTCCCACCGACAATCACCCGCCCCTGTTGCGGCCACCCGCTCCCCTGCACCGCCCTCAATTTCCCGCACCTATTCAACGGCCACACCACCTCCATGACCCGCCCCTCGATCAACCCCAGCGGCACCGCCCCGTAATCACTCCCCGAGTCCCGCGATCCTCTCGTGCTGTCGCCCTCCAACCAACAGTGCCCCCGCGGCACGCGCACCACCCGCCCCGTCTCCCGGTGCCGCACGCTGTCGCCCTCGAGCGCCACTAGCCGCTTCACCACCACCTTGCGCCCGCTCCCGTCCGGCGCCTGCGCCGTCACAATGTCACCCCGTCGAAACTGATACAGCCGCGGCGCCAACCGATTCACCAGCACGTGGTCGCGCGGCGGCGCCGGATTCAACACCGGCTGCATGCAAGTGCCCTCCACCGGCGACACGCTCACCAGCACGTCGTTGGTCACCCACCACACCGGTAGCCACGATGCTGCCTTCCATGTCGCTCGCCGCAGGGTCATGTCGCGCTCACATAACACGAACGCCCGCCTCCGGCTTCTTTACTCGTTACTTCCGACCGGTGGCCACAAAACGCAGCGCCATATAGGCGCACAAGCGGTAGATAGCGATCATGGCGATGAGTACGCCCGAGTTGAGCCAAATGTTGGTGAAGAGAATGTCGAACAAACTTAACACCTCGCCGCCCGTGAGCGGCACCGTCTGGCCGACCACGGTGTACGAGTAGCCGGTCTGGTCGTTGAAGTTGTTCGCCATGAAACTGCCGAATCCGTACGTGTGCAACGACAGGTAGCCGATCCAACGCACCCACCAGCCGATGTTGCTGAACGCCGCGAAAAAGCCGCCGGTGAGCATGAAAGCGCCGTAGGCGGCGGCGCCCATCGCAATGGCCAAAATGGCGATGGGCACCAGAATGCTGATGAAGAGCATGAGCGCTTCGGCCACCGCTAGCATCAGGAACAAGTTCCACATGAAAAAGAAGAAGCGGCCAGGAAGGGGCGTCAGTCCCACCATCCAATACACGATGGACGAATTGACCAGCGAGAGCAGGAACACCACTGGCAGGGAGACCACCGTATTGGCCGTCAGCCAGGCGTCCACGGTGTACAGACCGTTGCCGCGCTCCCGCAAAAACACTAGCCGCTCCTCGATAAACATGACTACCGTGCTCACCGACATGAAGGTCAGAAAGGCAGCCACGAAGAACAGCACCTTGGAGATGTCCTGGATCTGGTCCTTGCCCAGGCGCAAATACACTAGGCCGAGAAACACCGACAGCGCTACGTACATGGCCATGCGCAACATCACCGCCGCCGGATTGCGCACATAATTCATCACGTTGCGACGACTCAGCACCAGCACCTGATACCAGCGCGGCACCTTCGCCACCTCGATGTGTAGCTGTGTGGGCGCGTCGTCGCCGCGCTCCACTGCCTCCAACTCCGTCTCCAGTTGCTGCCGCTCGGCGCCAATCGGCCACGACTGCAGAATGCGCTCCACCTTCTGCTCATCAACAAAGTCGGCGTTGGTACAGTCCAGGAAAAACTCGGCGGCATTTTCGTGTGCCGGCACCGGACACCCCATCTCCGTGAAGTAATCGATGGTGTGCGCAGTCGGCCCAAAGTACACAGTACGGCCGCGCGCCAGCATCAACAAGCGATCGCTCAGTGCTAGCACCCGCGCCGACGGCTGGTGGATCGTGATCACGAGCGCCACACCCATGCGCGCTATGTTGCGCAGCGCCAGCACCAACTGGTAAGCCGCGGTAGCATCCAGTCCCGAAGTGGGCTCGTCCAAAAACAGAATGCTGGGATAGCGCATGATCTCCACACCCACCGACAGACGCCGCTTCTGCCCGCCGGAGATGCCGCGGAAGAACGGAGAACCCACGAGCGTATGCTGCGCTTCAGCGAGCCCCAGCGTATGCAGCACTTCATCCACGCGCTGCTGCACTTGAACGCGGGACACCTGACGGCCCAGCTGCAGCTGTGCAGCGTACTCCAAAGTCTCGCGCACCGTCAGCGAGCCGTACATCGCATCTTCTTGCTGTACGAAGGCATGAATGCCTTCCCAGTCGGATTCCGCGCGCGGTTTCCCGTTGACGCGCACGTCCGCTACCAGTCCCGGCTGATGGGCGATGCGATCCGCCAGCGCCGACAGGAGCGTCGTCTTGCCGCTCCCGCTGGGACCCATGACGAACAGTATCTCGCCGGGCCGCACCACGCCCGAGACGCCATCGAGAATAGCTTTCTCGGTGGCGGGCTTGCCCCGGGCGCTCTGTGACACCGTGAAACGCACGTCGCGGAACGATAACACGGCGCGCTGCGATTCCGGTACTGCAGACGCCTTGTGGGGGCCGCTTTGAAGCGCGCCCACCTCTGAGAGCGAGCCACCGCGCTCCGGGTCACTAGTGACCTCTGTCGAGGCCATGGACTCAGTGCGCTAGCGTGGCAACGTTTAGAAACCTAAAAGCGACAACGCCAATCCGCTCGCGGGGTGAAGCCGCGGGCGAACGCCCACGGAACAAGGTACTGCTTGCACAAACGTGCTTGCGTGGAAGCTTCCACGTGGAAGGTGAACGTGACCGGTCGGCGTCATCTCGACTCGCCCACAACAGCCAACTTCCAGGCGACTACCTTCATTGCCACGCCCTGACAAGCCCCTCGGAGCCCAAGGAGTCATGGAGCGCCCAAACCCGCTTCAACCCTCTTACCCGCACCCCGCCTTCGATATCTCGCTTCCCGCCCAATCGCCAAACCGCTAAACCGTAACCTCACTACGCAACCGACTCGAGCGCCCGCCAAAATTTTTCCGTCGATCCGACGCGCGGCGTGTCCGTTCCCTGCCTCGGTGATCTGCTTTTCAGGCTCGGATGCGAGCCTCTCTTCACGATGCTCACTGTCGTTCTCGCTTCCACGTCACTCAGGAATTGTTTTCACGTCCTGTTCCCTACTTTGCATTCCCCATGCGTACTTTGACGCTTTGTGTTCTGACCTGCTGGGTGCTGCTGCTGGCGTTGAGCTGGAGCACCACCACTGCGTTCGCCGCCTACTACAAGGAAGAGAAAAAGGTAGCCCCGCAACAGTGCTACAACGTGCGCAAGTGTCAGGCCTATGAGAAAACATGCCAGCGCTATGAGACTATATGCGTGCAGTCGGACAAGGTGTGCCAGCAGTACGAGCAAGTGTGCGCGCAGCAGACGCAAAAATGTGCGCAGTACGAGCCGGAGTACAAGGACGTGAAGGTGTGCGTGCAGTACGCGCAGGAGTGTGTGCAGTACAAGTATCGCGAAGACTGCCAGTACCAGGAGGAAGATCTGAAGAAGAAGGGCTACTGGGGCAAGAAGCAGCAAAAGCCGGTGTGCCAAAAGGTGCAGGACGGCTGCGCACAGTGGCAGGACAACAAGCAGCAGTGCGAACAGTGGGGCGAGCAGAAAGTGAAGGTGGGTGACAAGTGCGCGCAGTACGTGCAAGTGTGCCAGCAGACCAAGCAGGGAAAGTGCATTCAGTACGTCCAGAAATGCCGCCAGTACGGCAAGCGCTGCGCCCAGTACGACAACGTCTGCAAGAACTACGTGACGGAGAAGGAGTGCCAGGGCGATGGCCAGAAGAAGGAGGAGGAGAAGCCGGACTTGCAGAAAAAGTACGTGCAGCGCGGACAGGATAATTCTGCCCTGGAGAGCCAGAAGAACCAGTGGTTCCAGACCGGCCAGAAGAAGAAGGAAGAGCCGAAGAAGGAGGAGAAGGTGGAGACCAAGAAGCCAAAGTACTACGTGCAGCAGACCAAGAAGGTCGAGGCCACCAAGGAAGTGCAAGTCACCAAGAAGGTGGAGACCAAGAAGCCAAAGTACTACGTGCAGCAGACCAAGAAGGTCGAGGCCACCAAGGAAGTGCAAGTCACCAAGAAGGTGGAGACCAAGAAGCCAAAGTACTACGTGCAGCAGACCAAGAAGGTAGAGACCAAGAAGCCGTACTACGGACAAAAGGACTACAAGGCGGAAGAACAAAAGCCGGACTTGCAGAAAAAGTACGTGCAGCGCGGACAGGATAATTCTGCCCTGGAGAGCCAGAAGAACCAGTGGTTCCAGACCGGCCAGAAGAAGAAGGAAGAGCCGAAGAAGGAGGAGAAGGTGGAGACCAAGAAGCCAAAGTACTACGTGCAGCAGACCAAGAAGGTCGAGGCCACCAAGGAAGTGCAAGTCACCAAGAAGGTGGAGACCAAGAAGCCAAAGTACTACGTGCAGCAGACCAAGAAGGTAGAGACCAAGAAGCCGTACTACGGACAAAAGAAGGACTACAAGGCGGAGGAGCAAAAGCCGAATCCCTTCGTGCCGGCGCAAGAGGGCCAGTACTGGTACTGAAGGGAAAAGTAAACGACGGACCGTGTGAATTTTGAAGACAAGTCTTTTCCAAGGCAAACCTGCTTCGGCCTCTCGCGGCGACCTTGGTGCCTCCGAGGGCGCTGTCCAATTTTCTCATAATTCTAAACTAGGCGCCAACTCTCCATGTTCCGCGCATCGCCACCGTTGAATTCTCGCACTCGGCCGATGCGGCCGTGGTTTCGCTCTCCGGATGCCGTTTTCGCACTCTACCTACGTATGCTCGCCGCGGCCGCCGGCGCCTCCCATGTCGCACGTCCTCGGCCGCCGGCCGCCCGCCGCTCCAACTGTGACCTCCATTGGGTTTGTTCACTCCCTTCTCGTTGATCCCGCGTTGTGCCTCAACGCTGACCTTTCCATCCACTCCCTATCATGCCCTCTCGTTCGAACCGCGTCAAGGCCGCTCTGCTCAGCGCGCTGGTATTCGCCACCACGGCGTCCAACGCGTGCGCCTGGTACATCTCTTCACCGCAACAACAAGAATGTCACCAAGTTCAGCAGTGCGCCCAGTGGGGCTCGGTGTGCACCGAGCAGGAGACGGTGTGTGTGCGCCCGACTCAGCAGTGCGTCAGCTATGAGCAGGTGTGTGCGCAGACCGAAACTCAATGCAAACAGTATCAATCGGTCTACCAGGATGTGCAAGTGTGTTCCGAATATGGCCAGCGCTGCGCGCACTGGAACTACACCGAGAGCTGCCAGAACACGGAGCAGATCGTGAAGGGCACCTTCGTCTCCACCAGCGTGCCGCAGAAGGATGAGAAGTACTCGAGCGTCAAAAAGGTGAAGCGCTGGGCGGATGCAAAGGAGCAAGCGGTGGTGGTGGTCCCGCAAAAGACGGAGCAAAAGGTGGTACCGCAGAAAACGTGCAAGAGAGTCAAGACCGCCTGCGCCAAGTGGGTGGTGGACACGAACAAGTGCCTGAAGTATAGCGTGCAGAAGCGCAAGGTGGGCACCAAGTGCGTTGACGAGCAGCAGGTGTGCGTGCGCACCACGCAGGGCAAGTGCCAGCAGTACTCGTGGGGCTGTGCGCAATACGGCCAGAAGTGCAAGGACTACCAGAAGGTTTGTCAACAGTATCAATGGCAGCAGGTCTGCCAAGACGTGAAGGTACTGGAGACTACGCAGCAAGGGAGTCAGCAGCAGCAACAGAAACAGAACCAACAGCAGCAATGGCAGAAAGAGGAGCAGAAGCAGGAGAACAGCTGGTGGCAGAAGTAGCTACAGCAGCGGAAGCAAAGGCAGCAACAGCCTCAAGACAAGCGAGTCGCCGCGTACCGACGGCAGAGCGCTCTTGGGCGACAGGCGACATCCGGACGGGTCTAGGAGGCAATTTTTAGGATCGCAAATATAGGACAGGGACTTTCGCGTGAGACAGACACCACCAGCCGCCATCCCCGACTACTTTCTCTCTCCACTCGCATGGACGCCCGACGCCAGCACGCACTGCAGCACGCCACCATGCTCATGATACACCAACCAAACCCACCCCAACACCCCCACCGCACCCACAAGCACCTGCAATTTCTCCCCCGCCCTTTCCCCCGCCCATCGCACCACCGCCGCCAACCCCGCCAATGCCCCCAGCACCCGCGCACTGGGCAACGCCTCCCGACACGCCCACACCCTCCTAGTCGAACTGTCCCTCCTCCCCAACCACTCAATGTACGTCCAGGCCAGCAGCGCCCGCAGCAACGACGCCGCCGCATTGGCCAGCACCAGCAACGCCACGTCGCCAAAGCGGTACAACGCCACATACACTCCCACCAAATACAGCGCCGAAATACTGCCGCTCGCCAACGCATGCACCCCCAGAGCGCGTCGTGGCGCCCGCGGCAACACTGCCGTACTGGCATACGCCTCGGTGGTGCCCAGCAGCGCGGCCACCGCCACATACCGCAGATACCATGCCAGCACCTGCGCGGTCAACGGCTGCTTGCCGTACAGCAAACGCGTGTACACATCGGCATACGAGGCGCCCACTGTAGCGCACAGCAGCGCCGGCAGCAGCGAAGTGAGGAAAGCACAACGGGCATACGGTAATGCTTCTTCAGCCGACGACGACGAAGACACCACCGCATACACGCTCTCCTCCAGCGGCAACAACCAGTATCGCAACAACAGCGAAGCGATATTCCCGGCCAGCTTGTAGGAGCCCACCTGCTCCGCATTCACCCGCGCACATGACATCAACAGCGCATTCTCCGCGTCGGACGCCAGAAATTTGGTGCCCGCCTGCCACGCCGCATGCGCCAGCAGCGCCGATAAGCAAGTTGCGGAGGTATTTTTCATCTCCTCCCGTCGTACTCCCTCTCTACTCACCTTCACCGAACGCGCGGCAAACGCCCATCCCGCCACCAACGCCACGCTCTGCGCCAGCGACCCACAGGCTGCCCCCACCAGCCCGTCACCACTGGCATACGAGACCGCCACCGTCACCACACTGTGCAGCAGCACCGCCAACGCATCGGCACGCGCCCGTCTCCGGGCCGCCCGCACATCGCCCGACACGGTGCACGCCACGTAATACTGTTCGCCCAGCACCGCCTCTAACACTACCCCCACCGACGACACCGCGTACAGCGCTCGTTGACGTATCGACGCCGCCCGCGACACAAACCATCCGCACACCAGCACGCTCCATCCACACCCCCACCACACCGCCATGCCCTGCCACAACGCCTCCGCGTGTCCCTGCAGCGCCACCCGCCGCACCACCTCCCGCAGCGGCAACAGCGCCACCGCCGACAACATATACAAATTCACGTCGGCAAACGCCACCGCCGCCGGACCGAACCGCCGCGCCACCGCCACCCGCAGCCCCAACGACAACGCCCGCGCACCCACCTGCCACGCGGCCGACGTGCGCAACGCCACACTGGCCGCCTCAACCGGCCGACGTCCCCGCTTCTCGCGCTCTTCGTTCCGCCCGCCGGACGTGCTCTCTCCATTCCGTCGCGCTGAACGAGCCATCGCGCGGCAACCGTCCCAGTTTGGACGGGAACAGCGTGCGCAAGATGATCCGGGCGTCCGTTTCTACCTGTCGCCAACCACAAATTGATCGAGAAGCACCAGCTGATGAGGCGGTACTCGATAGTGTCTCGATCAGATGCGTAAACAGACTGGAGACGTTGAGACCGCGAGACATCCAGGAATGACCCTCGAC
Source organism: Cyanidium caldarium (assembly GCA_026184775.1). Classification (NCBI taxonomy): domain Eukaryota; phylum Rhodophyta; class Bangiophyceae; order Cyanidiales; family Cyanidiaceae; genus Cyanidium; species Cyanidium caldarium. Next base: position 269,244 of record JANCYW010000014.1, on the reverse strand, counting down.
GACGTCTCCTGAGGCACGTGTGGCGTCTCGCGCCAAAGCATCTCCCACGCACGCACGCACGCACACACCGATGGCGCCCTCGGGCGCGCCTCTCGGCAGTTTCGTTGCGGTGTCCTCATGGGAGAGGCACTGGGCGAAGATCGAATTCCGTCGATAGCCACCCAATTCAGACCACTTCATTCCTCTCTCGCTTCGATGACGCAGGACGAGGAGTTGCGAGTGCGGTCGTTGATGCGGGAGCGGGAGCACATCGAGCGGGAGATACAGCAGTTGGTGGGGGCGTTGCAGGGCACGCCCGCGGGGGCGCACGGGCCGCTGGTGGACGCCGACGGCTACCCGCGCACCGACTGTGACGTGGTGCAGATACGTCACTGGCGACACCGGCTCGCGGCGTTGCACACCGACCATGCGAAGGTCACCCAAGCGTTGGAGCCGTTGATGCAGGTTATGTTGGGCGGGCCGGCGCGTGCGGAGGCGGTGTTGGGGAACGGCCGCGGTGTCCTGTTGTCGGAGCCGGTTGAGGAGGCTGTACAGGGGCCAGAAGAGATATCTGCGGTGGATGCGAATGCGCCGGTGTTTGCCCGTTTCGTGGAGGTGACCGCGGGCTCACCGGCTGCGGTGGCCGGCATCCGAGTGGGTGACGAGCTGGTGGCGCTGGGCTCCTGTCGCCGGTGGGTTGCGCTCGCCGGCGCCCTATCCGACTATCGACACCAGTCCATCGAGGTATGGGTGCGACGGTGGGACACCGAAGGCGATACCGCCACGATGCCACTATTGCGGTTGTGGCTGACACCGCGCGAATGGTCCGGTGCGGGTCTGCTGGGCGCGCGCCTGGTGCCGCTCCCTCCACCCACCGCATCGGAATGAGACCCCACACGCCGCTCCCTCTTTACATTCCCTACGCTCCATCCTCCGGATAGTGACGCAACTCGATCATATTCCCGTCGGGGTCGTGAAAGTAGAGCGCTGTGGCCATACCGCGCGCTCCCCACCGTCGCGCCGGCGGCCCGGTGGGCGCATACCCGGCCGTCTCCAACCGCTGACAGACCTGCGCGTGCTCCGCGGCAGACAGCGCCAGACAAAAGTGGTTCAGGTGATTGCCGACCGGCGCCTGCCCGTCAGCCGCGCCACCCATTTCACCCGGAAATAGGTCGATAATCGTGGTCGACGACACCCGCACCGACGGAAACGGCACCTTGCCCCCGCGCCACTCTTCCAGACGCAACCCCTCCATCCCCATCACTTGCGTGTAAAACGTTATGGCGCGCTCCACGTCTTGCACATTCAGTGCCACGTGATCCAAACAGGCGCCCTGAAGTCCCATTCCGGGTATACTGTGCAGCGTCGTCGCCTCGACGGCCCTCCACAACACCCTACTTCCATGACGACGACGACGACGACGACGACGACAACTTCTCCGCCGGTTTTCAGCAGCGCGCGTGCGCGTCGCGGCATGGCGCGCGGTGCGATCCACAGCACGCGCTGCAGACGTGTCGGGTCGGTCGGGTGCGGAAGCGTGAATCACGCGCGTCCCGACGCTCCCAAACTCGTTCACTATGAACGCAATGCTATATGGCTACAACGCTTGGTTGCCGGAGGAGGTGCGATCGGTGTTGGGGGACGAGGGCAGGCAGCAGGCGGAGTGGGTGCAGTGGGTGGCCGAGCAGCTGCTCGCGGCGCTGGACGCTACCGATCACCCCAGTCTGTTGCGGGTGTGGCAGTGGGTGCACTTGCTGGATCGCCAGCTGGATCGACTGCACCGTCTGTCGCATCGGTTGTCGTACCCGGCATATTGTCGGGTGAGTGGGTGTTTGTGGCGGTTGCTGCTGCGGGGCGCGCAGTATGGCGTGGTGGATATGCGGTTGCGGGTGGTGTGCGCCCGCCGGCTGGCCAGCACGCTGCTGGAGCCGCCGCACTACTACGGATATGTGGTGCGGTGGTACCACCGTGGTGATCAAGCAGATATGGTGTCAGGAGCACCTCTACTGTTGTATGAGGACATCTTCCAGCCACTGCATGCGTTGCTGTGGGATTACCACATCGACGACCGTGCCGAGGCGCCGGGCGTGGACCTGCTGCCCGCCGGCTTGCCGCCGTACGCTGGCGACATCGCCGGTCGGGCGGTGCGCAATGAGCACGCGCTGGCGTTGTGTCGCCTGGCGCAGGCAGCGCGCCGTGCGTTATCCCCGATGGCGCCGCGCATCTGGCAAGAGCACTTTGCGCCGCGCTTTCGCGACGCCCGCCGCCAGCCACCGCAATTGGGTGTGCGCTCGTTGTATACGCAAGCGGCGCTGCTGAATTTGTTCATGCCCACCGAATGCGGGTACCATGACGCCCAGCTGACGGCCTGGATGGCTGAGGCATTCACCCAAGTGTATCAGGGCGGCCCGTTGAGCGCCGATGATGTGGATTGGGAGGCGCTGTGGTTGCGGCTGTGGTGCCGTGCTGCCCGGCACCGACCGCGCTGGCTGCGCACCGCCATGGACTCGCACTGCATGCCCGGTGTGGAGGCGTTGGCCCAGAAAGTGCTGGGAGCGCTAGAGTTGCCATTGGGTGCCCAGGCGCCGTACCGGCCGGAGCGACATCGAGCACCGGACTCGGTGCGCTACCTCATCGATAACCACCACGGCGGTGGTGGTGTGGTTGGCGATCACCCGATACTGCGCGGTGCCACCTGGCTGTTGTTGCTCTCGCTGCCGGAGGACCCGCTGCACGAACGCTCGCAACGCATCCTGCTGGCGTTGCAACATGTTCTGGCGTTGGCCGACACCCATTTCCATCCCAACAACGAGGGCGCGTGGACCAGTGCACTGTCGGCCTTGTTGAGTGCGGTCGGCGAGTGCTTGGAGTACCGGGCGGTGGAGCATGCGGCCGACGTCCGAACGGGCACGCCACCGGTGTACCCGACGGAGGTGCCGCTGCCGCCGCTATCGCCCGATATCGTAACGGCGTTGGTGTCGATGTTTGTCCCGGCGCTGACGCGGGCGCTGTTCGCCAAGTCGCGGCGCATGTGGGAACGCGCCGAGGCCACCGCGCGACGTTTCCTGCTAGCGCTGCCGACGACGACCGCCGCCGCTCCATCGCCCTCGACGGCGGTGACGTGTCCCACCTCGATGGTGCTGGCGCGTCGTCTGTTCGACGAGGTGGTGCTGGAGACATGCCGTCGGGACGTCGCCGCGCATCGACGCACCGAGGCGTACACGCTGCTGAATTTGCTACTGCCGTATCTGTGGTCGCCAGCAGTCCCGATTCCTCAGGGCGACGGCAACCCGGAAGATGCCGTGCAGCCCGGGTACGACGCGCAAGTGCTGATGGTACTGGAGCAGGCGGTGGACAGTCTGTCGCCCAGTGACACCGCTCAGAGCGACAGCGTGCACCGTCTGATGGGGCACTGGCTGGCACGTCACCCGGCACCCCCCGTATCCGTCGGTTGGCGCGCGCTGCACATCCCCGCGCCCATCGAGGAGGCCCTGCTGCACGAACTGCTCCCGCAATACATCCTCCGAATGTATTCGCTGTTGGACGACTTGGAGCGTCCGCCACGCCACCGACATGCGCGCGCCGCCCGGGCATTCCCGTGCGAGCGCGCCTTGGCCGCCCTGGCGCAGCTGCTGGATCACGCGGATGCGTCCGCCGCTACGGACACTGATGTGCTGTGGCAACGCCTGGTGATGGAGGAGTTGGTGGGGAATCGCGCGGCCACCGACGGGACGCTGGTGGATGCGCAGAAAGAGTACGGCGCGGTGGTGCGGGCGCTGTTCACCCATACCGTTCGGCACGCCCGCCGCCGACAATCATTGTTGGAGGCGCTGCTGCGGACCGTCGAGCAGGGCACCGCCCAGCCCATCGTTTGGCGCGTCTGGCGTCTGCAGTTGTTGACGCAAGCATGCCGCCGCTACAGCGACGCCGATGAATTGAGCAGCCGGTATGCCGATCGGGTGTTGGCGGTGGCGCGTACCGCCATCGCCGACGAGCGCCACGAGCGCCCGCTGTACAAGGCCGGCGGCAAGCTGGTGCGTGGGCTGCTGGAGGGCCTGACTGCCACCTGGGTGTGCGGGGTGACGTCCGCACCGGACGTGGAAAAGGTGGTGGAGTGGGCGCGCGCCCTGGTGCAACACGCCGAGTATCCGGTGCGGGGCCGGGAGGCGCTGCGCCAGGCGGCGGTGAATGCCACGGTCATACCGTGGCGTGTGCCGACGAACGCCTCGTTGCAGACGGCGTGGCGCCTGCTGCAACAGCTGTTGGACGAGGTGGACAGGGAGGTGAAGGCGTCGTCGGAGACTTCATCACCGTCCCAGGCGCGCATCAAGGCGGCATCGCAGACGTTGTTCAACTTGCGACGCGGTGCGCGGTGGCTGCTGTCCGGGTATGTGGCGGCGGATGATGACCGCTGTGAAGGCAATGAGAGGCGACCGGAGCCATGGTCTGCTCCGGGGTCGGGTGAGGGCGATGGCGATGAAGACGAGGAAGAGGCGGTTGTGCCGGAGGATGGCGATGACGACGATGACAACGGGGAGGAGATGTTTGTGGATGTCCCGGAGTCGACTGCCGTGCCATCGTCATGGATTGGTGCGGACACGTTTCCGATGGATGCCGATACCTCCTGTCGCATTCGCCAAGTGCGACGACCGTTGCATGGGGTGGGGTCGGGATTTCCGGTCCTAGTCGAGGATGCCGCGGCGGCCGCCCGGGCGCGTCAGCTCTACGCCCGTCTGTTGCAACTGGCCATCGCTTTGGCAAGCCGCGCCGATGCGGATACGCTGCAGCGCTCGGCGCTGCGGCCGTTCGAACTGGGACACAACGGTTTCGCGCAGGGGCACGCCGCCGCCACCGCCACCGCCCGACCGCTGTTTGGCAGCCACTTGGCCACCACCGCCGAACAGCGCTATACTCGCGCGCCGGCGGACATGGCGCTGCTCACAGTGCCGCCGTTTGTACTGGAATGGCACGCTGAATCGGCATTGCAACAGCGGTGGGCACTGGCCGCCCGCGCCGGCCACTCCTTACGGATGGGAGCGACGAACGGAGATGCCGACGGCGTGAAGGATCCCCTGCGCGCTGCCGTACAATTGTTGTTATCGGTGCGCGGCGTGCAGAGCGACTACGCGGCGGTGGGACGGCGCGCGCGCGATCAACTGGCGCCCGCCTGTCGCTACCTACCGCATCGGGCGCTGAAGCGGTACGTGTGGCGACCGCTGTTGCAGGCGCTGCACACCGAACTGAACCACCACCACCACCACCACGATCACATTGCCGATATCGAGCTGCCACAGCGTGCACCGCGACTGGAGAGCGTGTTGCGCACGCTGCAACAACAACGGTATCGTTGGTTGACGCACGCACCCACCCTGCGACGACTGTTGCGGCTGTTGCTGCAGATCGTCGGCGACGGCCGTTGGAACACGGTGCTGCCGCAGGTGAGCGCGCTGGCGGGCGCCCTGGTGGGCGAGTCGCTGGTGCATCTGCAACGTCGGTGTGGCGGCGGGACGCTATCGGCCACCATCGTGGATAAACGGGAGCTGTGGTGGAACGAGGTGGCCGAGCGGTATGCCAGTGCCGCGGCGGTCGATTCGGTGTCGTGGCGGGCACGCGCCCTGGCGGCCGCCCTGTTGGTGTATTACGGCCTGCCGGATGCACCGCCCGGGGGTGAATATCGGCGCGCGGCTTTGCAGCGCGCGCTGCAGGCCTCGTTGCAGCTACTGACCGATCGGCACCGTCTGCCGCTGCGGCGGCTGGGCACGTTGCTGTGCATTCGGTGTCTGGCCACCGGGGCGATGCGCCGAGAAACGTGGATGCCCATAACGGCGGTCACTGCCCGCCAGATGCTGGATGCGCTGCAACACGATGCGCGCGATCCGTCGCTGGGCGCTGCGGGCGGTTCGGTAGAGGCCGTCGCCGGCACCGACGGCGCGGGCACGGCGACGGCCGCTGGCACCGGCTCGGCGGCCGATGATGACGCGCACGCCCAGGTGGTGATGGCGGCGTTGATGGCCGCCGCCGCCGCTGTGCATCACCGTGGCGGCGGCGGCGGCGGCGGCGGTGGTGGTATTTTGGGTGATGCCGCGGCGCAATGGGAGCTGGTGGGCGGTGCCGAATGGCCGGCGGTGCGCGACGGCCGCCTCGGCACGTTGAGCTACGTGGGCGCGGCCGGCGGAGAATGCTGGTCGTTGGCGATGCTGGCACGCGTGCGCTGTATCGCCGCGATGCACGCGGTGATGACGCCGGACGAACGGGAGCAAGTCGATTGGTATGCGACGCCGTCGCTCACCCATGGTGGAGGCGGTATGGCGGTCACCCATGGCGTGTCCGACAATCTCTCATCGGGTGTCTCCGAGGCGGAACAGCGCCGCCAGTGGGTGCACCAGGTGTTGGTGGCGGCGGCGTTGGCAGATGGCGCGGCGTTGCGCGCGCGGCTGGCGCACCCTACCGCGCCCAATGTCTGGCGCGCCGTGGTCTGTCCGGCGTTGCGTTACGTGCTGGATCACGGAGGGGGAAACGAAGCCGAGGACAAGGCGGGGCGCGCCGATTGGCCGACGTGGCGGGCGTACTGGGTGCGAACGGTGGTGTTGCCGCAACCGCAGCTGTTGCAACCGCAGAGCGGCGCCTCGTCGCTGACGATATTGCGGGTGCTGCATGCGTTGGAGGCGGTAGATGGCGGCGGCGTGGAGGAGGATGACGGGAGCACTGGATGCAACATCCCCGCATCCACCTGGTGTTCGTGGTTGGCGGGGCGGTACGCCCGCCAAGAACGCGAGGCGGCCGCCGATGTGTTGGCGGTGCAAGTCCTGCAACAACCGGCGCTACTGACGGAGCTGTTGCAGCAATGGCACCGCGTCGATGTCGCTGTGTCGACGGCGGACCAGAGGTGGGAATCGTGGTGCCGGGCGGACACGCTGTTGCGGCTGCTGCAGTGTGTGGTGTTGAGGCGGCCTCGCGAAATGCGGATATGGTTGGAGGAATGTGCCTGGCCGCAGGCAACGGCCGCCTGGATAGGGTTCTGGGGACGGGTGTTGCTCTGGCCGGAGACATCGTCCGCAACCCGCCATCTTTCCTCACTCGATGGCGTATCGGAGGCGCTATCCCGTCTGGCCGTCACCGACGGCATGCGCGACGAGATGCAACAGCGCGCGCGTACGGTGCTGTCGCTGTTGGCGCAAGTGCCCGTCGCCATGGCACCGTTGCAACGGTATGCGCTGTGGATCGCCCGCTTCGTCGGTCATTCGGTGCGACAGGCGGTGATACACAGCGTGCATACGGCGTTGCTATCGCATCCGTTCATCTTGTTCGGGGATGCGGCGACCGGAGACAACGCCACGGCCTCTTCCTTTCGCTACGCTTCGGCGCGTGCCTGTCGCGACGATCTGGTGCTTGGTCTGCAGGACACGCAAGCCCCGGTGTACACCGCGGCGGCCATGGCGCTGGCCGCGCTATCGCGGTGGTTTGTCGACTCGATCGGCCGCGGAGTACCCGCTGCCGACCCTTTGGACGACGAGGACGCGTGGCGACGGTGGTGCATCGGGGCGGAGGCGCGCACCTGCACCCCACACGCCCGAGCACTCTTCCTATCCGACCTGGTGAGCAGTCGGCCGTATGACGTGCGGGCGCGTTGGCTGCCGCAAGCGATCCACGAGTTGCTGGAGATCGCCGAGCAGTCACAGGATGCCTCGGCGGCGCAGGTGGCCCGACAATGTCTGGGCGGGTTCCGACACACCCACCGCGAGCACTGGCCGGAATGCGAAGCGGTGCTGGGCGAGGAGGGCGCCCGACGGCTGGTGGAGTCGTGGAGCGGTGCGGTGTACATCGCGTGAGGAATAAAGACCGCACGGTAGAGTATGTGGTTGTAGCTTTAGGGCGCTATTATCGTTTCTCGTTGTCTATCCGCTTCGCGTATCGAGGGGATGGTAAAAAACTCTTACTTCCAGAAAGAATTGTTGGACGCGCCGGCGATCTCCTCACCCGGACGCTGTCTCGGGTGCGTCAGCCGTCGTCGTCGTCGTCGTCATCGGCACGGCATCGGTACTTTCGCCGGTGCCGTTCATCATCTGCTGCACATCCTCCTCCAGCTCGTCAACGTGTCCACTGTTGCTCTCCTCCTCCTCCTCCTCCTCTTCCTCTTCCTGCCACTGCAGAGCATCCGCGTGGCTGCTCAGCGAGAGGCATGTCAGCGCTTCCAGTTGCGCCAACGCCGCGCCGCCGTCCTCGTTCCGCATGCGCTGCGCCTCGCGCCACACTTTCACCTGGTACTTTTGGAGGTGCGTGCGCACCTGTTTGGCACTGCGCGATTGGACAATACTGGCAATGGCGGCAAAGTTCTTGGGGCCGTAACGGCGGCAGCCCAACAGGCACAACTCATGCTCGATGGGCACCCAGTAGCGGGTGCTGCCCAGGGGGCGCGCATTGGCGTTGTTGCGAGTGCCCTTGCGCAGCGCGTCGATGGTGGCGGCGGCGGCCGCATCCAGCGGAACACCTGCGCCATCGCCGTGGATGGCGGCGGAAGCGGCGTCCTTGGCAGACGGGCGCCGATGGCGACGTCGCACCACCGAGGCCAGCATGCGCCGACACGCCTGCTTCTCCAGAGCCTCGGCGGCCGAGCCGAATACCTCGCGCGCTGCCGCACAGGCGAACGCCGCCTGCTTGGACGGGAACAGGAACGTGCCGTCGTGATAGGGTGCCGTGTCCGCATCGCTATCGGTGGACAAGTCGGCAGCGGCCGTCGATGGTAGGATGGCAGCGGGCACTGCCGAGATTTGCCCCTCGCCGTTATCCACTTCAGCGCTAGCGCATGATGGCACTGCAGCCCCGGTCGACATTCTCATCCTCTCTTCCACGTTTGTCGATGGAGTGACGCCCGGCTCCAACGCCAACAAATTGCCGGCGCTGTTGCTGCTGCGCATCACAATGTCGTTGACCATCGTCGGCGTGCACTGCCTCTTGGCCGGGCGCTCGCTCGCCGCCATCGAGGCGCTCGAGGCGGAGCGCCCCGACTTGCTGAGGCAGCTCGGCCAGCGGCGCCGACCGCCGACCGCATCCATATTGGGCACTGGATGCAGCGAGGCGGCGGTGCCGTTCACCGCATTCAGCATCACCGGCGCGCCGCACACATACGTGGGCGTCACCGGTGAGATGCTAGCGCCGGAGGCGGTGTCGTCCTTGGCGGGCACACTGAAAGTCATCGCACCACCGCCCACGATCATTCGCGGCATCGGTGACATATTCCCACCGTTCGCCTCTGCCTTGGCCAACTCCAGCAGGCGCTGCAACGTAGTGACTTGGGCGCGCGAGCGACTCAACTCGGTCTCCAGCTTGCGGATGATCTCCGCTTGGCGGTGGAAGAGCGTGGAAAAGTCGGCTGCCTCGTCTTCGGCTGTCGCCACCGTCGCGGACCAATCGCCCGGCACGCGCTGTTGGCCGTGTTCCGCGCCAGACGCCACATAGAGTGAACGGTCCAGTGGTGTGTGCATCAGCGCCGCCCCCTCATCGGAAGCCTCGCTCCCGTCCGTAAACGGCACTTCGCCCAACAGAAACGCCGGCATCTGCAGCGCCTCGGAGTGGATCTCGTCCAGACTCTCACACGCCTCCAACGACGGAGCTGCTGCCGCGTCTGCCGCTGCCGGCAGTCCGCCGCTCACCACCGAAATGGGCGACGCCGGCCGCTCCAGCAGCGCCCCTGAGGTGGGCAGCGTACCGAACCAATCGCCCCACTCGTCGTCCGCTGCGCGCGGCGACACCAGTGGGGCCGCATTGGAATCGCCCGAAGCCGACGATGCCGTCAGCGACTCCCAGTAAGCACTGCCGCCCGTCAAGCTGTCGCCTGCCAGCACCTCCGGCGTTGCACTCACCCGCGAATAACCGCTGCCGCTGTCCACGCGATGCATCCACGGCAGGGTGCCGCCACCCTCTTCCCCACCGCTTAATTTTCCCACCGCGGACAAACGCGCCTTGCCACCGCGCACCGCTACGCCCGCTGCCCTTGCCGCGGTCGTATCGGCAGTCCCCGCCAACGTCGGACCCGCACCCATCAACATGCTCGGCCGCTTCAGCAGTTTGACTTTCGCCGTCCTTCACGTCGCCCGCGCGTCGTCACCGTCACCGATGGCTCCGTCCGCAGCACCCGCTGTGGTGCCCCTCGTCGATTACTTTTGCTCGCACGCTGCTGGGCCGGCCACACAGACTCACCGAGACCGTGGCGAAAAAGGGTTCTGGTGCGCGCGGACCGCGGCCGAGCCAAGCACGGGCGCGCGAGCCGTTTCATAGGATTCGCGGCGACGGCGTCGGAATCGGTGTCACGCATCAGCGCGGATGGATGGCGGACGATGCACCACTTGAAATTACCCAAAACTGGATGGTTTTGGACGGCGTCCGAAAGGCCAATCTCCGGGACAGCATTGCGCGGATCGTGCGGCCGGTCATGCTGCGCCGCCGATCTCCACTCGTTCCTTTGCGTTCGAAAATGGTAGACAGTATCGGAGAACGCGGACAGGAGAAATACGTTTCAAACGAGACACTCAGAAATGAAAGTACATCAAATGGGACAAGATGAGGCATGTAGGGGCACGTGTTTCCGAGGTTCCGTTTATCCATGCCGAGCAACGAATCCACCTCTTCTCATCGCTTTGCGTGGCTCAAATACTCGCTCAACGAATCCAAGTAGGCGACGCGCGAGTCTGTCTCCTGTCGCGCTCGGTGCGAGCGCGTGAAAAACTCCTGCCGGTGTCGTTGCAGATCGCGCAGCACCGCACTGCGGCGCGCGGCTGTCTGGTGCAAAAGGCGAATATGTTGAGCATAAGACGGTGGCACTGCCCAGCTACTGCATTCGAGAATCCCTGCGGACGCCGGTAGAGCGATCTCTACAATTTCATTGTCGCCGTCGCTATTTTCTCCTGACGTCAACATCCACAACAATTCCTCCTCTATCTGCCGAGCCAACGCATCCACCGCCTGCAGCGATGCAGGGTATCGCCTTCGCGGCGCTGGCCGCGTGGCCATGCAGATGTGGGCGGTGCCGCCGGTTGCGGCGCCGGCCGCCACGCATTGCAACACCGCCTGGTGCGCGGCACTCTCCGGCGCCAGCCATGAGCGATCCGCCACGAACAGCGGCCGGTCCCAGCGTTGCGGCGCGGTAACGCTGGGCCACTCGAAACGAGAGCGCAAGTCCGCGGTGAGCGCGTCGGTCGCCCCCGATTCCGGCGGCGCCATCATCACGGTGACGTGCGATATCGGCCGCCCCGCCATAGCCGTTGCGGCGCGCGTCACGCACCACAGCTCGTACCGAAACCCCGACACCAGGTTGCACGCGTCCACCAGCACCAGCCGCGCCGCCAGCGGCGCCCGTTCCACTCCCGCTCGCAGCCGAGCTCGCGCCCGCTTCTCCGCCTCGCTAGAGACGTAATCGTCCGGCACCGCGTCCGATAAGATTATCGCCGGTGCAGCACGCTCTGGACAATCCGCGGCCAACCGCCGTGCCAGCTCCGACTTGCCACTCCGCGGCAACCCGCAGAGCACGACGACGGGCATGCGAACGAGAGAAGCGGAGTGGATGAAGCCTATGATCAACGTCTTGGTGATCGCTGCGTCATCATCCCACTGAAATGAAGTAATCTACTCTTGTCGACTCTCACTTCACGTTGTGTTGTCTCCTACACCTCATTCCTTCCCCACGGTCGTCCCGGCTATGCCCTCCGGCCTTCTGCCTGTCGATCGCGGCTCGCGGACGGTTTCGCGCTGGGCGTCTCATCGCGCGGTGCGTGTCGCGTGCGTGGCGGTACTGTAGAGCACGAATCGGGGGTAACTGCGTCGAGGAGACCCCTTATCCGTGGTCAGCAGTTGGTAACACCACCGTCACCACTTTCCGCTCTCCGAATCACCCCTGGAAAACGCGCCTTCTTTTCATGGCGTCGGCGTGGGTACCGCCGGGCGGATCGGCCGATCCCTACCCCGGTGCCGTCCCCGCAAACACCCCCACCGCGTCGCATCATTCCTACGCCTCTTCGGCGTCGTCACCGGGATCGTTGGCGTCCAGCATATCTAGTGCGACCACCAGCTCGCCGCAGCGGTTGCTACACCAGTTGACTGCGCGCGTCGGCAAGCCGGGAGCAGCGTCTCGGCGGCGCATATCGCGTCTGACGCGGGCACTGCTGGTGGCCACTTTCTTTGAGGACGGTGCACGAGTGCTGACGGATCTACCGGGGCAGGCGCGCTTCCTCAAACACTTTTACGCGCTGCCGATGCCGCTGGGCATTCTGTTCCTGCTGGGTATCGTGACGTTGGCGGTGGCGGCGTCGCTGTGCCTGGTGCTGACGGGCAACGAGCGCGCCGGCGGCAAGACCTCCCGACAGGATCGTTGGGCGCTGACCATGCAAGAGCGGGCGTCGTACGTGCTCATCGTGCACATTTTCGTGCAGCAAGCGCTGTACGGACGCGATGCACCGGCCACCGGCGGCAACGTGTCGTTTCTGGTGCGCAACCTGTGCCTGGCGGGATCGTTTTTGATGGTGGCAGCCACGGCGCGCATGAAAAAGGGCCTGGCAGCGCTGCCGCAAGGGCTGCTTGGCGGCATCTCCCGCAGCGGCGGCGGCGGGACGGCGTCCACGCAGAAAGTGCTCGAGTACATGCAGCTGGCCGCACGCATCATGCTGGTGCTGCTGCCACTGGATTTCCTGTCGTCGCTGGGCTTTGTGGGCACACTGCTGGCAGTGCCGGTGATGCTGGCGGTGCTGGCCGGCTACCGCACCAAAGTGAGCGGCTCGCTGCTGATCCTGTTCTACGCGGTGCACAATCTGCTCATGTCGGCGTTTTGGAAAGTGCAAGACCATTCACCACTGGGCAAGTATGCGCGCGACGTGCAGCAGTACGAGTTTGTGCAGACGATCAGCATCATGGCCGGCGTGCTGATGCTGGTGTTCGAGGGGCCCGGCGCCATCTCCGTCGACCAACAGCAACGCGACCTGTAGCGGTCAGTGCGAGGCGCCGTCCTTGTCAGCGCGAGGACGGGGCGCGTTAGGGCGTGATCGGGGAGCGAAGTAAATGCTGGTGAGATGGGGTGGTTGGGTGGCGTCAAGCGACATTCCCGGTACGTCGCGCCCTCTTATCAACAATGTCCTCTTATTTTTACGGACCCGTGGCCGACAACTTCAAAAACCTCTCCTCCAAGCGCACCCGCTCCTCCTCCTCGCGCTCTCGGCGCTGCGCATCCTCGGTGCGCTTGCGTCGCAATATCTGCGGCTCACCGAGCACGCCGGGCGGCGCCAGGGCATCGCCCAGCTCCAGACCGTACTCCTCGGCCACCCGCTGCATCAACAGCTCCACTTCTTCCCGCGGCGCGCCGGTGGCCACCACGGCCTGGGTGGTCTCGTCCAGCACGCCCGAGCGCACGTCCATGTCCTCCATGACGCCCTCAAACTCAGACATGCGGCGCGATATCTCCGCGACGTCCATCGAGTCCACCGCCCGATTCAGATGCGTCGACACCGCCGCCACCTCCTTGGTGGCCAAGCGGAACTTTTCACCCGACTCCACCTTGCTGGCCACCGCATTCAACCGCGCCTGCAGCCGCAGGTACGCAGTGGCCTGCCGGGTGTTACGGATGGAGGACTCGGCGTAGATGCGCGCCGCGTCCATATTGCCCGACTCCATGCCCCGCCGCGTGTGCTCCTTTTCCTTTTGGGCCTGCCGGGTATGCTTGTTGGCCAGGCGGCCGAGGCGCCGGGCGGTGAGGCGCAGCTCGAACACCTTTTCTTGTAGGCGGTTTTTGTTGGAGAACATCGATCCTATACCTTGAGAAGGGAAGCACGCAATCTGTGCTGAGCCGCTCGCCCTCCGTCCAACGTAATCCAGTCAGCCCTCTGTCAGCCCCACCTCCTCCGGGTCGACGGGCTCCCTGAACGTTCTGTGGCACGCCAGAACAAAGGCAATGAGGACGGTAACACCTAGCGCAGTTCCCGTAAAGTGTTCCAGTGTCCTTAAATGCTCCCAAGTCCACCAACCGGTGACTTATACCCTCGGACGCGCTTCCTGGCGCGCGTACCACCAGAAACGCCGACAGCACCTGCCGTCGCCCCTGCTGTCTCGCCCGAACGCGAAATCGCCGGTGGCGCTGGCGATCGGAAATCATCCGGCGCCCCGATGAATCGGTGTTGGAGTCGGCTGCTCCTCCGTTGCGCTCGCCGATGGATTGCGGCGACGCAGATATGTCGGCCGCTCCTGTTCGTTAAGAATGATCTCGGCGATGCGCAGTAGGTTGAATATGGCGTTGCCGTCGCAGTGGAGAATCCAGATGCACTTGAGGTTCTGGTGTAGGAGCGGGCGTCACAACATGCACAACTGGTCAGTGTGTCGGTCGCGGCGCTTCTCCCAATGTTCGGTCTCACCTCGATAACATATTAAGAACGCGTTGCTGGTGCACGCCTCGTCGGTGAGGTAAACGTCGTAGCCGCGGCGTACGGACGGGTCGCGCCACTTTTTACCTCTGACCGGCGGGCTGCCACAGGCGTGATACGCGCCATAAACAAGTCGTCCCGTCCATCCCATACACACCACGCAACAGGTATCTCTCGGCATCACCATCGCTCCCGGCCTCTTGATGCCCTGTCGACCTTTCCACTCCGCCGTCCAACCCGATTCGCTCTCCGGCAAATCTCTGGCCGTTTGGCCTCCGAAGTGTCCATCATCCTCCCGTGCACTGGGCACATCCCACGCCTCTGTCCTCTCACCTCAGAGAGGCAGCCACCCCATAATTGTGGCGGAACGTATTCCTCAACCGGACGGGCGCCCGGAGATGAGCGAATGGGCGCGTCTCCGCAAGGAGCGCAAGCACGAGAACATGCTCAGGCGCCTGCTCCGATTGTGGAAGGACCGTTCCAGGGCGCCCGGCGCAAGTTGACCGACGTCCAGCTGTTGACGGCGTACCGCAGGTGGAAAACCCGGTTTCAGGGCCTGAGAGGGGCGTTTGGCATGTTGTGGGCGAAGTTGCGCGGCCCGTTCTACGTGCTGGGGTGTCGGTCGAGACGGTGGTGATGGACTTGTCGGCGGCCGCCGAGGGCACCATCTTCACCAACGCGGAGTGGGTGCAGCGGTTCGATGAACATGAGGTGCCGCACGGTAACAAGCCGAACGCCTATACCCTGCTTATGCAGGCTCTGGGTGCGCGGCTCATCAAGCCGGCGGACGTGGTGGCCACCCTAGAGGCGCGTGCCCGGGAGTTGGGGGAGAGCGCACCCAACGTGGTGGTGAGCGAACTCAAGTGACAACCGCCGTTGTCGTTGGAGTTGCCGGGAATACGCCACTACGCCGAATGCCAACTGTGGCACATGTTGCCGCTGGAGGGCCACTACAACTCTCTGGTGTGGGGTCACGACAGACTGTTGCTGCGGGCGCTGCGTCAGCAGCTCATCAGCGTGGCGGAATTTTCGGTGAACTTTTTGGGGTCCGATGCCGGACAAGTCTTCTGAGGATGGTGAAACTACCTCGACCACCGAGCCACAGTTATTGCCATCGTCTTCAGAAGGCACCTGCCACACCACCACCCAGCTACGGGAGATGTTGGCACAGAGGGGTGGGCACTGCGGTCCCAAACGCCGACCACGACACGGTGTTGCTGAAGGCGTTCCGGGGCGGTCTGGTGGCCGTGGAGGATCTGCTGGTGGAACCGTTGCAACAGTTGCCATCGGTGCGGGCGCTGCAAGAGGGCGACCCGCTCACCACCGCGTCGCTGCAACAGCTGTTGCGCGATCACCACATCGAGTCTGAGAATGGCATGGATTACGACCGCCTGGCCAAGCTGGCGGTGCGCGAGGGCATCGCGATGCGGCGCCAGCTGCAGAACCGCAAACCGCAGCCGGAGCGTCGACGCGACCCGACGCACCTGGAGCGGCTGTTGGACGAGGTGGCGCAGCAGTTGGCCGCGCGGGGCATACGGGAAACGGGTGAGCGAGAGAAGATGGAGGAGGGACCGCCGCAGCAACAACAACAGTGAGAACAGCGGAGACGGCAGCGTGGACTGGGGTACATACGCCAGTACCGTCGCGGCGTCTACTACATCGATCGGCAGCTGTATCGGATGCTGCAGCAGGCGGGCGCGGCGGAGGGGATGAATGTGCACGACCCGC
This sequence comes from Cyanidium caldarium, assembly GCA_026184775.1. Classification (NCBI taxonomy): domain Eukaryota; phylum Rhodophyta; class Bangiophyceae; order Cyanidiales; family Cyanidiaceae; genus Cyanidium; species Cyanidium caldarium. The sequence goes on along the minus strand of JANCYW010000014.1, from coordinate 253,141 downwards.
GCCCGCTGTGGATGCAGAGTTGTCTGCAGGCGCACCTGCTCATCCTGGCGGAAGCGGTCGCCGAGATGACCCCCGCGCAGCGCAACGCCACGACGGAGACACAGCGCGAGGCGCCCGTGCCCCAGGGCGTGTACTACCCGTCGCGGGAGTTGGTGGGGGCGTTGCTGGCCATCGGGGTCAGGTTGCGGCCGCGGATGCGTCGCGCTGATTTGTCAGCGCTGGCGCCGCGGTATCACCTGATCAGCGAGGCGGATGAGGCGACACGTTTTGGTGGATATTACCACGGAGCGCCGCCGCCGGATGTGGTGGCGCAGCCGCAACCCACAATGGCCAACGGGCGGGTGCTGGCGGTGGCCAAGGCGCACAAGCTGGCGCTGGCGTCGGTGCTGCCCGACACCGACACGCCGGGGATCATCGAGGACGCGGTGCAGCGCATGAATTTGCTGTGGGGGCATGGGATGCCTCGGCGTACTATTACGCGGTGCACTGTCTGGAGAAGGGGCGGGAGTTGCCGTCGTTGACCCGCAACTTTTACGTGGCGGCACTGTATGCGGTGTCGCGGGAGGGTCCGCCGTATGATCCGCCGACTGGGAAGTGCCATCCGTCGGATCTGCAGCTGGCGGCGAAGGCGCTCTTCGACGCCGAGTACAAGGAGACGATGCAGGAGGATGCCGAGTCGGATGCGAAGCCGGAGCTGATGTCGCGAGGGAGACTCAACTCAATCATTCAGTTTGAGGCCGAGCAACTGGCGGTGAACGCGGAGAACAACTTTCGGGAGCACTTGGTGGAGCACCCGTGCCTCCTGGTGAATGTGCACTTCCAGGTGCCGGAGCTGGTGAAGCAGGTGTGGAGCAACCCGCATCTGTCGCAGAAGCAGAAGCAGCAGCGGGTGGCGGCCACTCGGGCCGAGTTCCGCGACGTCAAGAACGACGTGTTGCAGGTGCCCAGCGGCAATTGGAGGCGAAGACCCAGCCGCCCGAGGCGCCAACGACGACCACTCCCACCGCCACCTCTTCAACTTTTCCAGGCGATATCCGGGCTGGCGCAGCGGCGTCTGGCGGCGCTACAGACTTGCGGCGATGACGACGACACCGCGATGACCGTGGAGGCGACAGCGCGCCCGGCCCGACCCACTCGGGCATACCGCAACGCCGCGTATTTCGCCGACCGGATGGTGGACGAGCTGGTGCGCCGCCGGCAGGAACGCCCAGGCGCCCTCCCCCCCCGAGGGCGTGACTGTTGAGCGCCTGCGCGACGACCTGGCTGCACTGCTACACCACCTGATGGTGGGTGCACTGCAGGACGCTATTTGGGAGTTGAAGTTGCGGGCGGCCTATCAGGGACCCCTCATTCAGGAGATCAAGGACATCATGTGTTGGGGTCGCGGCTTCGACCTGGACCACCGGGACTTTCGGGCCGGTCCGGCAGCTGACCCGCGCTACCTGTTCCGCCACATGGTCCGCACCAACGGGGTGTCGGTGTCGATCAGGCTGGTGCGTCGCGACATGCGGGAGGCGACGCGGGTGCGACAGCGCCGGCGTGGCCCCAAACCGGTGCCGCCGTGTGGCCGCTCCCCGAAGGACTGCTCGGAACAAGAGCTGCAGCGTTTTCACCGCAGGCGCTTGGTGGTGATCGACTCGGGCATGGGCAACCTGCTGCACGCAGTGGATGGGGTGGTGCAGATGCAGTACTCGCGCTCGCAGCTGTATATGGAGGGCGAGCACGATCCGTATCAGCGCCGGCGGCGGCAGTTGGCGCCGTCGGTGTTGCAACACCGTGGTGATGCCCAGGCGGTGCAGGAGTGGGACACCAACAAATCGGACCAGCGGCAGCGGCTGCAGGTGGCCAAGTCGCTGGATCACGCAATGTGCGCGCACCACGCGCAGCGCCCGTATCGCAAGTTGCGCCACCAGCACCGCTGCAACGAGCAGCGCGCGGACGACTGGACGCGGAATCGTTTCCAGACACTGTACGGCAAGCCGAGCGAGGTGCTGGTGCTGTTCGGAGACCGGGACACGCGCAACCACCACCGAAAGGGCAGCCCGCCGGCCAAGGTCAAGCGTAGGTGGGAGTTGTTTGAGAAATGCGGTTAGGACACACGCCGCTTTGATGGGGTGTACGCCAGCAAGCGGTGTTCGGTGCGCCGTTGTGCCGAGACGAAGACGTTGATGCAGCGCACCGATACGCGCAAGGGGAGGGAGAGGAAGGAGCGCATGATGTGGCGCCTGGTGCAGTGTCAGGATACGCAGTGCGAGTGGATACACAACCGCAACAGGATTGCTCTACTCAACCCGCTGTGGGTCGCGTTGCCCATTTTGCACGGCCTTCCACCCCCGGCCCATCTGTGTCGCCCTCGTCGTGGTGGTTCTGGGAAGAAGACGCATTCTCCATCATCCAGCGGTTCATCGCGCGAGTGCCGATCGACGAGATCGTCGAAATCGATGCGGATTCGCGACGTTCAGGGAGCGCATTCCACATCGTGTAGACCTTCGCTGCTTTGCGGCATCGCTCTTCCCTCCTTCGATCGCCCTTCTGTACAGACGCGTCTTCGCAGCTCATGTCTCCTCCCGGCGACGCCAGCACCGACCGGCCGATGGAGACCTCTAACAACCCCACCAAAAAGTCACCCACCGATCAATTCAAGGAAGAGCTGGAGCGCGTTCGGCGCCAGCTGAAAGAGCTGTACCCCGACGCGCTCCGACACTCGGTGGACACCGTGGACAAACTCGATCAGCGAACGCCGGACGATTGGATACCGCGTCATCTCGAAATGGTGCGATTGACTGGCCGCCACCCATTCAACTGCGAGCCGCCACTGCGTTATCTCCGTGACGACTTGACCGCCGCGGAGTTGCACTACGTACGCAATCACGGCGCGGTGCCGCACTTGTCGTGGGATACGCATCGCGTGGAGGTGTGCGGTCTGGTGGAGCGACCGACCACTTTCACCATGGACGAGTTGCTGGCGCTGGGCCCATTGCGCTCTATTCCGGTGACGGTAGCATGCACCGGCAACCGCCGCAAGGAGATGAACCACGTGCGACACTCCAATGGCTTCAACTGGGGTAGCGGCGCCGTCTCCACCACCGTCTGGACTGGCGTGCCGCTATTGAACGTGTTGCAGCACTGTGGAGTGGAGCTGGGCCAGCGCGCTCGTTACGTGTGCCTCACCGGTGCGGACGAGCTGTCGGCGGGCGCATACGGCACCAGCATCCCGCTCATCAAGGCGATGGATCCGTTCGGCGATGTGTTGTTGGCGGTGGGCCAGAACGGCAAACCGCTAGCACCGGATCACGGCTATCCGGTGCGCTTGCTAGTGCCCGGCTGGGTCGGCGGCCGGATGGTGAAGTGGCTCGCTCGCGTCGAGGTCTCCGAAAATGAGTCCGACAATCACTACCACATCTACGACAACCGCATTCTGCCGCCGCACGTGGACAAGGAGAAGGCGGACGCGGAGAAGTGGTGGTATCGGCCCGAGTACCTCTTCAACGAGAGCAACATCAACTCGGTGATCACGGTGCCCGACCACGGTGAGGTGCTGCCGCTGACCGGCAACCAGCAGGAGCGGTACACCATTCGCGGGTATGCGCACAGTGGCGGCGGTCGGCAGGTGACGCGTGTGGAGATCACGTTTGATCACGGCAACACCTGGGAGATGTGCGAACTGCGACATCCGTTCCCGCCCAACTGGGCCGGTCGCTCGTGGACGTGGACCAAGTTCGCCTTCGAGGTGGACGTGCTGCAGCTGTTCTCCGTGACCGAGTTTGGGGTGCGCGCCTGGGACGACTCCAACAACACGCAACCGTCCGCGCTCACCTGGAATCTGATGGGCCAGGGCAACAACTGTATTTACCGAGTGCGGGTGCGCCCGGTGCATGAGGGCGCGCCGGGCTCGTTCGGGTTGCGCTTTGAGCACCCGGCGGTGCCCGGGATGGAAACTGGCGGCTGGATGGCACAGGAGGGAGCGCACCTGTCGGGCGGTATACCGGCCTCGGCGGCGCCGCCACCGGTGCCGGAAAAGGCGACCATGCCCAAGGGGCCGTCGCGCGACGACTCGGAGAATACGGTGCACGGCAGCAACTTTTACGAGCAGCGCCTGAAGAAAGGCCACAAGGAGGCGGCGGCTATGGATCACGCCCGCAAGATCGGCATGTCGGAGGTGGAGAAGCACACCAAGGAGGACAGCGCGTGGATTGTGGTCAAGGGGCGCGTGTACGATGCTACCAAGTTTCTGGACCAGCATCCGGGCGGCAAGGCGGCCATCATGATGAACACCGGCACCGACTGCACCGAGGACTTTTCCGCGATTCACTCGGAGCGCGCCTGGAACCTGTTGTCTCGATTCTACATCGGCGATCTGGTGGATGACGCCGAGGCCGACGCCCAGCAGGAGCCGCGCATGGAGCACTCGGAGTCGACGGGCAATCTGCTGCGCGAGCACCTGCGCGACCGGGCGCGCGTGCCCAAGTCCGGGGACGAGGGCGCCAATAAGGAGGAGGCACCGGTCGCGCTGAATCCGCGCAAGTACCTGTCGGTGCCGTTGGAGGAGAAGAGGGCCATCTCGCACGATGTGGACCGCTTCCGCTTCGGCCTGCCATCGGCAGAACATCGCCTCGGCTTGCCGGTGGGCAACCACCTATTTGTGCGCGCCCGCATCGACGACCAGACGGTGATGCGGCCCTACACGCCGGTCACTCTCGACGCCGACCGCGGCCATTTTGATCTGGTGGTGAAGATCTACCGTGCCAACGAGAACCCCAAGTTCCCGGCCGGCGGCAAGATGTCGCAATACCTGGACGGCCTGTCGGCAGGCGACAAGATAGACGTCAAGGGTCCGCTGGGCCACTTCGAGTACCTCGGCGACGGCGAATACGAGCTGAAAGGCAAGCGCGGCTCGGCGAAACAGTTCGGTTTCATGTGCGGCGGCACCGGCATCACTCCGGCGTTCCAGGTGATGCAGGCCATCCTGCGCGAGGAGAGCGAGCAGCCACTGGAAGTGTGGCTGCTGTACGCCAACAACACCGAGGGTGACATCCTGTTGCGGGCGGAGTTGGATGCGTGGGCAGAAAAGCACGACAACGTGCACGTGTGGTATACGCTGTCGCATCCGCCGTCGGAGTGGAAGTACAGTTCGGGATTCATCGATGAGGAGATGGTGCGGGAGCACATGCCGCCGCCAGGCGACGATACGCTGGTCGGATTGTGCGGGCCGCCGCCGATGCTGGAGAAAGCGTGCAAGCCGAGCTTAGACAAGTTGGGATTTAGTGAGAATCAGTACTTTGAGTTTTAGACGTGAGGACAGAATGTAGCTTGTAAATTTGAAGCGGCATATGCGCACACCTTTTTGATGGCGATCGGCATGCCAGCGCGAGCATGGAAAACGCGTAACGCCACATCCGCGCGCCAAAGAGGCGGATTTCGCCCGAACGCCGATCTGCCGATCAAATCGTACAATATAAGACAGGCGGGAGTGACGGCGCGGCGGATTCGGGCGCCGGCGTAACGAGCTCCCGACGGAAACTTTCATCTGCGCGATTCAGCTCCCAGGGAGACTCCGTGTGGAGGGAGAAGGTAGATCGAATGTGGAGGGCGCCCGAAGACGATGTTTTCATGTTTAGAATAAGCCGCGTTCTCTCAAAGCATCCACCACTCTTCCCAAATCCGCCGGCACTCTATAGATTTCATTCGCGTAACGACTGGCGGCGTTGTGCAACTTGCGCTCATGATAATCCACCTTGCTATCAGTAAACTTCAGGCCATGCGCCGTACTTACCACAACCGCGCGGTCCTTCACCCCGATCATGCCGCGCTCGCGCAACTTGATCAATGCCGCCAGTGCTACCCCGGTGTGTGGGCAGTTGAACATGCCGGTGCGGTCGGCCAGCGCTGCCGCGTCCATCAGCTCCTCTTCGGTGGCCTCCTCCACGACGCCCTGCGTGCCGTCGATGGCGCGCATGGCGCGGTGGATGCTCACCGGCGCGCCGATCTGAATGGCGCTGGCCAGCGTGCGTTTGGCGGGCACCGCCCGGTAGTGGCTCCAGTCGCCGCGATGCCCGCCGTTCACGTACGCCTGGTACAGCGGGTTGGCGTTGGCCGACTGTGCCACCACCAAACGCGGCATTCGGTCGGTGAGCCCTAGCTCGCGCATCATCGCAAAGCCCTTGTAGAACGCGTACACGTTGCCCAGGTTGCCACCGGGCACAATCACCCAGTCGGGCACTTGCCAGTCAAACTGCTGCGCGATCTCGACGCTCACCGTCTTCTGGCCCTCCAGCCGCAGCGGATTCATCGAGTTGGCCAGGTAGATGGGAAACTCGTTCACCACCTCCTGGATGAGTTTCATGCAGCCGTCAAAGTCGGTGTCCAGCGACAGCACCACCGAGCCGTTGGCGATCGGTTGCACCAGCTGCGCCACGCTGATCTTGTCGGCGGGCAGAAACACCACCGACGGGATGCCAGCCGCCGCGCAGTACGCCGCCACCGCCGCCGAAGTGTCGCCGGTGCTGGCGCACCCGACCGCCTTGATATTGGCCGACTTGCTGCGGATCATGTGGTTCACCTGCGACACCAGCACCGTCATGCCGAGGTCCTTGAACGAGCCGGTGTGCGAGTTGCCACACTGCTTCACCCACAAGTCGTCCATGCCGAGCACATCCTTGCCGAACCGCTCCGCCCAGAAGAGGTTCGAGTTGCCCTCGAACATGCTCACCACGTCTTCGTCGGGTATGCCGGGCAGCACCCACTCTTTCTTGGACCACACGCCGGAGCCGTACGGGAAGACGGTGCGGCCGGCGCGCCGATCAAACAGCTCCTTCCACTGCGGGGCGGACACTTGCCGCAACGCGTCCATGTCGTGCTGCACCTCCAGCAGACCCTGCGTGACGGTCGAGCGGTACACCACCGAGTCGAGCGAGTGGCGCTCGGCGGCCGCTTGCGGGTGCGTGGTCGTGTCGAACGGCACGTACTGCGCCCGGAACGCGTTCGTCAGCGACGACGGCAGCGTCATGGCCTTGCGCTTTTCGTCGTCGCTCAGTTCCCACCACGACGGTGGCTGATGCGGCGAAAGCGACGACAGCGTGGGCGGGCCCTCGGTCAGCGCCATGCGCAACGCCCGCCGCCGAGACTGCCCTGAGCAGCGGTGGGAGGGCCGGGCCGACTGCCGAGTTAAGGATGTGGGCGGCGTGAGGATGAACATGTTTCCAGGTGATTGCCGCGCTTGAATTGCGGAGAGAGCGTCAGAGTCGGAGAGGGGATCCGAGAGGTCAGACGACGGGAGGTCTACCGCGCCGATCCTCGGTCGTGCCCCGCCGATGGAGCTGAATCGCGGAAGCGAGGGTAGCAACGACAGACGGGGTTGGAGTGTTGCAGAGAGAAGCGAATGGACCATAGACCGGAACTCTTGGGGTAACCCATACAGCGCCATGTTCAGGCCTTTGCATACGCGTAGTTGGCTCCAGTTCTGTCCAGGGCCGCAACTTGCTATCTGCACGTTATCGAGCTCCATCTCCCTCCGACCCCCATAACTACCACTCATCAGCGGTGGTGTCTTGTCGGTTGCACCAACTGGGACGTCGACCACTCGGCTTCCCATGCTCCCCACAAACGTTCCCTTATTCCCGTTCCGCAGTTCCCTCTTGCGCGACACGCCCCTAACGCTTCAGCACCGACGGACGGTTACGGTGCGCTCATCGTCTGCCATTTCTTTCGCGGCGCCTGTCTCTGCTTCTCGCGAGCTGCGGGTTGGAGCAACGCCAGCAGCGCCCACGCTTCATAAGGCGTCACCGACACCCCTTATGGGTGGCGGACGCAGAGCGACCTCCACCGGGCCGCCGGCGGAGGAGGGCACGCTGCCGTTCCGGAATGGGGAGCGGCGGCGGACGCCGGCGGTGCCGATCAATCCCGAACGGCCCCGCCCGGACTCGAGTTTGTCGGGCTCGCCGCCGGTGGCGCCGATGGATCCCATGAAACCCGACTCGGCAGCCGGCTCCGCGGAGGCGGCACAGCGGGCGGCCGCCGCGGAGAGGATCCGAGTGCCCGCCCTCGAGGAGCTGCTCCAGGAGATGGAGCGCGCCCGCATGAACACCATCTCGCTGAAACGAGTGGACTCGGAGCCGGAGGTGGCACCGCTGAAAATGCCCGACCGCGGTTTGTTCAGTCCGCAGCACACCGCAGCGGCAGCGAGCGGCGGTGCCGCCGCGAACGAGGCCCGCAGCGACTCAGCGCCATCTGCACCGACGCTGGACGCCGTTGGACACCCGCCCGATGACAACCGAGCAGTCAAAGCACCAATATTACCCGATACCACCGCCGGCACCGCGGCCAACGACTCCACGGCAGTGCTCGCTCCGAATGGCCCACCGATGCCCGACTTCATCGCCGCCCAGCACGTCAGCGGCGTGTCGCGCTGCCCACGCCCGTACAAAGTCGCCCTCTTCGCCTGGGAGTCGCTCTACTCGGTGGCCGTCGGCGGTGTGGCGCCGCATGTCACCGAACTGGCGGCCGGGCTGGAGCGCCGCGGCCACGAGGTGCACCTGTTCGTGCGCTCCGGCATGGGTCAGCCGACGTACGAGCGCATCGACGGGGTGCACGTGCACCGCTGCGGCTTTGACGGCTCGCCGGACTTTGTGGTCGAATGCGAGAACATGTGCAACTCGTTCATGCACGCCCTGTACGAAGTGGAGTGCTTTATGAACTCCCGCTTCGATATCATCCACTGCCACGACTGGCTGACCGGTGCGGCGCTCACCAACGCCAAGTACCGCATGGGGCGCCGTGCGTGCATCTTCACGGTACACTCCACCGAGTACGGCCGCAGCGGCAACCAACATTACGGCGGACAGTCGGCGCGCATCCGCGACATCGAGCAGGCCGCCATATCCGCCGCTGACCGCGTCATCTGCGTCAGCGGTGTGCTGTGCGACGAGGTCAAGGCTGTCTACGCCTTCGACTGGAACAAGCTGCGCTGCGTGCACAACGGCATCAACGCGCTGCGCTACGACGGCAGCTTGTGGGACCCGGCCGAGGTGCGCGCCCGCTACCAGGTCGGCCCGCTGGACCCGATGGTGCTCTTCGTCGGCCGTATGGCCGTTCAGAAAGGGCCCGATCTGCTGGTGGAGGCCGCGCCATTCATCCTCAAGGCGCGCAGCGATGTCAAGTTCGTCATGGTCGGCGACGGCTATCTGAAGAGCTCGCTCGAGGCGCGCTGTCGCGAGGTCGGCGCCTCCGATGCGTTCCGCTGGACCGGCACCATGGGCGGCGCGCCCTTGGTGGAGCTCTTCCAAGCGTGCGACGTGGTGTGCGTGCCCAGCCGCAACGAACCGTTCGGGATCGTGGTGCTGGAGGCGTGGGCGAGCAAAAAGCCGGTGGTGGTCACCAAGAATGGCGGCCCGCGCGAGTTTGTCGCCCACGATGGCGAGGGGTACCAGATCGACACCGAGCCCGGCTCCATCGCCTGGGGCATCTGCAAGTGCTTCGAGAACTTCGAGCACACCCGCTTCCTCGGCGAGCAGGGCCGCAGAAAGGCGCGAGAGCAGTTCAGCTGGGACCGCATCGCCGAGCTGACCAACAATGTGTACGACGAGCTCATGCTCGTATAGGTGGGGGAAAGACGGAGGGTCGTGGCCAGACGGCACCAGTTACTCCCCTCATCTCCATTACATCTCGCTTCCTATTCTCTCCTCCTCTCCTCGATTCTATGCATCGAACAGCTTGTAGGGGTTCAGAATGCCGTACGGGTCCAGCATCCGCTTCAGCGCCCGCATCTTCTCGATGGCCGCTGCGCTCTGACTATACTGAACACAGCCCGCTTTCATTTGGCCGATGCCGTGCTCGGCGCTGACCGAGCCGCCGTGCCGTGCCACCCACGCGTACACCCACGGCTCCAGCGCCGCCTGCAGCCGGCGGTCGCATGTGGGCGCCACCACGTTCAGATGCACGTTGCCGTCGCCCAGATGGCCCCAACTGACCACTTGCATCGCATCGCCCGTGGTTTGTAGTCGCTGTCGCGTCTGTTCCACCACTTGATAATAGGTGCTAGGCGGCAACGACAGATCGTACTTGAAAGTCATCGGGCCGGCGCGCGACACCGCCTCCGACAGGCCCTCGCGCATCCGCCACAGCGCCTCCGACTGTGACTGATCCTGTGCGAGCACTCCGTCCAGCACCAGACCGTCGTCCATGGCTTGCCCCAGAAACGACTCCAGCCGAGCGCGGTCGTGTTCCGCTACACCGCCGCCGGTCTCCAGCAACACGTAGAAGCCGCAGTCCGGCTGATGCGCCAACGGATTGCCGACGCTCGCGCCCGACTGCTGTCTTTCTAAGAGCGTCACCGCCTCCCGATCCATAAACTCCAGCGCGTACAGAATCTCGCCCAGCTGGTGTTGCGCGCGCCGCGACAGCGCCAACACCGCGTTGAAATCGCGCCGCAGCCCCAGCAGCGCCGTGTGCACCGCGGCCGGCGCCGGAGCGCACGCCACGCTCACTTTGGTGACCACGCCCAGCGTGCCCTCCGAGCCGATAAACCACTGCTTCAGGTCGTAGCCGGTGTTGTCCTTGCGCAGTGCCCGTCCCAGCCCCAGATCCAGCACCGTGCCGTCGGCCAGCACCACCTCCATGCCGGTGACGCGCCCTCGCAACGAGCCGTACCGCAAGAAGCGCGAGCCGCTCGCATGGGTGGCCACGTTGCCGCCGATCTGGCAGGAGCCCTTGGCGCCGAGGTCCAACGGGAAGCGGTAACCGTGTTGGCCGCAGTAGGCATCCACCGCCTGCAGCACCGCGCCCGCCTCGACGGTGACAGTACCGGTCTGTGGCTCCCAATGCAGCACCCGATTCATGCGCGACGTGGAGAGGATGATCTCGTCGTGCACCGGAACCGACCCGCCCACCAGCCCGGTGTTGCCGCCTTGCGGCGTCACCGCCAGTCGTCGCTGTTGACAATAGGTCAGCAGCGCGGCCACCTGTTCGGTGCGCTGGGGACGCACACATAAAGGCGACGTGCCGATATATCGATGCATCCAGTCGGTGTTGAACGCCTGCAACTCGTGCGCATCGGTGATAAATGCCGCAGCACTGGAGGCGGTGTCATCGCACACGCACTGCCGGATGGCGTCCAGGTCGCCGTCGGTGAGGCGCGACAAGTCGGTACGCCGCTCAGGCGCCCAGGTTGCCGTCTGTGCACTCGAGATGCTGAGCGAGCGCAGAAGAGTGTGTCGTGAGAGAATATTTGACGGTGTGGCTCTGCGGATGAGATTGACGAGGGCGTGCATTCTGTCAGAGGAATGCACGACTTGGCGACGATCGCACTCGAGAGCAGGTGCTCCTGCAGGAGACTACCTCGCCTCGGTCTCCAAGGCAGCGCTCTCGCACCAACTTCTAACTGTCTCACCGAGGGTCACCAGACTACCTCTCACTCTTGCAGATCTCCCTCTCTTACCCCATTTCTCCCCTTGAGGAGCCTTGTGCTATCGAAACGTTGGACCACCGATCTGCCGAGTGATGGAGGCGCGGCGGGCGATCCTCCGAATTGCACCAGTGGCACGAGGCTCATCCCTCTCATGACGTTCGTGGCGGCCGCGACACTGACCAGGGGTAGATGGAGAAAAGAGCACGTTACACAGGTGTGCGGGCGGAATGGCCCTCTGCCCCACTCTCGGCAGAGTTGGCGACGGTGGCGTTGCCGAGCAGACCCGCCCGGGGGGTCACGTTGGAGCCCGGTGAGTCGACGACAGTTTTTGCGGACCGCAAGCGGTTTGCTGTTGTGGGGCGCCGGCGGCAGCAGCCTGGCGACCGTTATCGGGGCCATGCCGAAGTCCGCCGCAGCTGTGACCTCGGAAGCCGGGGCGGCGCTGGTGCCGGTGGTGCGTGTGTACGATGCGCTGGACGATCTGGTCACTGTGATAGAGAGCCTGGAGAGCACTGCGGAGTTGCGACGCACCATCAAGCTATTGCTGACGGGGAATCGGCTGCGTCAGAACGTGCGCAAGGCGGCTGACTTGGCGCTGCCCATCGGGCCGGTGCATGATGAGGCGCTGCGGCACGGCCTGGATGCGGCCGAGTACCTCAGCCAGACCGTCGCCTATTACGACACGTTGCTGGGCAAGTTGCCGCGGGACGCGCGCCAGTTTGCGGTGCAGGCGATCAAGGCGTGCAAACAGGAGCTGCGGCTATTCCTGCAGGCGTTTCCCGACGACGACGTCGAGCGAGCGCGTCGAACGGTCTACGTGCTGGATGTAGCCTCATTTGAGTCGATGTAGGGCGAATCGAGGGGAAGAAGGGGGAGTAGAGCTCTGCGGATAGAGGCGCGTTGCGCGAGGTTTTCTCTTCCACTCGAGCACGCTGGCCTGTAGGAGGAGATCGATATTCTTAGGCGGTCGAGCGGCCCGACCGAATACCGTTGCGAGGAAGCGCCCCCCTGACTTTGTCGTACGTTGCGCGTCCCGGCAGCGGACACACCTGGAGACACGACCGAGTGCAACGTGTGTGTCGCCGCGAACGGACACGCGCACGCTCGAAAACACGCGCGGCAAGGGAACACCTGCACGGTCACGCTGTTAAGGGAATCGCCCGAGCAGCGATTCGAGCCCCGTAAATCGCCGTTCCCTTACTGATTTCCCGTGTGCCAAATCGGCAGGCGACCGCCGCGTGCCGCGCAGCCGCGCGGTCCGATTTTGCTAAAAATGGAGCCTGCCGATGCCGGACTGTTTGCGCGATGTGTGTCCGGTCGGCGCAATTTCTGCACGCACGAGCGTACACACCCAAAAACCTCATTGCGTCGTTGCAAGCGCGGAGTGTGGTATTCATCGGTGAATGCATGCTAACGGGAAAGACGCAGCGCCAGCGTGAACCGGACGGGGATGGGCATTGCCCCAGCGGCTTGCGACGCCGCCTGGAGCTGTGGAATGAGCGTGTGGGCGAGTCGGGGCTGTTCTGGTCGTTAACGTTGTTGTACATCTGTTCGCAGCTGTGGTTCTTCGCGTATGGCGTGAAGTACGAATTGGGCCAGCAGCTGGCTCCGCCCACCGGCCGGTATTTCGCGGTGGTCGGGCGCGGTTTCGGCTACGTGGCCACATTCAACGCGCTGTTGCTGCCGATCACCTCCAACCGCACCCTGGCTACGCTGCTGTACCGGGTGCCGTTGTACGACATTCTGAGCGTGGGCCGGTGGCTGCCCGAGCTGCACTCTATGATCGCCTGGTCGTTGGCCATCACCGGCTGGCTACACGGCATCGCGCTGACGGTGGTGATAGCCATCGGCACGCTGCCATTCCGGGGCGGCTTTTTCCAAAACTCGGACCGCATACCCACCACCATGGTGTTTGCCACTGGCGTGGCGCTGATGGTGATGCTGCCGCTGGTGAACCTGCTGTCGCTGGAGCGCGTGCGCCGCCGCGTATATCGCGTGTTCTGGGCGAGCCACGTGCCGCTGGCCATCCTCGTCTACGTGGCGCTTATCTTTCATGGGTTGCGCGGCGGCCGGCCGTGGACCGTATACTTTTTCGCCGGCCCGCTGGCGCTCTACTTTGTGGACCGCTTCTACCACGCCTTTGCGGCGGCGTTCACGCCCCACAAGGTGCGCTCGGTGCGCATCTCCAACGAAAACTCCAACGTGGTCCGTCTGGAGGTGGAGCGCGCCGGCCGCACTTTTGTGGCCGGCCAGTACTTTAAGCTAGCGTGGCGCTCCAGCTGGGACGCGCGGCTGTCGGTGGTCGGCGGCTGGCACCCGTTCACGGTGGCCAGCTCGCCACAACACGAGAAGGACACCATGGTATTTTTCGCGGCAGCGGTCGGCAAGTGGACCAACGCGCTCAAGGCGCTGGCGGAGAGCGAGGACGGCGGCACTCGGGCGGATGCCGAGCTCGGCACGGCGCGCGCCCCGGTGGCAGCAGCACGCCCTCCCGAGATGCGCAAAGACTTTGGTTACATTCTGATGGCCGGCCCGTACGGGGCGCCTGCACAGAGCCATCAGAATTTCATGCACCAGGTGCTGATCGGTGCTGGTGTCGGCGCCACCCCCATGGTGTCCATCGTGCGCGAGCTGTGCAGTGTGGTGTTGCCGGATCCCGTGCCTCCGCCGGCGCTGTGCTTTAGCGAGGCGGAGGATGCGGAGACCGACGAGGCGGTGCCGACCCTGCCCGAATGGCTGAAGAAGATCGATGTCGACGCTGACTCCGACGGCGCCGCCAGTCGCCTCAGTAGCGCGGATGACACATCGACCGTCACCGCTATCGAGCCGTGCAAGCTGCTGCGTCGACGTCTGCACGCCATGCAGGGCATTACGCGCCTGGGGCGCTTCTCCGCCGTCGTGCTCAGCAACCTGTGGCTGTTCTCCATTCTGTGGACATGTCTGGCGGACTTGACGCTGTCCATCTTTCTGGGTGCATTCAGCAAGATCAGTGCCTTCACTGCCAGCCTGTTTCTCTTTCTGGTGATCGTGGGCATGATCACGCCGACGGTGTTTGCGGACATGCGCCTGAGCTCCAATCCGCCCTACTGGCGGTACCTGTGTATGCCGCGCGGCTTGCTATTGTTCCTGTGGTATGGCGTGGCCATCACCAATGCGGTGCTGTGTTCGTTGCTGGTGGCCAATTACTTCGAGTTGCTGGGCACCGAAACGGAAGCGGCGGCCAGGTTGGAGGCGTACTCGTGGAAGTGGATGTTTGTGATCATCTCCACCCCGCTGCACATATCCCTGTTCGTGCTGCTGCTGTTCTTCTTTTTTCTTCCGCGGTCGTGGACGTGGAGCTCCACCCCGGGCGTCGATTTTGTACGGCGGCATCTGTTGCGGCGCGGCCGCCACCGCAACGACCATGGTTCTGCCCCCGAACGGGATCCAGCGTGGTCGCGGGTGCGCACCATCACTTTCCTGTGGGTGGTGCGTCACGCTCGCGATCTGTGGTTCCTGGACACGTTGTACGAACTGGCGGAGATGCAGTGCACGCGCGATGCCCGCCGCCCGCGCCTCCGCATGCACATCTACATCACCAGGCCGGAGGTGCCGGATGGAGCGGAGGCCAAGTCGGCGCTGCCGGCGGATTGCGGCGATGCGCTGCGCTTCTTCGCCGGCCGGCCCGATTTCACGTCCCACATGGAGGAGCTGATGGATCAGGACGGACGGGCGGATTGGGACGAGGACTTCGCGATCGACGACAGCGCCATCGGCTCGCTGGGACAATTCCACCGCACCCGCGTCTTCTCCAACAAGGTGCGGCACGGTG
The DNA here is from genome assembly GCA_026184775.1 of Cyanidium caldarium. Classification (NCBI taxonomy): domain Eukaryota; phylum Rhodophyta; class Bangiophyceae; order Cyanidiales; family Cyanidiaceae; genus Cyanidium; species Cyanidium caldarium. Next base: position 237,929 of record JANCYW010000014.1, on the reverse strand, counting down.
TGTTCCTATGTGGCAACGACTCCATCGTCGACAGCGTGCGTCAGAGCCTCCGCGATGCCCGTAGCCGCCGGCGGACGCACGGCAAGCCGCCGCGCAACGTATTCTTCATGAGGGAGAACTTTTGAACCGGTGCGCGTGGAGCGTGAAATGGTGAGGGGGCTGACACTGTGAACATCGGATGTGGATGACGATGTGTGGAGGAGATATTCGCCGAGTTGATCATTGCGGCTTTGAAAGGTGAGCTGGAACGGGACGAGTCATCGACTCGACTGGGACACTTGCGTTTACCGCACAGGCCACATTGGAAAGTCATTGCGAGTGATGCATACGCGCGCACCGGTCACGATGTGAGGAGTACAGAGCGCTCGAGCTGCCTCGTTTACGCCCCATTCTCTAAGCGACACCAGCACTGCCCATTGCTTGCTTCGTTCCCGCCTGTCGTCCTTCTCAGGCAATCGGTTCATATTCTGCAGCGCCACCACTACCCATCCGTTCGGCCAGCCTTGCCCGGTACCGCGCGTCGTACTGCATCCCGTCGTGGAACGCCACCAGTGGAAACGCCAGGAACGGCACAAACAAGAACCCGACCGTCAGCCAAAACGCCGACCAGCTAAAGTCGTCCCAGATGGACTTTTCCGACGGCGCCGCGCTCCAGCCCTCTGCGCCAGCGCCACCGCTACGCTTGCCCACAAACGACACCGACAGACCGTAAAAGATGAACACGTCGGCCACAGTAGACAGCGGCGGGTAGGTGAGCAGTTTGGCCACCACCCACAGCCACACGTTGCCGCCGGCTTCACACAGCGCCAGCGGGCCGGTGAAGGGCATCACCGCGTACCAGCCGGGATAGCCGCACTTGCGCAACACCCCGAAGAAACCGATCAGGTACAACACGAACAACGCCACCAACAGCACCCCCAGGACGATGGCGCCCACGGCGTTGGCTCTGGTAGTGCTGGCTGGCGTCGCCGACACGCTCCCGTTGCCCGCCGCGCGACGCAGTGCCTCGACCGGCCAGGTGCTCCCGAACGACAACGACTCGGCCGTCTTGGACAGCACCGCGGACCGGGCGAGCGCCTCGCGAGCACTACCTGTGACCTCCAACGGCGCCCACTGCGGCCACTCGGCCCTCCTGCCGAACCTCTGCCGCAGCGCTGCACCGATGCGCGCGGCTGGGAGCGTTCCCCCCTTCACCGCCTCCGCCACTCGCGCCATCTGCATCCGCCGCGGACCCGCCCCTTGACTCACGCTGTGCACCACCAGCAGCGCCAGCGCCGCCAGGATAATGGTGTCGATGAGGTGTGCCAGCCATCGTGGAACGGGCGCCGTCCGACACACGCGCTCCCGCCACGACCGCATGGAAGCGAGTACGAGGGACGAACTGAGGAGAAGGCGGAACCGGAACGGTCGGGTGGAAAAATTCGGCGTTCGTTCGGGATTTCGGATTCGGGTCACGCGGAACTTGCCGCGGAGAACGTGCCTGCGAATAGGCGATGCTCTTACGCCAAGCACTGTTTCCACCAACCATATTCGCAATATGCATGTCCTCACACAGCATCTAGAAGTTTCACTCCCAGCAGCGCTTGATCAAAGTCGATATCGCCTTCGTAGCCGTCGTTCATGCGCAACAGGTACGCCTGAAGCAGCGTGTCATTGTGCGCCATACGACGCGCCAGCTCCGTCATACCCTCCGGCGACATGTCCGCCACGCCGTACTGTTGACAGAAACTGTAACGCCAGCGCCATTTCGGGCGGTCGCGAAGCGGCGGCGGCAGCATCGCTCGCCGCATCGCCGTGTCCGCCAACGGAAACGCCCACGAATAATAATCCAGCACCACTGTCGCTGGAGATATATTGGCGTGTTGCCATCGGCCACTCCCAATGCCCTTACCGAAAAAGACATTTCGAAACACCGGCGCGCCGAACCGTCTCTTCCGCGGCGTCAGACCCGGATGGATCAGTGCCGGGATGGCCGTCTCGCTCTCGCCGCGCCTCGCGCCCACCGGTCGCCAGGCGCGCCACTCGTCGCGGGTGTGATCGCCGAAAAACTGCATCGCCATCACATCACGGAACTCAGACAGGATGCGTGCATACGCCTCTGCATAGTGCGCACACCAGTTGGGAGCGCCGTCCTTGTCACCGGGCGCCACATGCGATGCCAGCAACACCGCGCGCTCTCGTCGTCGCGCATCCGCCAGCTCGGTGCGCAACCACTCCAGTTGCCCGGCCGGGTCATCGGCGACACCCGTCCGACGACTCATCCGTGCTGCACACGGAATGGTGGCGAAGGGGCGATGCCCCGGCGCCTGCTGGTCTGCAGTGCTCTGCATTTCCCGACGAAATACCCGCGCCACCGTGTAATACAGCGTGTTCAGAACCAGCACCCGTACGTTAGCATCATCGTACGCCCGGTAGTAACCGCCGCGCAGGAACGTCTGCCGCACTGTCGCGTCGTCCGCATCGATCAGGCCGGCGTCGGTGTAGATGCGATAGATGTCGCGCAAGTGCACCACTGGATCGTCGGTGTCGACGTCCGCGGCACCTTCAACAGTGTCGCTGGCGTTACCCTCCTCGATGTAGTTGTCAGGGAACACGTCCATATTCCCCAGCGCCACCGCGAATCGGCATGGCACGTCCGAAGGTGCATCACGGCCCTTTCCGCCGCATAGCCCCTCATGAAGCGCCGCGGTAACGTAGCGCAAGTTGTGCAGCACCGCTGTGCGATTCGGCATCGCGTGCGCGCTCAAGTCGCCGGTGACCAGCACAAACGCCGGATGCGGGTCCGCTGCCCGCATGGCCTGCATCAGGGAATGCAGCAGACGCGGCGGCGGGTCGCAGCCCACCCGGCCATACCCGAAAGGTGATGACGTCGCCTCGGACATGTCCGTTGTCGACATAGGATCCGTCGGAATGCCCGATTGCCGACAGACGCCGGTGCCGTTGGAGCCGGTGGCCGGGACTCGCGGGTCGAAATGCAGGTCCACGTGCAGGTCACCAATCCATAGAAAGGTGTCGCATTCGCGGAGGTGCGTCCGCCCCATGCCACAGGGACACGGTGCCACGTACTGCTCTCGTTCGTGTCCGCTGTCTCCGCCCAACTGCGGTGATGTCGACGGCGGCCGGCCGAGCGTACGCTGCGAGGAATAGAATCGATCACAAGCGCGCTGCGCCCCGCCTCCCCTATGAGCCGCAAGAAGCGATATCGGTGATGCATCCCGATGGCGGGCCAGCGAGATGCTGAGAAACGTGGCCAGGAGCAAACTGCCCACAAAGGCGAAGGAAAGCTGTCGCGTCCATCGACGGGTTCCACCGAGTCGTCGTTGCCGCCCATCGCCCGGCTCCCGACAGACAGAAATTCCCACATCGTCTCGACCATCCCTCAACAAAGATCGCTTCTCTTCACGGCCGCTGTCCATAACATCAATTTGAAACAGTCACTCTGCAACACATACCCTCGGCCGCCAACCTCCACCCTTCCTGCAAGCTCCACGGTCTCGTGTCGCGCGCCTCTGCTCCATCGTGTGCGCCATCGCCGCGACGTCGCATCGTCTGTGGCGATCGGCCATCGATGGTGGTCCGCCGTGCACCGCAATAGCGTCCATCGCGATGAATTCAGGAACGCCGCGGGTGATCACCCATCACCACCAGCGTATTTGGTATTCGCTATCGAGATTGTTCCATACTCCACTCACTGGTACCGCAAAGACGCTCGCCATCTCCACCCGCTCCCGTTTTTCGGCGGCCAGATTGCTGAGCACCGCATCGGGCACGGAGCCGTCGGCGGCGCCGGCGCCGGCCGAGGACAGCCTCAAAAAGACGGCTCTGTACGACAAACATGTGGAGCGCGGTGGAAGGATGGTGCCGTTTGCGGGGCACTGGCTGCCGTTGATGTACACCGGGCCGCACGGCGGCATCAAGGCGGAGCACTTGCACGTGCGCCGCTCGGCCGGCGTATTCGACGTGTCTCACATGGGCCAGGTGCGGGTGTACGGCAAGGATCGGGTGCGTTTTTTGGAACGGCTGGTGGTGGCCGATGTGGCGGCGCTGGGTGCTGGTCACGCAACCTTGTCGCTGCTGACCACCGAGCACGGCGGTATTATCGACGACACCATCGTGACCAACCTGGGGCGCGATGCCGGCGGCCGCGAATGCCTGGGCATGGTCATCAACGGCGCGTGCGTGGACAAGGATATGGCGCATATGCAGCAGCAGGCGGAGCTGGCGCGTCGGGAACAATCGCTGGATGTAGAACTGCAGCTGCTGGGCGATCGTTCGTTGCTGGCGCTGCAGGGCCCGCAGGCGATGACGGTGTTGCAGCGGTTGTTACCGGCGAGCGCCGTCGACTTGAAGCAGGTGCCGTTTATGACGGCGGTGTCGACGCGTCCGCCGTCGTTCACGCACGATGCGCTCATCAGCCGATGCGGTTACACTGGCGAGGACGGCTTCGAGGTTAGCGTACACAACGCTGACGCGCCGGCCTTTTTCGAGGCGCTGCTAGATCACACCGAGGTGGTGCCGTGCGGCCTGGGCGCCCGCGACTCGCTGCGACTGGAGGCCGGCCTGTGCCTGTACGGCAACGACATCGACGAGAACAAAACGCCGGTGCAGGCGGCTCTGACCTGGACGGTGGCCAAGTCGCGCCGCAACCCCAACGCCGACCCGGGGCGGGTGTCTTTCCTGGGCGCCGAGATGATCCTGCGCGAAGTGGCCGACCCGTCGCTGGTGCCGCAACGGCGCGTCGGGTTCACGCTGGAGGGCGGTCCGCCGGCGCGCGGCCACGAGCCCATCTTCGCCGCCGAGGGCGACGGCAGCCCTGGGGAGGGAAAAGCCGTCGGCGAGGTCACCTCGGGCGGTTTCTCGCCGTCGCTCAACACCGCCATCGGTATGGGATACGTTGCCAAAGCATTCAGCAAGGCCGGCACGCCGATCTACGTACTGGTGCGCGGCAAGAAGGTGCCCGGCAAAGTGGCCAAGATGCCGCTGGTGCCCACACACTACTACAAGCCGTAGGATCCCCGCCTTCTGCTGGAAAAGGGATGGGAATACCTGGCGCGAGGGAGAGACAGAGATATGAGGCGGTGTTATCGGGACGCGGGCGCGACCGGTGTATCGGTCACGCGGTATGCCTGTCGTGTCGCACCCACTATCGCGCCGGGACGCGCGCGACGTTCGGTGGGGCGTTCTCGTCCAGCTGCCGGCGCTGCTGCCGTTGTGCCGGCTTGGACGATATCGCCTCCGCTGTCCGACCGGCCGGCGAGTGCAGCGCCAGCTTTTCGGTCTGCTTCGACACCGCCTCCAGCTGCAACTCGGCGGTGGTCGGCTGTGGGCTGGCCGTTGCGCCCACCGAGCGCTGCTCCTCGGTCTCCTGTTCTCGGTCGCCGATAAACTCCTCCACGATGCCCTCAAACACCTCTCTCAGCGCCCCGAGTGTCTCCTGAATGTGGGTCTTGTGCTCGGTCAGTTTCTCCACCGCTGCCAGGAGCGACTCGTGCAGGCGATCCCGCTCCTGCTCCACGGCGCGCGCCGCTTCGCGCCACTCGGCCTGCTTGCCCTCGATAGCCCGCTGGCTGGCTTGCATCGCCGCGTGATTCTCCGCGCGCAGCTTGGCGGTGTCGTCCTGCAGTGCCGCGGCCTCGTCGGCCAGCTCGCGTAGCCGACTGGCCATCGTCTCGCGCTCCGCCTTGTAGTCCGACTCGAGGCGCTGGTGTTTCAGCTCGAGCGTGTTGTTGTCGTTGCGCCGCAGCATCACCTGCTCTTCCACGGCATCGATCTTCTCCTGCAGCGTCAGCAGCTCCGCCTGCAAGCCGTCGATCTCCCCAGCCAGGCGTTCGGTCAGCTGGTCGATCAGTGGCTGAAGCGTCCGCTTGGGTTGCGTGATCGCCTCGGTGTTGTCGATGGCACCGTCACCGGCACGCCCCCACAAACACTCGGCCACCGTCGATGCCGATAGGCCGACGCCCTCGGCGGCACCGCGCAAACTGCGTCGCGCATCGTCGACGCGACTTTGCACTTGGTCGCGAGCGGCCTCGGCGTCCTTCAGTTTTCGTTCGGCCTCGGTGAGCGCCTGTCGCACCCGGTCTTGGTTGGCGCGCAGGTCGCGCCGCTTGCGGGCGATGCGCTCCACGTCGACGGCATTCAGCTGCTGCCGAGCCAGACGCTCCTTGAGCGCGTCCACTTCGGCGGAGAGCCTCTCGTGTTCGGCGCACTTGCGCTCCAAGTCGGTCTGTCGTTCGGCGCATTTGCGCTCCAGCATGCCCTTGTGGGACTCGAGCTGCGCGATCAGCTTGCGGAACTTTTCTAGATCCGTCGAATAATCCTCTCGCTTCTGTGCAAGCGACATGAGCGATGCTTGCGCCGCTTGACTCTGCGACTGGAGCTGCTCGATGTGCCTCTTGGCCGTCGCCAACCGCGTCTCCAGCTCCTGCACTTGCGACTCGGCGTGGGTGGTGCGACTGCCCAGCGCGGTGTCCAACTCGCGATCGAACTCGTCAAAATCGTCTGCGCCGGCCAAAAACGCCTCGTAAGTGGCCGTCAGATAATCGAAGAAGAGGCGCTCGTCGGCAGCCGCACGAGAGGCAGCGGCGCGCTCCTCGTCGAGGTCGACCCCGCCGTCCGTCTCCGCGCCGCCCTCTAGCATGCCCGCCTGTCGCATCAGCGTCTCGGTCTCGCGCTCTTTGATGACGCGGGCCTCGGCATCGTACACCAGCAGCTCCACCAGCCACGTCAGACAGCCCAGTAGCGTCGGCCAGGTGTGCGGTGAACCGACCGCATACAACGCCGACTTACTCACGGTGAACGGGTACTGCAGGCGCTTGAGCAGCTGCGGCACCTCGTCCTCGAACTTGCCACTCCACTGAAAGTTGGGGTCCAATTGTCGGATCAGAAACGTGAAAATGGCCTGAAAATCCTTGGCCGACGGGTTCGCCAGCGTCTTGGGCGAGATCGCGTGCTCAAAGTGGTGCTCGCTCAGGTAGCAAATCAAGTTGCGCACACACGCCTGCATATAGTGCCGGTCCCCCAGCGGCCGCGGGTCCACCCGTGCACCTGTCACGGTCACCTGCGGTCGCAACCGCCCGCGTCCCGCACTCGCAGGCGTGGCCAGCCCGGCCCGGTCCGGCTCCGGGACGGGCGCGCCACTCGGGCCACTCAACGGGATGAGCGACTTGCGCCTAGCCGGCGCGCCGCTCATTGAAAACCTCCCGTTGGCATGCGTTGAAGACACAGGACCGAGAGTCGCCCGACGGTTTTGACTGAACATGGCGTTTGCCGAGGAAGATGGTCCTCGGGGGTGGCTGCTGCGACAAACCCAACGACGCGCCGGGCATCGAAACGGCAATTTGAAATTTCGAACCGTTTCGCCGAGTAAAGCGGCGGTGGACCGTCGGTTTGCCCTCTGAGGAAACGCGTCGGTCGGTTGTGCGGTGATTACGGGCGAGCGTCACCGACACGGATTTGCCAGCGGGTCCATGCGGGAGTGCCACTTTGTCGCGCTGAGCGGAATCCGATGGCGTAGGCGTCCGTGGAGTAGCCAGGCTCGTCAAGCTGTGGGCTTTCGAGTTGCCCCTCTCGGGATCGACACTTTACGGGCGCTCTTCACTGCGCGGAAATCTCAGCGGCCGCACTGGTGGCCGTTCGGACGGTCGGAACACCGCAAGATGGCCGGCGCTCTCGACCGACCGCAGTGGCAGGCAGCGGCCCGCAATGCGGCTCCGCTGGCTCGCGAGGCAGCCTTGCTGATCGAGGCTGCGGGACGCCGCGTCGTGCGGCAGGTGGCCGATCGTGGTCGGCGAGATACCGAAAAATGCACACTAGTCGCGGCGTCATTTGCGGCACTCTGGCTGCTGCACTGCATTCACTCCATTCCATTTCTGCCGCAAGCGACGGAACTGTTCGGCGTGTACTGCGCCGCGAAAAGCCTGCGCGCCCTGTTCAGTTCCTCCAATCGGGAAGTCTCCACTGCCGAGCAGGTGTTGCAGAGAATGCGGCAGCTGCGAGAGTCGCTCGAGCGTTGAGCGTGAGAGGGCGCACAGACGCTTACGGACGATAAGTCGCTCGCCGCTGGTGCCATCACTGGGCTAGACTCCCGAATGACCGCCTACGGCCATACATTTTTCCATCCTCCCCTCAGGTGCCCGCCTCACCCACCGTTGTGTTGGTGCGCTTGCGAAACGGCTCATGCAACAAGTGGCACAGTTTGGCGCGCTTGACCGGTCCGATGCCGGCCACTTGGGCAAATTCGTCCTCGCCGGCCAGCAACACTTGGCGCAGACTGCCGAAATGCTGCAGCAGCATCACCGCATCCGTCTTGTTGACCGCTTTGCCGGCAGTCAAGAATGCCACCGCCTGAGTCAGCAAGGCGTCCGGCTCGCGCGCTGCCTCTCCGCCTGCGTCCGCCCCGCGAGCGGCATTCGGTACGCCTTGCAGCGCGTCCGCCGGCTTTTGCTCCAGTGCGCGGTAGTTTTCCAGGATCGTGGCCGCTTCGCGCTCGCTCCACGCCACCATCAGCGTCAGCTCTTGATAAACCGCAAACTTTTCCAGCGTAATAAACGGGTCCGTCTGGGCTGCCGCACCGGCACCCGCGCCCTTGCCCATCTCCACTCCCTCCGGGCAGTCCATCAGCAACAGCAGCACTCGGGTGCGGAAGCTGCGGCGCCCTAGCAGGCGAGCGCGCTCGTAAATGTACGTCGGCTTCAGCAGGTGGTATCGCATCGACAGAAACAGCGCGCAGGTGTGCTGACCTAGCAGATAGTCCGCAAAGTCAAAGTCCGCAAACGCGTACGGAATGTGCCTAACGTATCGCAACACCGGGTTGCCGCGCTGTCGCCGGCTGACCACGATATGCGTGCGAGCGCGCGACTGTGCCTCGGCCAGTGCGTGGTAGAACGTCTGCGTGGTGTTGGTGCCGGCGGGAGAAGCCGCGGTAGCGTGGGGGCGTGCGGTGCCTAGTCCGAAGCACTCGGCCAGGCTCGGCTGGAGGGAAGGTCGCGGGCGCCGGGTCGCGCGCACGGGTGCCTGCGGGAGTGGGCGGCTCTCTGATGGGGACTCGCTTGGGGCGTGGCCCTCAGCATTCTTGTTGCATGCTTCGTTGGGCGCATGAGACAGGTCGTCGTCTCCCATCTTCAGGTGAAGTCGGGGGTTGGAGGCCGTGCCAACACCCGTGACGAACAACAACAAAGGCGCACAGCGGAACGGCAGTCGCGTCCAGCGGTGGTCATCAGGTATCGCAGCCGGGCTTGCAGAACCACGTTCGTCGCGGATATTTACAGAAGCGGGCCGCCAGCGGCTCCGCATCCGCGCCACAACACCCCTCATCCCTCCGCCAGGATGCGCTTCAGACCGCCCATGATGCGGTAATAGGCGGTGGTGGTGTCCGAGTCCACAAACGCCAGCACCAGCGCACCACCCTCTTCGGCGTCCTCGCCGACAGCGTCCTGGTCGGGCGCACCACAGGTTGCGGCCACTCGCACTGCCCAGGTGAGGTTGTGCAGCGACAACGCCACGTGGATGGGGATGGGGAGCACGACTTCCGCCCGTCGCTGAGGAGGGCGCGGCTCGTCAACAGCATCCGAAGATGCCTCCACATCACTTTTGCGGCCTGGAGGTGTGCCGGCGAGATAGGTGTACACCCAGTACGTCTCGGATCGTTCACCGGCGTCCACAACCGCCGATTCGCCGATCTCCGCTCGGCCTCCCAGTGGACCCAAAATTCCCTCGGGGAATGCCTCCCGATCCAGGCACTCTACTTGCACCTCGCGCCACCCACGCACGTATCGCAGGTCGGCGTAGACCTGGTAGAGCGCCGCGAACCATTCCGGCGGTGCTGCTGCTGATCCTCGTTGCAGCTCCCGCAGCCACGGATGCGCCGCGTAGAATCGATCCCGATCCAGCAACGCTGACGTGCTTTCGTTGTTCCGGTCACTTTCACTTTCCGCCATTCCCCCCACTACCTTTCCGTCTTTTCTCTCACCGATTGCATCGATCGCACGACCGACGACACCTCCACTTCGGACGCCATGAGCACGCCCGCGGCCGCGCGTCGCGGCCGAAATCTCCGCCGCCTCGCGCGATGTCGGCCACTCGGTGCGCGGCGTGTACTCCCGGTGCAACCGTCGGGAGGCGCTCATCCGAACAGCCACGCCTACGAGACGGTAGGTGGGTGCGGGTCTTGGCCGCGTGTCATCCACTTCTGCAGTGGCAGTGGTGGACGTCTCCTATTGCTCACGAGTTTTCCACCCCTGTTTGCTGGTTATGCCGCTGCCCAAGTCGGATTCGACGCAGCTGCTGGTGAGTCTGGTGGTGGAGCACTCGCGGCGGAGCGTGTCACCGGCGCCGCCGGAAGGCAGCTCGACACCGACTGGTGAGACACCGCCGCTGCAAAATGCGTGCGGGGGTGAGATTCGGGAGGCGGCTGACGACGCGTGGCGGGCGTGTCCTGAGAAGCAGAGCGTCGCCGCCGTGTCGACGGCACTGCCGCGACAGCCGTCACCGCCGGCTCGCGAGAGTCGGTCGCTGTCGTCAGAGGCAGGCAGCGCCAAGTTGGCGTTGCCCATATCGGGCGTGGTGGGCGCGTGTTTTCTCTCGGGCACGGCGTTGGCGGCAGACAGCCTCGGCCCGCCGCACCCGGTCCGCTTCGAAGTGACCGCGGCCGACACGGCGGTTTGCGTCAGCAGCGCCAACTTGTGCACCCTGTCGCTGGATGCGTTGCGCACGCTGCCGTCGCTGGCGTCGCTGCGGGAGATATCCCTGGCGTCCAATCGACTGCGGCGGCTGGACTTGCGACCGCTGGCGGCATGCCGTTCCCTGCAGACGCTGTTACTGCACGACAACCAATTGGAGGGGATTGATTTGTCGCCGCTGGCCAAGTGTCCGCAACTCGAGCGGCTATGGCTGCACCGTAACGATTTCAAGTGCATTGACTTGTCGCCGCTGGCCATTCACGGCTCCAACTTGCGCTCTCTCTATCTGGGGCGCAATCGGCTGGTGCAGGTGGATCTGTCGCCGCTGCAAAAGTGCTGCAAACTGCGAGCGCTGCATCTGGACGGGAATGCCGAGTTGCGGGAGCTCGATGTGACGCCGCTGTTCGCCTGTCCAGAACTCAGCGCCTTTGAGGCGCCACCACATGCGCGTCTCTTGGTACGCGAAGAGGCCGCCCTTGAAGCGCAACAACAGCACCGGAATGGACAGCAGCGGGAGGACGGAGAGTGGGCGGGCATTCGCGGCAGCTTGTCGCGGGGCACCAAGGTGCAGCTGCCCAAGGCGTTCCGACGGCGCAATATCGTGCTGCACTGGATTCGCACCGGTGAAGTGCGAGGCGATCAGCAACGCGGCATCGAGGCCGAGCGACCGTACGGCAGCGCTCCCAATCTGGCGGTCATGGCGGGCGATGGCGCGCCGCCCGCCGATACCCGCAGTGCTCGCCAACGAGATGCCCCAGCTGGCAGCATGGACGTCGAGGCGCTAGCGCTAGAGTCGGGAGGCGCCGCCAACGCCGCAGCGGCCGGGGTGTTGCGGCATGCGCTCGTCGTGGGGCACACCACTTCGAAGCGGCTGGCGATGGCGCAGCTGCTGGAACACGGTGGTCAGCTGCGGGTCACTCACGTGCCCAACCTGTCGGCGGCGTTTCAAATGCTGCGTCGCGAGCCGCTGCACGTCGATCTCATCTTGCTCGACCCGGTGCTGAGCGAGTTGTTCTTCGACTGCGCCGGTGAGCTGGTGCGGTTGCTGCGCGTCCCGGTGATCGTCATTGGGCCGCCGGAATACGAAGCATCGGGCATGTTTCAAAAGTGCATGATGCAGGGCGCCACCGGCTACATGGTATTCCCGCTGGAGACGCCAGACTCTCGCATTCTGTGCGATGTGGCGCAAGCGCGGGCGCACGACGCCCCGACCGGCATGCCCGACGATGATGAGCGCTGGGCGAATGCCCTGCAAAAGCTGAATTTGCCGAACGCCTCAGGATGCGAGCATCGCGGCGATCAGACCGCAGTGCAGACTGCAGCAGCGTCTGCGGCGGAGGACGAGCGCGAGAAGTGGTCTCCGTCGTGGTGGCGCCGCAACGTGGACATTGCCGCGGATTCGAGCGCGACCGGGACTGCGGCAACACCGCTGAATTCGCTACCGCCGCCGTCGGCCCAAAACGTCCGTCACCGTCTCGACGCTACGGTGCAGGCGTCGCTGCTCCAACTGAACGCGAGCATCCGCCTGGGCGACGGGTCGCTCGCGCCCGGCCTCTCTCCGGGTGACCGCTGTCGCTCGCCGCTCTCCTCTCAGCGTCTGCTGTTGCGCCAGAGCGAATGGCGCCGCATCGAGGGTCTGTTCAACGGCGACACCGGCGCTATGAACGGCCGGATGGCAGGCGACGGGCACAGCCGGTCGCCGCAACGCCATCATGGCCCTTCGCTCGGGCCCGATGAATTCGCGGCGGTGGCGCTCGCATGCAACTTACCGGCATGTCTAGGGCGCGTACTGTTCGAGCGGGCAGCGGCACGGCGAGCGCGATCCGCCGAACCGTTCGGGATGCGCGCGTTACCGGCGAGTGGCGATGTGGCCAACGGCGCCGCCGATGTCTCCGTGCCGGCCACTCGCCTGGATGCTAGTGCTTTCTACGCGTATTATCGCGACGTGCTGGCGCCGCTATGTTCTCGGTACGAGCGCTTGTATCGGGTGTTGTCGCAAACGCCTGCGGAAGGCGGGCGGGGAGAGAACGGTGCCGGATCGCCGCTGCGGACGCCAGGCGCCCTCGGCAGTGGTTCGGTCAGCGTCGGTTTCGTGTCTCGGCGGTACGTATACCTGATCGTACGCGACCTGATCTGGGCCCGGCATCAGAAGCGATGGACAATGTCGGCTGGTCAGCACGGTGGATCCGTAGAGGATGCGAACTGGCCTGGGCGCATGGCGGCGACGTGCGGCGGAGCGTATTCGCCGCTCACCCAGATGCACACCAGTTGGTCAGCGCCCTCATTCGGAGCCGGCGGCGGCGGTGGAGCTCACGGAAGTGTCGAGATGAGCGCCACCTCGGAGCTGGAGCGCACGGTGTCCACGGCCTGCGCTTGTGTGTGGTTCTACCTGGGCGGTGGGGCACGGCAGCGCCTACCGATTCGGGCACTGCGGCGCGCGCACTTTGCCGAGTCGGTGTTTGCTGCTGAACGCGGCGCCATGCTGGACAACGTTGTGGAGATGTTGCGCGGTGGCGGGGTGGTGTCGATGGTGCTGCGCGAATACGACATTGTGGCGCGGCTGATTCCCTCCGGCGATTCCACGGACGACGCGTTCAAGTGGACCGGCGAGGCGTCGGGCGCGCTGCACGACGAAGCGGGCGGCGCCAGCGATTGCTCGATGCAGATGGCTTGCGCCGACGCTCACACCATATGGAGCGCCATGATGCCGGTGGCGAGTGCCGCTCCGCCACCGTTGGGGCCGTCGGGGCTGTCGCGCGACGCGGTCGTCCAATACTGCCTGGAGAGCGGCACGCTGTTGCCGCGCGCGGTGGACGTGCTGTTCGCCAAGGCGACGTCGCCGGGCAACGATGTTGGCGCGGCCGCCAGCACGGAAGCCGTCAACGGTTCGTCAGCTGCTGATCCTGCCGCCGCCGCCGACAACGACGGCAACGCTGCGGCACTACCGGCGGACGCTTTTGCGGTGCTGTTCCTGGCGCTGGGCGATCCCGGCGCCGCCAGCGCCTCCGACGTCCTGTTCAGCATCATGGATGCCGATATGGACGGAGTGGTGTCGCCGGCCGATGTGGCCCACTTTTACCTGCAAAAACGAGAGCTGCTGCTCAAGGAGGGTATTGTGTTGGCGCCGCCGCGTTTTTTGTGGCACCAGATCGTCGACTTGTTCGGTCGCGACCGCGACCGCATGGCGGTGGAGTCGGCCGGCGTGACTGCTAAGATGATGCGCAGTCTGAGCGAGCGGCGGCGCGCCAATCTCATGCGCTGCGTGTTGTACAAAGACGACGGGATGGCACTGGTAGATATCCAGCAGACCATGCAACTGGAGGACCTTATCGCTGCGGAGAGTGCTCGCGCCAAGCAACAGGTCGCGTCGGACACCTTGACGTATATGCCGCCGCCGGCGCCATACGGCCCTTCCCAGATGCCTTCCTTCGATCAGGGAGTGACCGCGGCCTGCTCCAAGTGAGACGGCTGGAGACAGCGGGCCGCATACGGCAACACTGACTGGGCAGCGATGTTTCCTAGCGGTAGTAAAGGCGACGTGCTCACAGATGCACCCCCCCCCCCCGCCCCACACCACGCCCGAGTCGATACCGCGGCGGTTCGTCGCGATGAACAGTTCTGCCGGTTCAGGGTTGGCGAAGGGGCGGGGGACGGCAGGAACGGCGGTCATGGGCAGCGGAGCAGGTGGCCGTCGCTCATCAGCTGTTTATCTCTGCTTCATCGCCATCTCTCTGTGTGCTTTGTTCTCAGTCTTCGAGTGTCCTACGGCGGACGCGTCGGCGGACCACCACAACACCGCCGCGAATCGCTTCGACTCGGCAGCTGCCGCACCAGCACCGCCGACGAGCAACAAGACGTTGCGCTGGCGACCTTGGCACTCACAGGTGTCGCGTCTGCCGCTGTTTGTCTTCGTCGCCGGCGTGGAGGGCTCTGGCCACCACACTTTCGGGCACGTGCTGGAGCGCTGTTTCGACGTGGCCTTCTCGTTTGTGCCGGACATTTGGGTGGCGCAGTACTACAGCTGGGCTCCGTACACTTGGGCAAATGGCAGCGACCTCTACGAACACTTCATATCCAACAGCTACGGTGTGTCGGTGGTGGGCAAGCGAGCCATCCTGGACTATCAGCACTCGTTCCCGTTCGGCTGGTACCGCTCGACGCTCTTCCATCCGGACTTGCGCACCTTGATAGACATGGACGGCAAGTATGTGGACTTGCGGATGATATTCCTACACCGCGACCCGACTGAGACGGTGGTGTCGGCTTTCAAACGCGGCTTTGTGAAAGACCCCTTCTTGCAGGCGCGCATTGTCGAGGCCGGACTGATGTACATGGACCGCGTGATCGGCCTGCTGCCGCCCGACAAGGTGGCCGTGGTGAACTACAACAAGTATCGCGCCAACCCACAGGCGTACTTCAATACGGTGTTCGGCGTTGCCGGTCATTGCTCGGCGGCGCGAGTCAAGCAGCTGATGGAGCAGGCGATGCGGCAGTTTGAAGCCTATCATTCGGTGTGGGACGAGTCGCGCATGCAGCTGAACTGTCCGGCCGGTAATCGCCGGCAACCGGCCGACTGCACCGACTTTCGCGCCAAACTGCAAAAGTGGTTTGCGGCGCGACGCAAATACTGGTCGCGTCTGGAGACCGAACACCTCCCGACATCGTTTGGATGAGAAATGGAGTGCTCTGGATGGTGTTTTTGGCCCTCGGCAGACAAGCACGTGCACTTCTATCGCCTCAATGCACCTCCGCCGCCTCCTCAGAGCTCCTCATCTGGCGGCGCGCGCTCGTACCGCTGCTCCCGGAGCGCCACCCGGATCTCGTTGTACGCATCGCCGCGCAGTACATCTCGCACAAAGCTCACCGACACCACATACTGCACCATCTCCAGCGCGCCGCGTATCGCCCCGCACAGCAAGTTGCTAAACCACAGCTGGTCCCGCAGCGCTGTCGGCATCTCTACGAAATCCGCCAGCGGATTCTCCTCGAACACGACAGAATAAGCCGAACCGTCCTCGGCCACGCTTGCCACCCGCGCACTCACCCCCAGATACATGCGAAACGCTACTCGCGCGATCACCTCCGACGTCTCCACGAACCGGCGACAGGGCGGCGCGCCGGATCGCGCCAGAAAGTCGTCCGCCAGCCGCAACCCAATATTGTACCCCAACCGCTCCAGCTGCACGTTCACCTCGCCCGGATCCTCATAGTCCACCACCAGCTGTCGCACCAGCGCGCCGTACGTCAGCGCCGCCAGCTCACCATTGACTTGCTCCGCCCGCTGGCTCGCCTGCTCGCCCAGCCGCGTCAACGCCGCCCCACTGAAGTTTGCGGGCAGCGTCGACACTTTCCTCCGAGGCGCTCCACTGCCTCTCCCGGCGTCCTGCGCCATATGAAACACGATCGAGCACAACTACGTGCGGTGTGCGACGCCTGGGATAGACCTGCACGCATCCGAGCTGATGTCTCGCATCGACGCTTTCGATCCGCTTCGCCGCGCAAATCGCCGCGGCGGATCGTTCGACCATGCAGCTCGCCGGTCGGAAGCGCTTGTGTACTGAAAGAGTGCGGAGTGGTATTACAAGCACTGCGCTGCTCGCAGAGACATGTTTAGCGGTGGCAGACACCAGGGCAAAGCACGCGGAGACGCCCGTATCGCGAACGGCGTGGGATTTGTGGCCGGGGCTGTGCCTGGCGCGGTGTCCGGCGGGCGGAACGCGGGCACGCCGGGGCGGAGGCGGCCGGCGACGGAGTCGGCTGCGCGCCGTCGCGGGGCGTTCGCCGGCGTGCCTATTGGCGATTTGAGGGATGAGCGGTGGTATCGTGGGCGAAGGCGGCCGTTGCGGCCGGCGAAACTGCGCTGCTTGCTGGCGTTCCGGTGGTTTGGGCCCGGGCGCGAACCGGACGGCCGAGACGACCGCGAGGAGGGCACCAGCGACGGCGACGGCCACGGCGGCAGTGACGCGGACGGCCGGGAGGACTGCAGTGAGCTCAACGGCCAGGGGGAGTCGGTGTCGGAGAAGCGTGAGCCGTCTGGCGATCGGGCGGAGGCGAGCGAGGTGTCGGTGCCTACCAGCGAACGCCTGCAAGAAGTGCTCGATCAGTTGAAAAAGGAGATGGCGTCGAGCTTGGAGGAGATGATGAAGAACGACATTACCGAGGACAGCAAGGAGAAGCGGAACGAGGAGGCGGCACCTGCGGCAGAGACCGATCGTTTGGGCGGAGCGCGGGATCGAGGCACACCGCCCGGCCGACCGGAGAACGACGGTCTGCTCGAGTATGTGAAGCGGTGCGAGTTTTTCGACATGATCGACGAGCTGGAGACGCTGGCGGCGGAGGTGCCTGCAGACACACTGGAGTGCTTCCGGCGCACGGCGCTGAGCATTCTGGGCTCGCTACCGCGGGACAGCTTCGAGGTGCGCTTCGCCACCACCCGCGAGATGCTGGCGCGACTGCTGTTCACCCTGATGATGACCGGCTACAGCTTCCACGGGGTGGAGGTGCGCATGAAGATGGACGAGAAATTCGAGGCCATGGCCGCCGCTGAGGGTCTACACGATGCCACGGAGTCGCCACCACCAGAGGGCCAGCGAGGCCAGACGGCCAGGTCGCGCGCGGCGTCCTCATCGTCGCACCGGAGAGCCAAGCGGCAGATCATTGGCGGCAAGGTCGTCGTCGATGGCCGCGAAATGTCCGCCGCCGAGTACATTGAGATGCTGGAGTCGCGACTGGGACCATCGACGGGCGACCGCGTCATGCTCATGGAGTATCTGCGCGTCATGGGTGCGGAACGGGTGGGCAGATTGCAGCCGGACTTGAAGAGCGAGGCCGCCAAAACGATGCAGTACCTGGTCCGCTCGCTTCTGGGCCTGATCGGGCGGAACCCACTCGAGCAGTTGGCGTCGCAGTTCGGCCTCGGGGGAAAAGAGGCGCGGCCATCCAGCGACCCGTCGGATGCTGGCGACGGAGACGCGCTGGAGTTTCTCGGCGATGCCACCTTCAAGGGCGGCATCTCGATTTCGGTCGCTGCCGACCGCGACTACCTGCACCGCCTGGTGATCTGGAGTCTGGTGGTCGGCTACCGGGTGCGCGCCACCGAGGTTATGCTGGAGATGCGCCGAGCCTGCCTGGGACTGCCGAAATCCGACTCCAAAGAGAATCAAGGGTAGCGGTGTGCATAAAAGCGCATTCGTTTACATGGGAATCTGCTGTGATCCTCGCCGGTCGAGTTGCCGTCGATGTGTCGGCGACTCGGAGCGATGTCCCCGGCAGTGGCTGCGGCAGGGATGAGGCAGGGTCGCCTACGTCGACTGGTAACCGACTGCGTTCCACCGCCAGTCGCCCCGTATCCGATCACCGCCCGTTCCCTCCACGCCGCAAGGCACGCTCCCAGCGCCGCTCGCGGCGCACATCCGTCCAATACGTGCGCACCGCGCTCACCGCCGCCGCCAACGAGACCGACGCCAGCACCCACACCAGGCGTGCATCCACGTTCGGCATCGACGGCACCAGCGATTGCAGTTCCATGGCGGCCGTGGCAAACGTTCCGGACAGGAACGCGGCCACCGCCGCCTCCATCACAGCGCCCTGGCGTCGCAGCAACCGCTCCAGCTCCAGGTTGCGCGAGCGCACCGTCACGTCACCGCGCTCCAGCCGATTCAAGGTCGACTCGACGCGCTCTACCCGCGCCGGCAGCACCATGGTACTGCGTATCGCCCGGTCACTGATCAGTGAGCGCAAGTCGCGCCGCCCGCGCTGCGCCTGCAGCAGTGCCATCCCGAACGGTTGCGCCACACTGCCGAAGGAAAACTCCGGATCCAGCGTGCGACACAGACCCTCGAGCGTGGTGAATGCCCGCAGCACAAACGTGAACGTCGCCGGAAAGCGGAACGGCTGGTCGTACGCGATGGCGTACAAGTCGTCGCCGATAGCGCCCACGGTCTGGTTCCGCATCGGCCGGCTGCCCAGCGAGTCCAGAAAGTACTGAATCGCGCGCCGCACCGGCGTCGGGTCGCTGGGTGGCACCAACGCGCCCAATTCCACCAGCACCTCCATCACGCGCTCGGCATCGCGGTCCACAACCGCCACCAGCATCTCAACCAGGCGCCTCTTCACGTCGGTGCCAATCTCGCCCATCATGCCAAAGTCGTAATAGATGAGCGTCTCGCCCGGACCCACCGCCAGGTTGCCCGGATGCGGGTCTGCGTGGAAGAAGCCGTCGCCGAGGATCTGAAACAGGTACGCCTCGGAGGCGCGTCGGGCGACGCGCCTGGTGTCGAAACCGGCCTCGCGCAGTTGCGCTGTCTGATTGATCTTGATGCCCGGCAGAAACTGCTGCACGATGACGCGCGAGGTGGTGTAGCGCCACAGCACGCGAGGTATCCGCGCCCACGGGACAGGTGCAAAGTTCTCCCGAAACCGGTCGGCCGACTTGCCCTCGATGGTGTAATCGATCTCGCGCATCAGCACCGCCCGGCACTCCTCGAAGATGCCTACCCAGTCGCGCGATGGACCGCCGAAACGGCGCGAGTTCTGCGCCCACTCTGCCACTTTGCGCATCGCTCGCAGGTCGATGGCGAACAGCTCGCGCAGGCGGCGGCGTTGCACTTTCACCACCACTTGCTCGCCGTTGGAACGCAATGTGGCCAGATGCACCTGACCTAGGGAGGCCGCCGCCAGTGGCTTATCGCTGAAACTGGAAAATATTGCACTGATGCCCCCCGGTGGCAGTTCCAGCTCGTCCTCCACGATGCGGCGCGCTTCGGCCACGTCAAACGCCGGCACCGAGTCCTGCAGCTGGCTCAACTCCTCGATGACCTCCGCGGGAAACAAATCCGAGCGCGCGCTGAAGAACTGCCCCACCTTGATAAACGTCGGTCCCAGTGCCAGCAACGATTCGCGCACCCACGCGGCGATGGCGCGACGTCGATTGCGCTGGCGCCGCTCCAGCGCCTCGGCGCTGCCCACCACGCCGTACGTCCATCGCGTATTGGCCAGCGATGCGGCCACGGCGAGACGCGTCACAAACCACCAGATCGACAGTGGTCGACTGTGCGGCGCCGGCTCCCACTCCAAAACCGGCGGCGACCGGGACGCTGCCGTCGTTGTTGTGACCGAATCGTTGGCCGCAGGCGGCCCACCATTCAACACTTGCAAACGCCCCCTCGCGTCCAACACCGGACGAGACGCGCGATAGGGCGTATGCACGTTCGTGGCCGTCTGGCCGTTGCGGCTGGCGCTCCCCGGACGCGGCGCCTGCGTTCGCAGTACCCGCACCAACTGGTCGACGTTCCGCTCAAACTGCAGCCGCGATCGTTCCTCCTCGCCGAACAGCAGCGACACGTCGATCTCCGGTTGATATCCCGTCTCCGCGCCGCCAGCTGCTGATTTGCCTCCCTCGCGCCCTCGTTGACTACCCGAGAGGAAACCGAAGCTAGAATCGCCAGCAGACGGCGAGCGCTCGGGCTCTTTCGCGCCAGCCTGTCCCACCAACCGCCGTCGGGAGCATCCAGAAGCTCGCCACCGCCACTGATGAGTCACCGACACCAGCGCTCCGGAACGGCTTCGATGTACAGATGGCTTACGACTCACAAACGAGCCGGCGTTGTGAATCGCTGGAGGCGCCGTGAACTGTCGAGGCGGTGAGGCTCTCATGAGGAGGCGTTCACTTTCGATCAAGAACGGTGACCACCAAAACGCAAGCGCGGTACTCAAAATTTGCGGTTGCGCGCAGAGCGGTCACGCGGATTGGTGGCGGGTCGGAGGTGGCCACGCTCCGCCCCCGCAAAGACACGCTTTCGGGCCGTCTTGACTTTATGAGCGGCTCCGCTCAGGGTCTGGGTCTGATGACGAATCTGGTGGCGGTGGTGGTGGCGGAAGCGCCGCATAGTTCCATTCTGGCGCTTGTGGCCACGGAGGCAGAGCCGGTGGAGGCGGCGGCAGCGCCCAAAACGGCCACGGAGGCGGATAGTGGCTATCAGGCGGCGCCGCGTGGGGCAGATAGTAGGAGGGTGGTGGCGACATCGGCGTCGCCCAGGGCATCCCGAAATGCTGTTGTGGTGACCACTCCGATGCCCAGGGTGCGGGCGGTGGATAGGGTGTGCCGGACTCGAACGCTGACGTTGCGACAGCGCTACCGCCGAAGCGCGCCATGCCGTGGCTCGCACCGTCTCGTTTCGCGCGCAGCCGAATGTCCCGGGTAGTCACCGGTACATCTGTGCGTGGCTGTATGGGCGCTGGTAAGCTTTTCTTCTTGCCACCGCGTTGACGTAGAGCGCCCGAGACCGACGGCTGCATCGGCGGCGTCGGTGCCTCGTCGGCCTCCCCAAAGTAGGCATCGGCGAGGCTGAGCGCCTGCGCCTGCGGCGGCTCCTCGCTGACAATCGGCTTTGCCGCTGTTGACGCCGACGCCTCGCTCTCCTCTTGACGATTTCCCGCAGCTGCGGGGCTGGCCGGCGCTGGTTGTTCGTTCGCACTCGATGAAAGAGCTGGGACGGCCACAGCATCCGATGCCGTACTGGTGGCGGAAGGCGCTTGTCTCTGCGGATCGAGCTTGGGTCCCGTGGCACCAACGTCCGTGGCCGCGCTGGCGGCGCGCATCTCCTCTTGTGCCTCGCGTATCGATTCCGCAATCGCTTGCCGCAGCGCGTCCTCTTCCTGCTTGCGGTCGCGCTCTTGCTCTTCAAAGGACGGCACGACCACGTCTTGACCCATGATGTGATGTCGCATGCCGGAGGCGTAATCGAGGGGTGCATGTGCCAGCTCCTCGTACACCTCGGAACCCCAACGCGAGATCATCGACACGGTGCGCAACAGTTGCTGCGCTCGAGGCGCCAGACGCACGTATCGCTCGTAGATGTGCAGACAGCGTATTGCGTGGTCCGTCTCCAAGGTGTAGAACACCTCCAGCATTCGAGAAATGCCGGTGGTCACCTGACGGAACAGCGGCAGCAGGTCGGACACCACCCGCTCCTCGACGGCACTGGTGACGTCGTTGTGCTGCGCGTTGTCGCTCAATTGCGCGTCGACCAACGCCTCCAGCTGTGTCTCCAGCACAGGTAGCACTTGCAGCACCTGACGCACGTCGAGACGGTTCATATCACCGACAGGGATCCGCGGCAGCGCCGTGGCCGCCGGACCGGCTGCCATCGCCTGCCCTGGCCAGCTGGGCCCCGCAAGTGCCAGGCGCGGTCCGGCGGCACCCATGCTGCTGCGATCTGGCCCCTGCCACGACGTCGAAGGGTTACGGCGCCTGGTGCCGCTGTCGGCGCTCACTCGATCGTAAGCGCTGCTCAGCGTGCGGTACGCGATGACTTTCTCTTGCAAGTACGTCGCGAAGCGTTGGGCAAAGTCGAAGTATACAAAGTTCGGGTCGCGGAGCCGTGCGGCGCCCCACAAGAAGAGCCCTGGATTCTCCAGCAGCAACTCTTGAAAAAACGGGCCGCCCTCCTCTAGCAGCACGTGGTAAACCAGCAGCGTCTTACAAGTCACCGCCCAACAGTCGCTGATGGAGAGGCGATCAAAGAGGTACTGAAACACCTTGTTGGGGCCGAGCTTCCGGTTGCCCTCGTGCGGTACTGCTGAGGTGGCCTCGGCGATGCGCCGCACGTGCTTGTACGGCGGCCGCACCACTTCAGCGGAAGTGGACTTGATCACCGAGCGCTTCAGTTCATTGGAGGAGATGTGCGTCTGCACCCGCACCAGGCGGTCACTAAACCGTTGAAAGAGGGCCATGGGGACAGCAAGTGCCAGGGGGAGGTGCAAATGAGTTCTGGTCGCTGACAAAACCGAGAGCAAGGAGTCGCAGCACGGAACGATCCATGGATCGGACCCGCCCAGGCATTTCTTCCGGTGGAGAAGCGAAAAGGACCTGTGACCAGCGCCTAGGCGCAGACACTACGGTCGCCCCGGTATAAGAGAGCGCGGGTTAGAGAAAGGGCAACTCGGACAGAACGAAGCAACTGGTGCGCTGAGGGGCCCGAAAAACGTAGGTGCATCGACTGTGCTGCCAGTGACCCCATAGATAGGCATAACATCGAGGTGGATGCGTTTGATCATGCTTGGGAGCGCAGATGGAGACAATTGTGGTTTTACTGACCTGAGGGAATTATCGCGCCCGAAATTCATCGCGAAAATAATTTTCGCTCTCCGAACAGAACACGAAACTACTCTCAATTTTTCCATACAGAAACGCTTTTGCGAGGCGTTTCCAAGCTTCCCTCCTGAACTCGACGCGATGAAGTCTAACTACTCTCCCAGAGGGCCGCTCGGGTGCAAGGTCGCTTTCCTGTCTGCTAGCCCTCAGAGTTTTATCGCATGTACTGGCGCAACGAGTTGTCGTCCTCGTTCCCGTACACCGGCGCACGGTCTCTTGCAGCGGCCGCGACGAACGACGCCTCTGAACATGCGTTCCTCAACGCTCCCGATCTCTTTTGCAGATCGAGTGCTTCCTTTGAAAAACGAAGGCGCCTATGCCATGATGAAAGCGGCGGCGCGCCTCGACGCGTCAGCCACCCGTGAGCACGAACGCGTCGTGCACCTCGAGATAGGACAGCCGACGATATCGCCTCCGCCTCACGTGGTGCGTGCCCTCAGCGAGGCGCTCGAGCGGGGCGAGACCAAGTACGTGCACCCCAAGGGCACTCTGGCTCTGCGAGAAACGATCGCCCGGTACGTCGAGCGTACCCACAGTCTGCCGGCCGGCTCGGTGCTTCCGGAAAATGTGATCGTGGGGCCAGGAGCCAAGCCGGGCCTGGTGTTGGGGTGTTTGGCGCTGCTCAACCCTGGCGATGAGGTGCTCATCCCCGACCCGGGTTTTCCCACTTACCGTGCTATGGTCGAACTTTGCGGCGCCATTCCAGTGCCCTATCCGCTGTTGCCCGACACCAACGCACCGGATGTGGCGTTTATAGGTAAGCGCATCAGCAATCGTACCAAACTCATCGTAATCAACTCGCCTGGCAATCCGACCGGCGGCATCTTCGGTTCGGAGGACACGCAGAGCCTGAAGCGCATCCTCGCCGGCGCCGCCGGCCGAATATGGCTCATGACCGATGAAATATACTCTCGCCTGCACTACCTGTCGAGCACGTCGAACCTCGCGGCCGCGGTGCCGTCCTCCGTCTTTGACGACCCCGAGGTACGTGATCGCGTCATTCTGGTCGACGGTCTCTCGAAAACGTTTGCCATGACCGGCTTCCGTGTCGGTTACGCCGTCGTGCCCAGCAGCCTGGCCGAGCGCATGGAAGTACTGGCGGTACACTCGTTCGGATGCGTGGCGCCTTTTGTACAGCATGCAGCCGTGACCGCGCTGACTGACTCGGTGGAGAACGACGCCTACTTGGCGCAGGCCATGGCTCTGTATCGAACCAATCGGGACGTCGTGTTGGCGATGGCCGCGGACATACCGGGTTGTCGATTGTGGCGACCCGATGGCGCTTTCTACGCGTGGCTGGATGTGTCCGCGCACCGCCAAAGCGCTCAGCTCATTGTCTGCGAACTGCTCGAGCGCGCCCGCGTCGCCGTTTTGCCAGGCACCGACTTCGGCGCTGGCGGCGAGGGCTTTCTGCGCGTGAGCTACGCAGGCGACACCGCCTCCGTGCGCGAGGGCATGCGGCGAATCCAGCGCTTTTTCGCCGAAAAAGCTGGCTAGAGCCAGCGATGATTCGCCAGTGGCCTAGCCGAATCGCGCCGACCTGCTCGTCGGGCGACGCGTCCCTACGTGAGCATGGAGAGGAAAAACTCGTAACTCACGAGCGCCGCAGCCGAGTTGGGCACCGTGCGCAACATGCTGGGCATCAGGCCGCGGTAAAAGCTCCGCAAACCCTTTCGTGCCAACATCCTACGAATGAGCGCGAAAAGCCGCATGTCGGGCCCTTCCATACCGCTCTGTATTCGCGTCCGAACTACCTCCAGCGGGAAGCACACCATTTGGCTGACGAAAGAGCTCACCGAGGACGCCACCGCCAGACACACCACGTTCGGCGGCGACGACGCTGACGACTCCGACAGCAGCATGGACTTCATCGGCTCGTAAAGTGCAAACTGCACGCTCGCGGCCGGGAAGCCGGCCATGGCCACCGCCGTGCCCCGGTATAGGCCGCGGAATCCCTCCTCGCGAACGATGCCTTGCGTGGCCCTCACAATGCTCATACCTCTCGGAGAGGTGCTCGACTGCTGGCAGACCTTCCCCTCACGGAGTATCTGGGTGATGATCCGCGTCCGTACCACCCACAGCGGATTGGTCAACATGGCGGTGACCACCCAGGCGGTGCCGGCGGAGACGCCCGACGCCAACGGTGTGTCGCCTCGCCCGTTCGGGTCCACACCAAACGCCCACCGCTTCGTCGACGTATACACCGTAAAGAAAGAGCTTAGCGCAGGCACTAGCGCCAGCACGGAGGGCGCCAGGCCCACAAACAGCCCTCGCGCGCCCTCCTCGGTGGCTATCACCCGCAGCGCTTGGCGCACGCCGGTGTATCGCGGCAGCTGCCGTCGCTCCACCGGCTCCGCTTGCATTCGCGTTTTGACCACATCGAGCGGTTGCGTCACCGACGCGGCAAACGCCCCGGAGAGCGCCCCCGCGGTCAAGTGCGTGCTGGGTGGAATGGCCACCGCTACATCGACCGGCGCCTCTGCAGAATTCATCAAGCCACTTGCATGACCACTTTTGCCGCTCTGCGAAAGCAATGCCGTCCCACAGCCCGAACAAACAGAGCCTGGACTGGTTAATTCGTCCCACGCTTATGCCCGGCACGTAACTCGCCTTCTCACGTACCCGATGAACTCGACTGCTCCTCCACGGAGCAGCGACGACTCGGGAACAACGTTTACCCGCAACTCTGGCGTCCGCGATTTGCCGGCGCTCTCGTGTTGGACGACCCACAGGCCCGTGTGTTCTCGCGATGCCGCAGCTTATGGGAGGCGACTGCAACTGCCGACGCTGAAGGAGTCTCATGGGCACGCCTGGACCGTGAAGCACTTCGAATGAGTCTCGAACTGGGCTGGTGAGTCACTCGTCTGGTTCTGCAACGCCGAGCTGTTGGCATGCAGTTGGACGCCCACCGGCAGCTGATTTCGCTGCGCCGGTGCGGCCGCGCGGGGGTGCCATCTTCTGAAGCCGCTCCAGGGCAGCGGACGCTGAGCGCACGGAAACATGGAGAAGCGACAGAGTGCTCGGACAGCGTGAGTTCGTGGCAAGCGTACTTTATGGCCCTGGTCAGAGCGCCCGCGTTGGGAGACGGGCGCAATGGCGCGGCCACGCTGCCAGAGACCGGTGCCGACGCCACGCCATTGCCAACTGACGTCCCGGTGGCCAACGGCCGTCCTGCAGACACAGCCAGCATGCCGATGGCGGGACGAAAGCCGTTTGGTGCAGCGGGCATTCTGGGCGTGCTGCGCTCGGCGTCTTTCGCGGTGGAGAGCGGCCCCTACATCTCCCCCGCCGCCAACGCTGAGACGAGCAAGGGTAGTGGCGTCCGGCGTCCAACTCGTGCGCGTCGCCCGGAACGAACCGATTCGACGGCGTTCTCCGCGAGTCCCAGTGACGTTGACCGCCAGCTGCGGCCGCCGGCGAGCACCGCCCTGCACCCCACCGAGGATGCGGTCAAACCGCTCCACTTCCGCCTGAGCGGACGGAAGCGTCTTCGCGGCGGTCGGGCACCCGATGCAGCACCGTGACGGGCGCAGAGACAGAGTTGCCGCACTCTGGCCGAAGTACAACTTGTCATGCAGCTGCAATTTTCGCCTGCTGCTCCGCCAAAAACTGCGGCGAGACGTCCGCCGCCCGGAAGAAGGTGTACGAAAGGATGATCGAGTCCACGTCGGCCATGCGCGGGTCCTCGGCGAACTCTTTGTCGAGGAAGAAGAACACCGGCATGTCGATCTTCTCGTTGGCCCGGAGTCGCTGCTCCTCGAAGCAGAAACACTGGATTTTGTTAAAGTAGATGCCGGCCTTGGCAGGCATCACGTTGTAGGTCGCCACGCCGATCACGTCCTGATCGGACTTGTTGTGTGCCGTGTAAAACGCCAGGGCGGTCTCGCCGGGCAACACCGCCATCTCGATCTGTCGCGGCACGAACGACAGCGGCATAGTCGGGCTGACGTCCGCATTGAACCGGATCCGAATAGGACGGTGCGCAGCATTCACCCGCATGCGCTCCCTGCGCGCTGCGGCCTGCGACTCGGCATTTGCCGCATCACCCTCGCCGGGCGCGTCATCCGAGGCAGGTCGCCCCTGCGTGCCGGGCGTTTGCACCGTGCCGCCGTACCCGGTCACTTGGCAGAACATGCGATACAGCGGTACCGAGCCGTACGCCAGCGCCATTGCCGCCAGCGCCCCGGCGAATGCCCACAAGCCGAAATTCACGTTGCGCTCCCGTAAGCTGGCGCTGCCTCCAGCCTGTTGCGGGCCGGTGCGTCCCTCCGGCAACGTGGCCAGTCCGCGCTTCTGCGGCCAGAAAGCAAGTGGAGGGAGTTTGCGCGATCTGGCAACAAGCAGTGCCGGACTGAGTGGCGTTGTTGTGGGGTTATCTACGGTCCTCGGGGCGTCGTGTTTCTCGCGCGGTAGCCCAGATAACCCTGACCGCGAAGCAGACGCCTCCGCGTGAAAGTGCCTTCTCGCAGTCGTTGCCGGCTGCGCGGCGCCTGGCACTGCAGCAGTTCGTTGACTGGCCCCGAGTCGTTGGTGCGCCTTCGCTGCCGCCCTCCAGCCAGCTCGCCAGGTGCGGAGACACAACAGGCCGCTGTTCCAGACCATCGTGCGAGGTCCCTCCAGTAAACAGAGGGCTCTGCAGCACTCAGACAGGCCGCCGAGAGGGTACTGCAACCGACGCTTCTATGCAACGCGACAACTTGATGACCTCACTGTGCGAGAATTTCGCAGGGCCCACCCATTCACTCGCAAACTCCCCGACAACGCCCTGCGGGAGACACCACAGGCTGCGGCTCTGCCGCTACCGGCGCCAATTGGGCGAACACCCGACCAGGCGCTGCCCGCAACTGTACGAGCAGGGTTCCCATCGCCGAGCAGTTTCATTCTTGCCGCCTCCTCAAATACTCCATGTCCGAGTCGACGGGCGGCGTCGACCCGCCACCGCTGGAACGACTGCCGGATATAGGCTTGGAGGTGTTCTTGGACGGACTGCAGGGCGTCTTCAACGGCGCCAGTGCGGCCAGCGTCGGCGCGGACACCGCCTACACCAATGCGACCTCGTTGCCGTGGATCGACGAAGCCGCCACTTCCACCCGCAGCGAGACGCAGTCACTGTCGGCCAGCGACGGTTGCCGTGTGCCACCGACGCCAGCGGCAACTGCGACGCTCGTACCGCAGCGTTGCTTCGGTGAGGCGGAACTGCAGCGGGTGCTGCAGCTGTGGTCGCGTCCGCCGGTGTTCACCTCGTTCTGGTTGCTGGCGCGTATGGTCGGTTACGGTGGTGGCAATCCCACGGCGGCCGCTGCGGCCGTCGAGCGCCACTGCGGCTGGCCGCCCGACCGGACGCTGATGAGTCGCCTGCACGAGTTCTCCAAGTTCACCAAGGAGCGACTGGTGGACGTGGCCTGCATGCTGAATATCGCCTTTCGGGCCTCGTGGAACAAGGTCGAGGTGCTGGACGCCGTGGTGCGGGTGCTGGACGGGTCGGACCGCGGCACTATCGGACAGCTGGAGCGGTCGGCGGCGCGCTGGATTATGCGGAACGAGGCGCGGGTGCGACGCCTCACCGACGCGACGTACCGCGCCGCTCGCAAGGGCAGCGAGGACTGCTTTATCGCGCCGCCGTTCGATGCTATCCGATGGTTGCTGCCGCATCCGCAGTCGGGCGAAGCGCCCGAGGGCTGGACCGCCGCCTCGTTGAGATCCTCCAACTTTGTCGTGCAACACGGGGAGTTGGTGAGGACAATGGAGGGGCGCGCTGGCGCGGAGCGAGAAAGCGTACCCCGGCCCGGTCGGCGACATCGCGCGGAAGAGACACTCAGCGATCGGTCGCAACGGCCACGCATCGCCATGACGCCGGTGTCGGAGGCGGCACCAAGGCCACACCTCGATGGCGAAGAGCCGGACGCGACGGCGATGCGGCAGCCGCCCGGCGCGGGACCGGAGATGTTGCGGGCTTTTCGCGCTGCCAGCCTTTTCAGCTTTGGCCGGCAGGAACCCTGTCTGCACACCGCCGAGGTGTTAGATCGGACAGTCACGCGAGGCGTGCCCGTTGCACTGGAGGTGCGGCTGCGTTGGCCGCTGGATTCTTTGTTGCCGCGAGCGACCTTTTACGAGCGTGCCATCCTGTTGCGTTGTTTCCGAGTTGACGGGCCGATGGCAGCGTCGTGGGCGTGTGGCTTTCCGTCGGCGGGCACTGTGCGCGTCTCCAGTGCGAAGGGCGCCTCGGAAGCCGCCGAGCGCGTATCGGTCGAGGCATCGGCGGCGCACGTGAATCTGTACGAACCGCTCCTGCGAGCGGGCAAGACAGCCATGTCGGCGACGCCGACGCACGCCGCCGTTGACGTCTTGTTGGAGTTTGACGTGAACAGTCACGCGGACCGCTCCGCCTGGGACGCAAACGCCCTCTACGCCTGGGTGGTGCAGTCGGCGTACGTGTGTTCGCCGCAGAAGGAACTGGCCAAAATTCTGGCGCGCAAACGACCACCGTTCGAGGAAGCGCGCACGCGGCTCTGTGCGGCCATTCACGGCAACGACGATGACATCGGCGTACAGAGTTCACGCGTGTCGCTGCTGTGTCCTCTGAGTCAGACGCGCATTCAAGTGCCAGTGCGGGTGCGCGGCACCACGCAACTGCAGTGCTTCGATGCGCGCAGCTACATCGAGCTGTGTCTGCTGAGCCGAAAGTTCGTGTGCCCGGTGACCGGACGACCGGCGCCGCTGAGCTCGCTCCAGGTGTGCGAGTTTTTCCGACGGGCGCTGCAAGTGGCCGCCGCGGACGAGCATTTCATCGACGTCCTCCCGGACGGATCCATGCGCCACGTGCGACCGTACGACGCGCACGGCTTCTCGGACGCCACCGCCAGTGCCGACAACTCCCAGAGCCGCTGTGGAGTGCCGGTGCCGAAAAAGGACACGCTGCTGACGGAGAACAGCTACACCGGCTCGCCAGGGACAGGCTGCGTGGAGGTGATCGACCTGAGCCTTGACGATGACTGATGAAGATCTGCGTCCTGTACTGTCCAGCTACGTCTCACAGCGGCTGTTTCAAAGATACTACCTCGGTATTGCGTTGCGCATCGCACCCATGCCCGTCTGGCGCTTGTCTTCGCGTGACCGCTCCCCTCCCTCCATTCCCGGGTTCCCGGTGCTGCGGTTCGCGCAACACGCACAAAAATTGTACATTCTGCGTCGTCGAGTCGCTGAGATCGTGCCCCACGCACTTGAGCGGTGGCAACGCCGTCGTGGGGCCACCAGGTGGCGATGGCGGTCGCCATCGGCCGCCGGGAGACACCGTTGCAGCCGTCAGCTGAAGTTGCGTGACGTGCCAGTGCGGGCTGCACGTCGGGCATCTTGTGTACATCATGGTACTCGAGGCGAGTCGAGTGAGCACTGCGGGTATCCCACTTCGGGTGCCGCTGTTCGAGAGGGCGTACGTGTTGGAGGGTGTGTTGGATCGGGCGGACGGGGACGCTGCCGGCGCGGCGCTGTTTGTGACGGTGTACGCCACCGAGCGTCCTCGGTCGACCTTTGACGAGACCGCCGGTCCAGTTGGCACTGCCGACGAGGCGGCGCTGGACGGTAACGGCGATGAAGTCGGCGCCGCCGCGGAGGGCGATGGCGGGGCGCCGAGCGGGAGCGATCCGGGCGAACTGCAGCTGGTGTGTCGCTTTCGGATCGTGGCGGTGACCTCCGAGGAGCAAGACACCCTGAGGCGCAGTGGCAGCGAGGTGCCGCGGGCACTGCGGGAGCGCATCGGCCGCGCCGGTGCGGCAACCGCGGAGGCGGCAGCGCTGCTGAGCTCGCCGCTATATCTGCACTGGGGCGTGGCGTACGAGCACGCCAACGCCTGGTGCTTGCCTCCATCAGACATTCTGCCGGTGAAAACGTTCCGGGCCGACGCTATCGCCGTCCGTACCGAGTTCCCGGCCAGGCGGCCGCAGCTCTCCATCCGCATTCCGTTGTCGGGCAGTGACGACGAGTCGAAGCGCATACCGCTGGGTGTCAAGGCGGTGCTTTTCCGCCCGTCGGACAGCCGGTACTTCAAGGACGGGCGGAAGGACTTTTTCGTGCCGGTGTGGGATTCGGTGTGCACCTGGGCGGTGCAACACGTCGCGGAAGTGGACGGCGGCCAGGAGGAGCGGGAGGAGAGCGCGATCCGTTCACTGCGTCAGGCGGTGGTCCACGGCGGTTTTGGTGGAGCGTACCGGCCGCTCTCGCGGGACAACTCGGTGGACTCGGTGGCGCCCGCACAGGTCGTGCAGGCGTCGGGCTCTTCGTCGGCGCTGGCGCGGTTGTCGTCGTCGGCGTCGTCGTTGGAGCGGATTGCACACGCCTCACCGCGGCGCTCGCGCTCGTTGCGGCCGCTGCGCAACCTGGAGATCGGCGGACAGGTGACTTTTGAGCGGGAGTTTGGGCACGTGGGGCGCGGCAACAAGGGCGCACTGGACGTGTACGTGCAACACTTTGCAGATGCTCACCAGTATGTGGTGCGCATGAGCACCAATGTGCCGGACCTGACGCTGCACTGGGGCGTGGGGCAGCGTAAGCCGAGCCAGTGGACGTTGCCGCCGCGCAGCTCCTGGCCGGAAGGCGTGAGTCGGCAGGCGGATGCCATTGCCGTGCAGAGCGACTTTCAGCCCGACCCGGAGGCGCCCGGTGTGTGGACGCTGGAGATCCCGTTCAGCGACAGCGGCGCCGAGGAGCAGCGGGCGCCAGCCGCCATGACATTTGTGTTGTACGAGCGCGCCTCCAATTTTTGGTCCAACAACGGCAACAACAACTTTGTCGTACCCGTGGCACCGGAGCGGGAATCGCCCGTGGACCGCATCTACCAGCGGCACGTCCAAAAGCAGGCGGCGCAACCGGAGACAGAAGGCGAGCTGCCCGCGGGCAGCATCCTGGCGGTGAACCAACGCGACCTGGACGACGCCGGTGCTGCGGTGCTGGTATTCCAGTTTGACGGCAGTGCCTACGTGCTGGAGCTGTACACCGATTGCGAAGGTTTGGTACTGCACTGGGGCATCGCCAAACACCGCATCACCGAATTTCTGCTGCCCGAAGACACCGTTTCGTACGAGGCCGTTGGCCCGACCGAGCCATTCGGAAACAAGGCACTGCGAACGCAGCTGATCAAGCACCGCAACATCGCCGGAGTGTACTACGGACGCATCGCCGTGGCCAAACAGGGCGCGCCCAAAGCGCTGGTGCTTGTCCTGTACCGCCCGGCGACGGATCGGTGGTATCGGGCCGACGGCGGCGGCAATTTCGTGCTGGGCATGGAAGAGGGTGCTGCCAAGGCGCTGCCCGGTTCCGCCGGATGCCACGCCGACATCGCCGACAAGATCATCGAGGCGGAGGTGGAGTACGGTTCGTGGACGCTGATGCATCGGTACAACATGGCCAACGACCTGCTGCAGAGCCGCCGCGACCAGCTGGATGCCGACCTGATGCAACTGCTGTACGTCTGGCTACGGTATAGTTACACACGGCATCTGGATTGGCAGCGCGCCTACAACACCACGCCGCGGGTGCTGGCGCACGCACAAGATCAGCTGACCGGCAGTTTGGGGCGGATTTACGTGCAGCGGCCGGAGCTGCGGCTGTGGGCGCGCCTCTGTCTTGTCCTGCTGGGTCGCGGCGGCGGTAACGGCCAGCGCATCCGTGACGATATTCTACGCATCATGCACAAGCACCGCATTCCGGAGACCGCCGGCCATTTCATGGAGCAATGGCACCAGAAGCTGCACAACAACACCACACCCGATGACGTGGTCATCTGTGAGGCGTACTTGGCGTTTCTGCGCAGCGACGGCGATGCCGATGTATTTTACGATGCGCTGGCCGCAGGCGGCGTCACTCGAGAGCGGCTGGCGTCGTACGAGCGCCCGATCCGCGCGCCAGTGAAACTGTATGCATGCGACACCGAGGCGCTTATCGGCGACTTTGAGGCGTATCTGCACGTGCTCAAGAGCGTCCACACCGGCACCGATCTGGCGGTGGTTTACGAGCACGCCCGCGATGCGTTGGACGCTCAGCTGCAGCACCGCCTCGAGCAGATCGTGCAGGAGCGCGACGACCACATGCAGGACGTGCACGGCGCTATGGAGCTGGTGGCGCTGGTGTCGGAGACGCGCAAGATGCTGCGGGGGACGCTGGCGAGCGAGGGCGATGCGCGCAAAGCGCGCGACCTGGTGTCGGTGGACTTGGCGCTGGATGCGCTGTTGCGACTGTGCTTCGAGGCGCACGGGCTGGCGGGGCAGCTGGCCGAGGGCGACATCGATGTGGCCGCCAACGCGTTGGTGCTGTTGACGGAGAACGTCGGCTGGTCGATGGAGTCGGTGGCGTTCTCCGAAGGCGCTTATGACCTGGGCGCGCTGTTGTATGCACGCCAGGACGGTCCGATCGCGGATCCGCTCGATGGCCACTTGCGGCTGCATGCGGCGGTGGCGCGCATCACGGAGGACGTCGCGCACGAGGTGGTGGATCGATTGCAGTCGAGTCTGCGGGACAAGGCATACTACCTGGGCACCGGATGCGGTGTGCCCGACGAGGCGGTGGCGCTGTTTGTGGAGGAGGTGATTCGCGGGCAGTTGGCGTTCGCCCTATCGCAGCTGCTGCGGGCGCTCGAGCCGGGCATGCGGCAACGCGCCCAACTGGGTGACTGGCAGATCATCAGTGCGGGCGCGTGTGGGGGCGTGGCCACCCATCTGCCTGACCTGCTGTCGGTGCAGTACCGCCGGTTCGAGCAGCCGACGGTAGCGCTGGTGGAGCGCATCGCCGGCGAGGAGGACATTCCCGCGGGTGTGGTGGGTGTGCTGACCACTGACACGGTGGACATCTTGTCGCACAGTGCGGTGCGCGCCCGCAACGAGCACGTGGTGCTGGCCACGTGCTACAACCGGGACACGTTCCACTCGCTGGTGCAGCAGCACGAGGGCCAGCCGGTGGCCCTGACCTGTCGGGGTGACGGCGAGGTGGAGGTGACGCGCGCTGATGCCGCCGCGGCGACGCACCAGGCTGGTCAGGCGACGGCGCGCAACGCTGCGGCGACATCGGCCACCCGGCAGACCGCCTCCCAAAAGTGCATCGAGGTGCGGCCGCAACGTCTGGTGCTGCCGCGCGATGCCTTCAGCCGCCGCGTGGGCGGCTCCAAGTCGGGCTCGCTGGCCGAACTGGCGCAAGTGGTGCCCGACTGGATCCGCATACCGCCGTCGGCGCTGCTGCCGTTCGGGGTGTGCGAGCAGGTGCTCGCCAGCGCCGTGAATGCGCCACGGCAACGCGATTACCAGGCGCTGCAGCAGCAGTTGGAGCGGGATGCGGAGGAGGACGACTGCCGCGCTCTGTTGGCGCAGCTGCGGCACTGCATCGAACAGTTACAACCGCCGCCGCCACTGGAGGAGCAGCTGCAGACCACGCTCCAGGCGGCCGGTTTCGCGTCGGCGGACGCGTGGGACTGGCCCGCCGCTTGGACCGCCATCAAGCGCGTGTGGTCGTCCAAGTTTAACGACCGGGCGTTTCTGGCGCTGCGCAAGCAGTCCGGCGGACGCAGCCTCCGCGACATCTACATGGCGGTGCTGGTGCAGGAGGCGGTGCCCGCCGACTATGCGTTTGTGTTGCACACCCGGAACCCGCTCAACGACGATGCCGACCAGCTGTACGGCGAACTGGTGTGTGGCCTGGGCGAGGTGCTTGTGGGCAACCATCCGGGGCGCGGACTCGGTTTCGTGTACGGCAAACACGACCGCAGCGTCCGCATCCGCAACTACCCCAGCAAGCTGCATGCGCTGCGTTGTCCGCGCGGCGGCCTGATCTTCCGCAGCGACTCGAACGGCGAGGACCTGGAGGAGTTTGCCGGCGCCGGACTGTATGACTCGGTGTTGGCGCACCCGCCCGAACAGACCATCGTGCGCTATCGCGAACAGGAGGTGCTGCAGGACCGTCAGAGGTTGGAGGCGCTGCTGAAACGCATCGGACAGTGCGGGGCGGAGGTGGAGCGGCATTGCGGCGGCCGGCCGCAGGACATCGAGGGCTGTGTGGCCGGCGAGGATATTTATGTGGTGCAGGCGCGTCCGCAAGTGTAAAGAGGAGGCGAGATCGGATGGGAAGCGGGCTCGATGTACCGCCTCATGCAACTCGAGTCGCGGAGAACGACACGGCGGTTTACGAAAGCCGGAACAGAGAGTGTCGGTAAGAGGCGTGGCGGCCGGTCTGCCGACGGAGGTAAAGCGGGTTCGCTGTACGACGCTCTCCCTCTTATCGGAGTCGCGCCCGGGCAGGCGTATCGAATGCGGGTTCGTAATTCAGAATCTGCCACGTGACCAGATACTTCTCGTTGCGGATGCGCTCCATGCTGGCCGTCAGCAGCGCGCACGACAGGCGGGCTGCTAGGCGGGCGGCTACAGCACCCAACCACACCGAATAGGCGATGCGCAGCGCGACAGCCTGGGTGGTGGGTGCGGTGCGCGCCAGACACATCCGCACGGCTGCAATCGGTGTGGTAAGCAGCAGCAGGTAGCGAGCGCTCATCGGCAGCACGACGCGGGTCAGCGCGCCGGTGGTGTGGTCGCGCGCCAGCCACTGCGGGAACGGCGCGTCCGCGAGCAGCGCGTCGGGTGACCGTTCGGTGGGCGTCCACGGTCGGCGGCGCCAGGCGAACCGCAGCATCCGCAGACACACCACCCCGATCACCCACTTTTGCAGCAGCGGCAGCATGGGTGTTTCATGCAGCGGCATGCGGGTAAGGGTGTGCAGCATGAATTCCGCCGCCAGCCCCCAGTACAGCGGCAACAGCACGCACCACAGACCGACGATCAACAGGCACTGCAGGCGCCACCACAGCCAGGCGCAGGCGCTGTTCAACAGGCGGTGCAGACCTCGCCGTCGCGCCACCGTTATGGCGTGCACCGACCACACCAGCGCGCTGTACCAGAAGCAGGCGCCCAACACCGCTGCGGAGACATCGTTGGGTGCGGCGGACGCCGGCGCCCAGCGCCACCCGGACAGCTGTTGCAGGCGGCGGCCGGTGCACAGGATGGCGGTGAACGCGGCACACGCCAGCGGTATGAACGCCGCCCATGTGCACAACACCATAAGGAAGATGCGCACGCGCCAATAACGCTGGTGCGATACCGTCATCGATGGTCTGTCGTCGTCGCCGTCGTCGTCGCCGTCACCTTCCGACAAGGTCGCTTCCCGAAGTCCCAGCGCCCCGCCGGCGTTCTCCACCCACGCCCGCAGCGCTCGCTTCACAAACTCCCGCGGATGCACATCCGGCGGCGCTTGCGACACGCTCATCTGCAGCAAGATCAAATCCAGCGGCACATGCGCCAACGCCTGCTCATTCAGAGCAACCTGCAACGGGAACACGTCCGGCAGGCAGGCGTGCAAGAGGCTCAGCGGCACGCCCACCGTCAGATACACCAACGACGCGTACATGAGCGCCGACAGCAGCACGCGGCGTGCGTGCACCCACAGCGGCTTGTCGATGATCTCCTCCAGCGGGTCGAACGCCGGGTCGTTCGGGTCGCGGAGAAACCACAGCACGCGCGGATGCAGCACCTCGCGGCACAGCGACACCACCAGCGACAGACCGACAATGTACAGAATGCCCACCGACCAGTGCAGAAACGTGCTCAACAGCGGCGCGGCATGCCAGTGCAGCAAGCGTGCGGTCAGCGAGCTGCCCAAGGCACGCGCCGTGCACACATTCAACCACCAGCCGCAGCCCAGCGGGAAGAGCACGAATTCCGCGGCCAGGATGAGGATCGCTTTGGCGGTCAAGCCGATATACGACAGGGTGCGCAACGACAGCAGCAGCAGCTGCGGGAACAGGAACGGGTAGCGACGGCGCATGAAACGACCGAAGCACATCCACAGCGATGCCGCGGCGATCAACACCGAGTAGCCGAGGAGCAGCGTGTGCCATAAGGGGCGCGAGGCGTGAGAGACAGCCGACGGCGGCGGCGGCGGCATCGCCTCGGTGAGCGCGGTCGAGAGCAGGGAGCGCCACGCGTTCGGCCGCCGCCACAGTGCTGCAGCCATCCGACGGCAGTTGGGCGAGAAGATGCCCAGGGTCAGCGAACGCATTTGGGAGTGCAGCGTGAGCGCCAGCCGGCCGAGGTTGAGCGGTGTCACCAGCACCACATCGATGACCAGAAAGTTGCTCACCAGCATCACCACCGCATTGAACAGCAGGCCGGAGATCGGGCCCGTCAGGCCGATGGCCTCCTCCAGCGACAGCTCCTCGGTGCTGTCGGTGTCGAACAGGCTCCAAAACGCCGACCACAGACCCTGGACGAGGGTCGGCTCGCGCGCATCAGTCAATTCGGTCGCTCGCAGCGGCGGTGCTTCTCGTGGGGTGGCGGTGGGCGTCGTATCTCCGACGTCGATGCCGGCGGTTGGCAGCATCCCCGTCGATGCATCCCACACATTCGGCGTCGCCGGTTGCCTCCATATACCCTCCTCCTCCTCCTCAATGCGCTCCGTTGCCAACCGCTGGGTGGACAACATCGCCGCGTTGGCCGCGAGCACAGTCTCGTCGAGCGACTCGCCGTACTCGTCATCATCTGACAAGTCGATGGGCGCATCCGCCACCGTCACCGCCTCCTCGCGCAGCAGCTCCCGCACCGCACTCAGACCAATAAAGCCCAACACCACCATGACCGACAGCGCACAGCCGCACAGCGTGTCTAGCGCGGCTGCCGCCAGTCCGCGCCAGGCGAACACCGCCACCAGACTCTGCCAGCCGGTGGCAAACCCGCTGCGCCACGCCAACCACGTCACGTACGGCACCAGCACGCACCACACCACACCCGCTAGCGCCATTCGGGCCGCTCGCCGGCTCAACCGCCACACCAGCAGCGCCAGCCCGTGCAGCACATCCGACGCGCTCAACGTCGCCGGTGCGTCCGGCCGATACAGCGGCCGGAAACGATACCGCGTCCCACACAACTCACAACTCTTCAACCCCGTAGTCTGTAGCCACCGCAACAAACACGCCTCGTGCACGTCGCGGATGCTGCCCGCACACTTGCACGGCTGCAGCAGCGGACGGTGCGCGCCGGCCGCCTCGCGACAGATGCGGCACTCCGCCTCGCCGTCCAAAGCAGAGACTGTTTGCGCGTCGTTCATCTCCCGCATTCCTTGAAATGGATACCAGAGTGTGTAGCCGTCCAAAACGAGCCTCTTCCAGCGCTCGTCCTCGCAGTGGTCAACCGTCCAGCACGCTCCTCTGCTGCTCCATCATCGCTGCGGCTCTCCCGCAGGAATCGACACGCGCGTCGCGGACGGGTTCACGCGGGGCGCGGTGGAATGCGGAGAGCGGCCCGCAGAGGCGTGCATAGGAGAGACAGGAGATAGAACGCTGCCAACTTTATGTACAATTTGTTGTGGTACTGAGATCGTCAGCGTCGGGAGTGGGAAGGTGGGGAGAGCGTCCTCTGAGTGGTTGCACCTTGCGCTTGTCGAGCACGGTCGCCGTTGTCTCTCGGGTGCAGAGCCGGCCGCGCCCTCTGCACAGCACCTACTGTTGTTGTGGTTGTTGTGGTTGTTCTATTCGGGTACGCTTCCTACTTGGCCTTGGCCTTGAGGTGGCGATAGCACTGCTCTTTCAGCCACTGCTTGTTGTGTGGTCGGTACATTCGGGCCTCGGTGTCGTAGGTGAGCACGCCGCAATCGGGCAGCTGGTCGACAAAGCGATACAGGTCGGCCACGTCGTACTCGATGTGTGTCTGGCCCGGTTGGGCCAGCCGCACGCCCTGCTCGTACAGCCGGCAGACGCCCTCCACCATCTCCGGCGTCGACTCGTAGTCGAAGTAGGTGCGGGTGTTTTTGGACGCGCCCGTCTGCAATAACAGCACTGTGTGGGTCATCGGGGAGCTGTTGAGGAGCTTGAGGTTGCTGGTGGGCGGTTGAGAGGGAGTGCGGGGTCGTCAGCAGTCGGTTGCGACAACGAACGTCGCCGGGCGCCACCGGCAGCGCGGGTTTCGGGCCTGCGGAGGGAGCACGAACGACGAGGCGAGAGGTAGCTGAGAAGAGGCGAGGAGGAGTGGATGCGTGAGGAGCGGACGGTAGGAAATGAGTGCAGGAAAAGAGAGTGATGCTCTGGATGGGTCAGAATCACCCTCCAGCTCCCCTTCCTCGACGCCTCGGGAGGAGAGCGTTGCCCCAGATGGATCGCAAACCTCCTTCAGCTCCTCTTCCTCGTCCTCGGCGCCTGCCGATGCGGACCACCCTACGCAACGGCGTTTGCGAGAGCTGTTGCGGGACCCGTGGGCGCAGCAAAAGGTGGAGCTGGTGCAGGAACTGGCCAAATCGAGCGGGGTGCGGGACGGCTCGTGGCCGAAGCTGTTCGGCAACGTGGTGGTGGGGGTGCGGGCGACGGCCACGCTGCCGTATGGCGCGTTGGCGGCCGGCTCGGAGGTGCACGTCAAAGTGAGCGGGGTGGTGCAGCCGCGGCAAGGGCGGCGACCGGGTTTCCGGGCATCGGCAGCGCCGACACAGTACGTGGTGCGCTTCTGTGTGCCAGGAGACGGGCGCGAGTTTGGGCGGTTGGAGTGCCTTAGCGGTGGTCACAGCCGCGCTGATATCGGCAGCTCGCTGGGCGCGCTCATCCTACTGCGATCGTTGTTCGTGTTTGCCCGCATTGTGGACTGTCCGCCGCAGGTGTGTTTTGCGGACTCGCTGTTGGCGGAGCTGCTGGTGTTTGCCTCGCGCTCCCTGTTCGAGAACGCCGCAGCGACGGAGGGCGAGGCGGACGGTGCCTTAGCCCAGCGGGACGAGCTAGAGCTGCGCATCGCCGAGGTGGTGCAAGCGATATGCGGCCGCGAGAATGCAGAGGGCGACGCGCGCGCGATGCAGCGCTCCGCGTCCGGCCCGCACCCTCCCTCGCTCAACGCGCTGCAACGACCCGAAGAGCAGATCGCCTGGCTGTTGGCGCAGAACGAGCGCACCCGCATGCAGCTGGAGGAGGTGCCGTCGCCGGCCAGCCTCGTGTCCGAATTGCGGCCGTATCAACGGTACGCCGTGAGCTGGATGGTGGCGCGAGAGCGCGTCAACCAGCGCCAGAGCGGCAGCAGCAGCCATCCGTTCTGGAGCGAACATCGCCTGCCCGACGGTACCGCCTACTATCTGCACAACGTCTCCGGTCGCTTGTCACTGCACAAGCCGGAAGGCAGTCCGGAGGTGGCTGGCGGCATTCTGGCCGACGAAATGGGGCTCGGCAAGACCGTCGAGGCCATCGCCCTCATCCTGGCCAACCCGCCGCCGACACCGCCGACACCTCCCAAGCGGCGTCGGGTGCAGCACGCATCGCCGCTGCCGGCAAGCTCGCCGTCGACCCCACTCCACGGCGACACGCTGATCGTGTGCCCGATGTCCATCCTGGGCCAGTGGTGTGCCGAGCTGGCCACGCACGTACAGGAGCGTGACGACTTTGTGGTGCACTCGTACTACTCCAGCGACCGCGATATGGATCCGGCCAGCCTCACGCACTATCAGGTGGTGGTGACCACCTACGGCACGCTGCACTCCACCTGGAAGCGGTATCGGGCGTCGGCGCCGCTGCTGGAGAGCGGTCCGTACGGCCTGCAGTGGCACCGGGTGGTGCTCGACGAGGCGCACATCATCAAAAACGCCAGTAGTGCGGGTGCACGGGCGGTGCGCGACCTACGAGCGCGACACCGCTGGGCGCTGACGGGCACGCCGCTGCAGAACAGCGTCGACGACGTGTTCTCCCTGCTGCAATTCCTGGAGGTGAATCCGTGGGGAGACGGGTCGGTGTGGCGTCGGCATGTGCGCCGCCCGATGGAGTCCGGCGTCGAGTTCAAGGTGCGCGAGTCGATGTCGCTGTTGTGCTCTATTCTGCGGCCGATCATGCTGCGGCGCACCAAGTCGACCGTGGACGAGGGCACCGGACTGCCCATCCTGCAGCTGCCGGCGCGGCAGATGCACACGGTATACGTGAACATGACTGGCGAGGAGCGCGAGCTGTATCGTGCCATCTACGAGGGCAGTCGCAACCGTTTCAACGCGTTTTTGGCGCAGAACAAACTGCTCAGCAACATGCTGACGGTGTTGGAGATGCTGATGCGCCTGCGACAGGTGTGCGATCACGAATTCCTGCTGCTGGCGACGCCGTCCAAGGACCTGCAGATCGTGCAGGATGTGGACAAGTTTCTGGCGCGCCTCTCCACCGGCGGCGATGTCGACGGCAGCAGCCATCGACAGCGTCTGGCCGCCGAGCTGCGCAAGTGTTTGGACGAGGCCACCGACGAGCACCGCCCAGTGTGCCCGGTGTGCATGGAGTCGGTGGAGGACGCGGTGGCATTGCGCGGGTGTGCGCACGTCTTCTGTCGCGATTGCGTGAACACCATCCTGTTGGGGTGTCGACGCGATCGCGGCTCGTGTCCGGTGTGTCGGGAGCCGTTCACCGGGGCGGACGTGTTGAGCGTTCCGCGATCGTCGCGCTTCAAGATCGACATCGAACAGCGCTACTACGACTCGTCCAAGGTGCGCGCGCTGCTCACCGATCTGTGGGAGGCAGTGGAGGCGCGGCACCGCGACCCGGTGTTGAATGGGAAATGCGTGGTGTTCTCGCAGTGGACCTCGATGCTGGATGTGTTGGAGGTGGCGCTGCGGCGCGCCAATGCGGCGGCCGGCCGGGAGCGCATCCGGTATCGCCGGCTGGACGGCTCGCTGAGTCAGCGGCAACGGGTGGCGGCGCTGACGGCGTTTGCTGTCGACGACCCCGCGGCGGTGCACACGGAGGTCAACGTGCTGCTGGTGTCGCTCAAGGCGGGCGGCGTCGGTCTGAACCTGACCACCGCCTCGAACGTGTTCCTGGTGGATCCGTGGTGGAACCCGTCGGTGGAGGACCAGGCGATGGACCGCATTCATCGTATGGGACAGCAGCGAGTGGTGCAGGTGCGCAAGTACATCGTGCGCAACTCGGTGGAGGAGAAGATGCTGGCGTTGCAGGCGAAGAAGCGCAGTATGGTGGATACGGCGTTGAGTGCGCGCGAGGCCGACGCCAAGGCGGATCGGTTGGCGGACATGAAGCTGCTTTTTTCGGAGTCGTGAGATGGTGCAGAGAGGATGTGTGTGTGTGTGTGTGCAGACCTCAAGTTTCGGCCGGGGGCGATTTTAGGGAGCGACGGGTTCTTCGCGGCAGCCGCCTTCGCTGCTCAGGTCGCTGAGGTTGGCGACGGAGACGGTGGAATGGGAGATTAGGTCACGTTTCAGTTGCCGTCGCGCTCGGCGCAAGGTGGCGGCGATTTTCACGGCGCTGTGGCAGCGGGCCACGTGGCTGACGGCGCGGTCGAGCGCCTCGAGTTCGCGTGCCAGCCGCGGATCGGCGCAGTGCGGACTTGGCACCCGGTGTCGGCTGATGGCGGCGGTATTGGCCTCGACATCCGTCGGCTGCAAGCGCGACCACAGCAGGGCGGCGTGGGCGCGCGCCACCGGATCGCGTTGGATGCGGGCGCCGGCGCGAATGACCGCGGCCACCCCGCCGTAGGCAGCAAAGGCGTCGGTCACGGCGGGGCGGTACGCCGGCTGTTGCGTCAAATGTGCCAGCGCTTGCAGGCAATGACACAGCAGGGCGCGGGATGCACCGGATTCGCCGGCGGCCAACGTCCCAACGGCGGTCCAGCTCTCTTCCACTGACGTGGTCGGTGGTCGCATCGGAGTTGTCGACGGCTCGTCGGCCTCGGCGAACAGGTCCAGCGACAGCGCGGCCACTTGTCCGCACAGCGCGGCCACACCGCCCGGCACACTGTGCAGCACAGCGCGCCCGAGTGGCTCTTCGCACAGACGCGCTAATACGTTCGCGGCAATGTCGGCCGCGGTGAGCGCCTCGGGCGTGTCCACTGTCGCCGCCTGCATCACCCACCGCAACAGCGCCCGGGTGATGTGCATCTCCGACACCGTGACCGTAGGGGTGGACGCGTCCGGTGCTGGCAGCGGAGGGCAGGAGAGGATGGCGCGCCGACCGACGTCGCTCTGGGCGATGCGGGCGAGCAACTGCAGGCAGCAGCGTTGGGTGTCGTGCACCGCCGCCGCGGCCTCCTGAGCCTCGACGGCCGGCCGGTTGTGCAGGGACGGCGTCCAGGGGGCGGTCAGCAGGCGCAACAGCAGCGGCAGCAGTCGGCCCTCGTCGGTGATCAGCGTCACCCGCGCCGACGACGACGCCAGACGCTCCAACACTCCCAATGACTGCAGCAGCGCTTGCACGCCAATGTCTGTTTCGGGAGTGTAGGGGGCATCGTTGGCGGCCAGCGTCAACAGTTGATCTAGGGCGCGCTCGGCCAGGTTCAGTACCGCGCCGCCATTGCGCGTCGCCAACAGTATGCTGGAGCGGAGCGAGTCGGGCGATTGTGCTGCACATACAGCACACGCCGGCCCGCCGACCGCGGATACGGTGTGCCGAAACGCGTCGCACCAGTTACGCAGGGCGGCCGCCGCCTCCACCGCCGTATCCATCGGCGCGTCGGGCAGCGCGCACACCGCGCCGAGGGTGGCGGCCAGCGAGGGCGTTTCGATACTGTTGCCGCCGCCGCCGCCGCGCTCGGCAAACTCGGCCA
This sequence comes from Cyanidium caldarium, assembly GCA_026184775.1. Lineage (NCBI taxonomy): Eukaryota > Rhodophyta > Bangiophyceae > Cyanidiales > Cyanidiaceae > Cyanidium > Cyanidium caldarium. Next base: position 194,520 of record JANCYW010000014.1, on the reverse strand, counting down.
TGGCCGCCACCGCACAATTGCCCAGCACGTTGCGCAGCAGGCGACAGCACTCGCGCAACAGCAGGTGCAACAGCGGGTCGCGTTTCGTGGCGAAATGGTAAAAGGTGTGCGAGGCGAGCACTTCGCCGATGGCCTCCACGGTGGTGCTGCTGCCGACCACGCCCTCCAACTCGGCGTCGAGCGCCATGTCGGCGAGGGCGGCGGCCGCATACACCGCCGCGGTGTAGCCGTCAGAGTCGTTCACCAGCAGACCGCCTTCGCTGACGATGACGATGGCCAGCAGGGGCACCAGGTCGGCGGCGGCGAGTTGCTGCGGTAAGGACGGGAGGACGGGGGAGGGATCGGCAGTGGCATCGTGCAGGGTGTCGGCGATGTCGCGCACCGCACGCACCAGCTGTCGGCGGTCGGCGGGTGAAGCGTCGTCGCCGGCACGCGACATGTCCAACGCCCGCAAGAGCCGATCCACCAGGGCGTCGGCGTCGGGCGGTGGTGGCCGGCGGGGGCGTCGGCGTCGGAACGGTTCCGTGCTGGGGACGTCCGGCGGCGGCAGCGGCGGCGGTTTCATCAGGCCGGCGGGCGCCGCAAATTCGTAACGCCCATCGGAGCGAGAACCCAGCGGACCGGCAAGCAACTGCAGCCGCCGATGGCGTTGCAGAACGTCGTCCGACCAGCGCCGCGGTTTCGCCACGTCAGCGCCGCTGGTGATGGCGCGTTCCATTCGGGGCGCTACCGCATCGCCGCCCAACAGCGGTCGCCGGTTCTGGGCGCCAGCCACGCCTCGTAGTGGCGTGCGGTGCTCGTCGACCACTTGGCGCCACGCCGGGTCGCCGACTCCGCCGCGCCGCGCCGCCTTGGTCGGGTGCGGTGGCGGCTCGAAGGTGTCGGGCGGCTCGACGGCGATAGCGCCAGAGCCGGCCGCATCGGAGACGGACGCTTCCATTCCGAGCAGAGTCTGCGGAGAAAGCGAAGGGGAGTGTTCCCATTCGATAGATAGAGACGTGTCGAACGAGGCGGCGGCGGCGGGGATGGCGTCGACGGCCGGTCGCCACTCCGAGACGTCGCTGTCGGCCGCGGCCGGTGGCTGGCACGTCGGTTTCGGAGAGGGCAGCAGCGAACTTCCCGCACTGACCATCATCTCCCGCCACAGCCTCTGAATGCCCGAGATCACCTGAACTTGCATAGAACAGAGGCCGTTGAGGACATGAGCGATGGAACAAGGGCAGTCGGTGCTTCTCGGCCGGAACGCGCACTTCGAAATCGAGTTGCCGCAAAAATTCGTAACGTTTCCCGCCGGAATCGCGGCGAACCTCACTTCTGCCGGCCCCGATCGGAGCAGCGTAAAGAGCGTGCTGCTGAGGAAACGCCGAGGACGACCTATGTGTGTGTGTGTGCAGGTCGGTGTCGAGCAAATGACGTCCGTTGCTCCCCATCTCCCCATCTCATACTCCGCCTCAGGCACAAGTGTTGCACGGGCCACACGTATCTCCCGATACGATATCCACGATCCAGTCCTACTCACCTCTCTTTCTCTCCCTGTAGTGCACCCGCTGCCCATCTGCCGCGCCCGTCGACGCACCGCGGGACGCCCGGCACCGATTTGCGCACGGCGATCCTCGCTCTCCGCTACCGTGACCGATTCGCGTCGACGTCATCCGCCGCCCGACGAACATAATGCCGGGCGCGCAGGTGGAGGCAGATATTTGGGTAAGCGAGTTCATCTCACCGTACGATGTGTACCAGCACGGGGTGCGGGAGATTTTTCTGGCCAAGCGCACGGCATTTCAGAGCATGGCCGTGGTGGATTTCGGCACGTACGGGCGCGGGCTGGTGCTGGACGGCAAAGTGCAGTGCACCAGCGGTGACGAGGTGCAATACCACGAGCCGCTGTGTCACGTGCCGTGTCTGGTGCACGGTGCGCCGCGCCAAGTGCTGATCCTCGGCGGCGGCGATGGCGGGGCGGCGCGCGAGTTTCTCAAGTGGAGGACGGTGGAGCGGGTGGTGGTGGTGGACATCGACGCCGAGGTGGTCACCGCGTGCCGCGAGCACCTGCCAGAGATTCACCGCGGCTCGCTGGATGACGCTCGGGTGGAGGTGGTCACAGAGGATGCGTGGGCGTACGTGGACCGCTGTGGGGAGCGTTTCGAAGTCATCGTAAGCGACTTGACCGATCCGCTGGAGGACGGTCCGAGTTTTGCGCTCTTCGCGCGCGAATTCTTCCAACGGGTGAAGCGGTTGCTGACGCCGGAGGGCGTGTTCGTCACGCAGGCCGGTCCGACCAGCGCGGCCGAGTCGCCGATGCACCCCCGTATTGTGAGCACGCTGCGCAGCGTGTATCAGCACGCGTCGTCCTACGAGGTGTTTGTGCCCACGTTTGGCAGCCCGCTGGGATTCGCCATCGCCAGCGAGCGCGCGTTCGACACGTTCGGCGAGCAGGTGGTGGAGCGGGTGAACCGGCGCCTGGTGGAGAATGTGGCCGGCGGCAAGCTGCAGACACTAGATGGCATCGCGTTCGTGGGGCTGTTTGCCACCAGCAAGGCGTTACGGCAGCGTATCGAGGCGGAGCGCACGGTGTACACGCTGGCCAGCGATGGCAAGTCGCCGGACACCATCATCGGTAGCGCGCAAGCGGACGCGAACCGAGGAGAATAGGGAGGTAGGGAGGGCGGAGCGGGTCGAGGGCGATGCCAAGGTCGCCGGCACATGCACGTGCACTCGCTCCTGTTTTACCCCTACCGTTATTCCAGAGCAAGCGCCTCCTCGTTACGCCGTTCACCGGATTTCAGTCGCCGCCAGCTCTCGTGCGTCTCCCGCACGATGCGCATGGCCATCTGCACATCCAGCGCCTCGCCATGGAAGCCGTAGGTGTTCTCGGCCTTGCCCTCGGCGGTCTTATAAAGGCGGAACCAATCGCGCACCTGATGCAACAGGCCGGGAAAGTGGCGCTCCATGTCGGCCACCGAGCGCATCGCCTTGGCCCGCGGATCGTCCGCCCGGATGGCCAACAACTTCCAGTCGGTCTCGCCGCCGTCGATCAGTGCCAGCATGCCGATCGGTTTCACCGACACCACTGCGCCCATCGGCAACGTCTCCGAGCCGATCTCAATCACGTCCACCGGGTCGTTGTCGCCCCCGCACTGCGTGTCCGGGTTGAGCACCGCCGGGTCCTCCCAGGTCTGCGGCAGCGCGCCGTAATTGACCAACGACGGGCCATACGCGTAGTGCCGCAGCTGGCCGTTCTTGATGTCCTGCTTCAGCGGGTTCCACTTTTCGCCGGTGGCGATCTCCATCTTCGCGGTGGTGCCCTTGGGTATCTCGTTGACGTAGTTCAGCAGCAGTTGGCTCTCGTCGGCGAAGAGGGCAATGTCGTGCCACGGCGATATGCGCCCGGCGGCGTCCTCCGCGTCGTTCATCCCGCCGCGGTTCTCGTCGGCCGTCCGAAAGTAGATGCGGAACTGGTGCGTCTGCTCCCGGCCGACCCACTCGGCCTGTACCGCCGGCGCCTGCCACGCACAGTGCAGCCGCGCCGCACCCAGTCGCGTAGAAAAGGGCGGTCGAGTGGATGGCGGGAACGAGCGCGGCTGCACGGGAAGGTGGATGCGGCGCGCCCGCCGGAAGAGAGCGGTCCGCGGTGAAGTGCGCACCGCGCGGGCTGCTCGCGCCGCCCAAACGGGTCCGACGGAGACGCCAAACGCCAGCGACGTGTCCAGAGATGGCCCAGAGTGCATCTTGGGAGAAAATGCAGGTGTAGACGGTTGCCTTGGAGCGCGAGCGCGGTTGCAGCGATGGAGACACGGGCGTCCGAGCGTGCAGGGCCGAACGCCGTGGACGGACCGCCGGGCGCGTCCGGCGGGAGGGACCGTCGCGGAATGGGGGCCGTGCGCGCGCTCCCTCGGAGGAGGTTCGCGATGGAGGGGGCCGAAAATGAACAGCGACCTGCTTGGCCTGGAGGGGGAATGGGTGCATCGCATAGACTCTCATAACAGACCATTTCAGTGGAGATAATTCACTCTGGATGTCTCTCTCCGATCCCCAGACACGACTGGTGCGAGCAGCGTTGGAGCAACGGACTCGGGCGTACGCTCCGTACAGTCGCTTTCGGGTGGGCGCATCGGTGATGGACGGGGAGGGATCGGTATACGGCGGGTGCAACGTGGAGAGTGCGTCGTACGGTCTGAGCGTGTGTGCTGAGCGAGTGGCCGTCGGACACTGGCACGCTAGCCGACCGCCAGTCGGAGCGACCGCGCCGGGCAGCCGATTGGAGCGGGTGGCGGTGGTGGCCGCCAACGCTCACGGCGTACTGCGCGAGTTTTGTTATCCGTGCGGAGCGTGTCGGCAAGTGCTGGTGGAGCACGCCGCACCCGATGCGGAGTTGCTGTTGGTGAGAGAGGCGAGCACGTCCGCCGATCATCACGGAGAGGGAGCGCGGCCGCCATCCGGTCCCCTGTGCGCATGGGAGGCGTACGAGGTGCTCGTAACGCGGCTGGCGGACACGTTGCCGCACGCCTTTGCCGCGCCGCAACTGGGGGCGGAGGACACAGCGGGGACGAGTCGATGATTTTCTGAACGGGGCGCGGCGCGTCCATGCTCGGTCCACCGCCAACTGAGGTCGTGCACCCCAGTCTAGAGCCCAACGCCATGTGCCTGTGAATACCGCGGATTCAGCATCACCTTAAAGGTGTACCAGTATCGCGACATGGGTATGCGCGTGCCCTGCCGCCACAACTCGTACTTGCCCGCCAGCAGGCCGTTGTACTTGTCCTTGCGATCGAGCACGTTCTCCACCAGCACGCGCTTGGTCTCCAGCACCCGCGGCGGTACCACCGGCAGACGGCACACGCTGACGATCATCCGGCGCAAGTCGCCCTGCAATCGCTCATCGCTCGACATGCAGTACTCGAGCATTTCCGGGTCGGTCTCGGCATCGTGCATCTTGAGGTGCACCGGGTAAAAGATGTGCTTGTCGTGGTCGTAGAACAGTTGCCACTGGCTGGAAAAGTGAATATCGCCCAGTCGTGTGCGCGAATAGTAGTCCGAGGCGGCGGGCGACAGCGCTCGCTCTTGCGACGACGGCAGCAGCAGCGCCTCCTCGTCCTCGGAGTCGCTAGCGCGCATGGCCTCCTCCACCTCACGCATTCGTTGGGACGGAAGCCGGCGCGTTGCTGGCGCTGGCGGCGGTGGCGCCGCGACGATTCGGGCGGGTGATGTTGATGGGGCGGTGCGTTGCGGCGGCCGCAGAGGAGGTGCCGTGGCGTCGATGACCGCTTTGGTGGTGGGTGCGGTCGGCCGATCTAGCCAGGGTGACGGGCGTTTTTGGTCGGCCGCTCGGGAATGTTGCGCGGCGGTCTTGGCTTCGCTGCGGGTCTCGGGCGCCGCCGCCGCTGTCGCTGCGGTTGTCGTCGCGTCCGTCTGCGGTCCGTCCTCTGCGGCGGACGCTTGCGGTGCCGGCCGCCTCTTCGGAGTCGCCGCCTTGATCGGTGCACTGGCCTTGAGCTTGCTTTTGGTGGCTGCCGACGCCCTCGGCGCCTGACGGGTCGTGGGTTGCCGCGCGCCCCTCTTGACGGTGGCGACCACGGCCTCGGTCGTTGCTGTCGCACCTGCCTTTCTCCGCCACGATCGTTTCTTACTCCCCGATGCCGACGGATGCCCAGACGTGGTCTTCTCCGTCGCTGCCGCCTCGTTCAAGTTGAGCGGGCGCACCTCATCGAACGCGCTGACGGAGGGCACCCCAGGCGCTGCCTCGCTCGTCTTGCCCGCCGCAGCAGCACCCTGACCACTGCCCTTTGCCAGCCGCTTGTGAAACGCGTACCGCCGCGTCATTCGCGTCAACGAACGAGAGTCTGAACGGGGGTGCGGCGCCGCCGCACCGGTAGGCAACGCCTGCGCGACAACCGCGACACGTTTGAAAGGTCGCCCAGCGCGCGCGCACTCGCAAAAGGAAACGCAAGGGAACTTGCCGCGCGGTTAAGGGATTGAAAAAGAAGGTCATTCTGATGAGGAATCGTCGTTCTGGGGCAGTGCCTGAACCCGAGGACGACGACACCCGCGGCAAGCCGTGGAGTTGCGCGTTGCGTCCGCGTGCTGCTCTGGCCGCGCTCTCGTCGAGTGTCGAGCCAGTCATGGCCTTTGGGAACGAATGCAACCCGGGCGATGCCGTTGCTGGGGGCGGAATAGGGAGGATGAGGGCGGCAGCGGCGGCATTTGCGGTGCCCCCAATCGGGGTGGTAAGAGAGGCGAGTTGCCGCTGCCGTCGGGGTGCCGGCTGTCGTGGGTCGAGGCGTTATCGACTCGGTCCACGAGTTCCTCTCCAACGACGTGCGAGACACAGACTTGATGAGGTCCGCGACGAACGAACGTTTGTTGCTGACGCTCGATTCTCCTCGTGCGATTTCCGCAGCACTTGGATATGGTTGCACGGCTGCGGGTGGCGACCCGGACGGTTCACCAGCGACGCGCCCCTCGATGCCAAAGCGCCCGACGACGTTGCCCAATGCACGACGCGTCCACAACGAAGACGAGAACATCCCACGGAGAAGATGCCACGCTCACCACGCCCACCTCCTCTTCCCGTTCTGGCCCGTGTGTTGGCAACAGCGGTCGCCGCCAGTGTCGGGACTCTCGCATACCCCCCACTGGCGCTCGCGGCTGCCGCTGCCGCTGCCGCCAGCAGTCGCACGGCGGCCATCGTCACCCGCGATGTCTTGGTGGCGCTGTTCGCTCTGGCCGCGTCGTACGCCTGGTTGAAGGTATGGGATGTGCTGGCCAACCGGCAACTCATCGCACCGACGCTGTCCCGTAAGATGGTGCACACCACCAGTGTGCCGCTGTTCATGCTCACGTGGCCGCTCTTCTCGCCCGATCCGACCATTCCCATGTATGCAGCCTCCCGGGCCGGGTTCAACGTGCCCGAACGGATCCTCGAACTGGTGTTGAGCCCGCGCGGACTGGCCACGGCGGTGCCGGCCATTTTAGCGATTCGACTAGTGCTGGCCGGCACCGGCCTGTCCACCGACACGCTGGTGAACGCGCTGGCGCGACAGAAAGCCGCGCTGCGCAAGCACGCCGATGGCGCTTCCCACCCGGGCGACCGCGCCGCGTCGCCGCTGATCACCGGCGACCGTCGGGAAGCACTCCAAGGTCCGCTGTACTACTGCATCGCGGTGACTTTTTGCACATTTCTCTTCTGGCGCGGACCGTCGCCGATAGGCATCCTCGCGCTGATCCAGTTGTGTGTGGGCGACGGGCTGGCGGATGTGGTGGGTCGGCGCTGGCGCACCTGGCGGTGGCCGTTTCGCATCGGTGGCGTGGACGCCCCGCAAAAGACCGTCGGCGGCACGCTGGCGTTTATCGTCAGCGCGTTCGTGGTGTCGTGCGCATACGTCGCCTTTTTCCACGCGTGCGGTTGTGTGCAGGTCACCGTCGCGCAAGCCGCCCTGCCGATCGGGTGGCTGACGTTGGCGTGTGCGGCGGTGGAACTGCTGGCGCCCGGCGATGACAACATCACCGTGCCGCTGGCCGCCTGCCTCATCGGCATGTTGCTTTTCCCGAGTGGCGCGTGATGCGCCTTCGACGATATGCCGGGGATCCCTCATCGTCTCACCTCACTGTTGTTGTGGGCACCACGCTCCCTCCTTCATGTTCGCCGACGGATGCACCGCGATGAGCGCCTGGTTGCGCGGCGACGCCGCCGTTGGGAACAGCGGTGTGATCGAGGCGTGGTACCCGCATTCGCGGGCGTAGAAGAGGCGGTCGAGCAGCACCAGCGCCTCGATCAGGGGCGCCACCTGTATGGACAGGGCCCACAGCACGGCCACCCGACGTCGACCATCCGCTTCGTGTTGTCGATACACGGAGGACGCGGAGGCCGCATCGAAGCGCCGATGGAGTTTGTCAAAGGCAGCGCTGGCATATCTCATAAAAGCCGCTTCTTCTTCGTCCTCCTCGTCAACGGGCGCACTCTCCCGCAGGAACAGTTGACGGCGCAGCACTTTCGAGGCCACCTCCGACATGTCGTCCGCGGGCGTTGCGACATCGTTCGGGTGCAACACGCACTCCAACAACGAGCGATGGTGGTGGGCGACGATAAACTGTTGTGCTCGCCGGCGATTCCCACGCCCCATGCTCTGCTTATCGGCCGACGCCAGATACAACGAACTCCGATTCATCAGGGCGCCGCCGCCATGCGCTCGCGGCGCGTAGGTCAGTGCGTACCGTCGGCGCATTGGTTGCGATAGCGGGAACGCGGCATCAGCATCCGCCAAAGGCGACTGCGCCAACGGCACTCGATGGTAACAGCAGCCGACCGACACCACCCATTGTGGTCGGCTGTGTCCGGCGGCCTCCATGGTGCGCAGCGCGCAGGTGGTCAGGTCGCCGCAAGCGTGCAGGCCGATCACCGCCAGGCGTTCCAGGGCGGCGGCAGTCGCGGACGGTGGACGGGTGCGTGCGACCGCTTCGAGAATGTCGTCCGCCGAGCGCACCCGCCGTTGAAACACCTCACAGCGGGATTCGTCGTCGCCAGCCGCCTGCCATCGTTGCCGAAACCTGCGGCACAAATGGGCGTCCTGTTCCACGCCCAGCACGCGCCACGGCGTTCGCAGGCGCATACGCAACAGCTGGTGCGCCAGGGAATGAGAGAGAGCGCCGCGGCCGCAACCCAGATCGACGATGCACCAGGGCGAGTCCTGAATGTCCTCGTCGGAACATGCCTGCGTGAGGAGTGTGTGCACGAGCCGCACCATGTGCTGCACCTGCTGCGCCTTGCGCACCGACATGCCCCGAGCGGAAAATGCCGGTGTGCAGCTGTCGTCAAAGGAGGCACCTCGACACGGACCTGCCTGCCTCGCCAACGCATACGCCTCCGCGGCCACGCGCTCGCTATCGAGACACCCGTCGACCGCAGCAGCCAGTGCTTCATCCACCGACCACGCTCGATAGAGGGCGGGAAACTGCGGCCACAGTTGCGGGTCCCGAAAGATGTCCACCGCTCGGCAGGTGTGAACAACGTGCAACGCTCGCAAGCGTCGGACCATAGCGTGTATTCTTCGAGCCAGTGGGAGGTCGGGCGAGGTGTTTGGAAAGAGGGGCCTCAATAGATCTCGTCGCTGGCGAACATCTCCACTGAACAGTACGTTTGGGCTCAGTTCCATGTCATCCTCCTCCACCTCCTCCGTTGCGGTCATTTCGCTTGCCGCATCGGTCCCGGTGGTCCACCGCTGCGTCCGGAGGGGCGGTCGAACGCCTCGGGCCCGAAACGCAGCGAATTTCCTCGATGGCGTTATTGTCACGCAAAGGGAGGGAGAGTGTCACACAACGGGAGCCTCATAAGCAGCCGTCCGGCAGCACCTTCACGAGGTCGATGCTGAGGCCGTTTGCACCGCCTCATTCCCGACGTCGCGCCACTTCGATTCCCCATTCATATGGCAGCGCGTACAGTGCTGGAGAATCAAAAGTCGTCTTGGCCGCCGGTGCGGGCAGCGGTGGGCGTGGCGGCGGCGCTGGTGGCCGTGAGTGAATCCGGCTGGCTGGCCGAGTGTTGGCAGCGGTGGCGGGCAGCGGCACGCTCGCGTGGGGCGTCGCCGAATGAACCGCACAAACGAGAAAATGCAACGGTGGACGATGCATCCGATCGTCAACCGAACTTGCGGCAACTGCTGCGGGCTGCTCTCACGCACCTACAGCGTTATGCCCGCGGCGCGGTGACCGTGGCGCTATTGCGTGCGCTGGAGGTGAAGCTCAACGCCTGGACGCAACCGTACCCGGGCGCGCTGGTGGGTCTATTTCTGCTGCTGGCGGCACTGCGTCTCGCCGACCTGATCCGCGATGGACAGGCGCGCCGCTTTCTGGAGTGGTTTTGCGCGCCCGGCGTGCAGTTCCTGTCCACGTGGATGCCGCTCTTCTTTGCGCCGCCGCTGGTGAGCATGCCGCTGACGCTGCAGACAGCGCGCGTACGCCCGCGAATGTTGGGTGAGCTGGTGGCGGTAGTTGCCGCCGGCTTTGTGACCACGCTGTTGTCCACCGCCGCCATCACCCGGGCGTTGTTGCGATATCGCCTGCGACGGTCGTCGCCCACCGCCGCGCACCCCGACGGGCGCAGCGCCAACGCATCGCACCCTTCGCCACCCGTTACCCCTCCGACACCCGTCTCCGATCCGGTGCAGTGGGCCCTGGGCGTGGCGGTGGCGCTGTTGTGTGCCTCGCCACCGCAACCGCGGCGTGATGCGGCGCTGTTGGCGGCGTTGACCGCGCTGTCGTATCGCCTCGGCGCTTGTAGCGTGCCGGCGGCATTGCGCCGATTTCTACATCCGGTGGTGACCTGTGCGGTGATCACCGCCAGCGCCACCGCCTGGGGCGAATGGGCGCATACCGCGCACCCACTGGCGGGCACCGTGACGCCGGCCGCTCGCCTGGCGGCGTACGCGGACACGGCGGGTGCCTGGCTGATGAAACCACTCGGTCCGTCGCTCATCGCGCTGGCATTTCGACTGGACCGCGCGCGGCAGCTGATGACGCGGCAGGCGTTGCCGCTGGCCGGCGGCTCGGCGGCGGCCACGGCCATCTCTCTGGCGTTCTCCGCCGCTGCCGCGCGTCTGCTGGCCCGACGGACGTCGTCGACTGCCTGGCCGCGGGCGTTACGCGATGCCCTGCTGCTGCGCTCCATCACCACACCGCTAGCGGTGGCCGCAGCGCGCCGCCTCGGTGCCGATGTGGGCGTCACCGTGGCCGCCGTGGTCCTGTCGGGCATTCTGGGGGCGAATTTCGGACGGCTGCTGTTGAGCAAGACTGACTTTACAGAGCAGGTACCGCGCGGCGTTGCCCTGGGCGCGGCATCGCACGGGCTGGGCACGGCGGTGTTGGCGGCCGAAGGCGAGAGTGAAGCGGCGTCGGCGGCCACGGTCAGTATGAGTTTGGTGGGCGCGCTGACCACCGTGGTGATCGGCCGCCTCGGTCGGTCGACGTAAAAGATGGGGGTGTGCGAGAAGCGTCGGGCGCACATCGCCGCACTACCCCTCTGTGCCCTGTCCTTTTGCGAGTCCTCTTCTCTCCAGCACCACAAACCATCCTCTCACGCGGTCCTCCACCGTCGACACAAGTGTCCCGCACCCAGACGTCAACGCGTGGGCGCTCTCTCTTCATCTGCCCCGGCTATTCCATGCGCTCCTGCTGCAGCTCTCGCGCATCCCCTCGCGACGGTTGCCGCAACGGCGCCGAAGCCTGCGCCACCGGCGACGAAAGCACTGGTCGCGTGGGCGCCCAGGCGTTCGGTCGGAAGAACGGATGCCACAGCAGGTCGCGCGCCGTCCAGCGCATCGACGGATCCAGACACAGACACCGACGCACCAGATCGAGCAGGTCGGCATCGGCCGCCGCAAAAATGGTCTCCAATTCGGGCATGCGCGCCACCCGTCGCATGCTCTTCTGTCGAGCCACGCTGCTGGCGGTGGCGTTGTCGCTGTCGATGCCGTCCGGCCAGTTGAGCCGACCGTCACGGAATAATTTGAGCGCCTCCCGCCGTCGATTGCTGCTCATCGAGTTGCCGCTCGCACTCGGTCGCGGCGGCGGCAATAAGCACTGTCGCGGCTCCCGTTGCAGCAGCTTCTGCATCAGTCGCAGGTGCTCCAGGTCGTCGTGACTCTGAAACAGTGTCTGTCCGGTGTAGCACTCCACCAACATGGCGCCAAACGACCACAAATCGCACGCGTACGACCAGCCGGTGCCGAGAATGATTTCCGGTGCGCGATAGTGCCTCGTGGACACGATTGCGTACCGCAGCGGGTGCTTGTCGAGGCGGCTGGCCGACCCGAAATCGATGAGGCGGATCTGCACGTGCTCGGTGATCTGACGCGACGGGTAGTACGAGCTGGGCACCACCAGGATGTTCTCCGGCTTGATGTCGGTGTGCACGATCTGTTTCTGATCGTGCAAAAAGGCGATCGCCTCCAGCAGCTGCCGCGCGATGCTGCGCAAGATGGGCAGCGGCAGCGGTCGAAAGTGGTTGCGCGTCAGGATATCGAAAAGCGACGGTCCCAGGTGCTCAAACACTAGGCACACGTGCACGGCGCCGTCGCCGTTGCAGTGCGTAAAGTAGGAGAGCAGGCGGGCGCAGTGGAAACGGCCGGCGGGGTCGGTGCGGGCGATGCTTAGCAACACGTCGATCTCCACCCGCGCCGCCTCGGTGTACTTGCGCACCGCGCGGATCACTTTCACCGCCACCAGCTGCTCGGTGCTGCGGTCCCAACACGAGAACACCTTGCCGAACGTGCCGCTGCCCAGCGGTGCCAGGATCCGATATCGGCCGGTAGGCATGTCGGCGGCCGGGCCCAGTCCCTCGCCCACATGGCACTGAATGTGGCCGTCGGGGTCGTCGGGGTGCAGCACCAGACCCAGGTCGGGCGGCAAATGGAAAGCGGTCGCCTCGGGGCACCAGTCGAGCGATGTCGAAGTGGCAGCGGCGCTTTCTATGGCGGCGCGGCGGCGTTCCTCGAACGAGGCGGTGGAGATGGAGAGCGCTTCGTCGGTCGACGCCGGCCGCTCGCCCAGATGGGCCTGCTGCTGCTGCTGCTGTTGTTGTTGCTGCTGTTGTTCCTGAATGAGGTGGCACTGTTCGCGGTGCTGCTGCGCCAGCACGTCGGGATGCGGTTGGGTAAATTCGCGCGCATGAAACAGCTCATCGTGCCGCGCCGCCTCCCCCTTGCCACTCCGTATCGCTGGGCCCGCAGTCGCGTCCTCGCCCTCGCGTCGTGGGGTGGATGGCCGCCGGCGGTTCGCACGCCGTTCGGCACCCACTCGTTGTCGCAACGAACCGCCGCCCACCGTGGTGCTCCCATCCGCGTCGCTCCGGATCATCGTCGCAGACACCAGAGCCGACGCCCCCACAGCTGCCATCGCGCGCTGCCCGTCTTCCGCCCGTCGCGTTCGAATCGTTGGTCGCGCGCCCTCCTCCGAGTGCGAGCGCGACGGCGCCGACGCCGGCGTCAGGTCCATACCCTGTTCTCCGCGGCTGTTGGAGTGGCCCGAGCCCGAGCGTCTCGAGCTCCCCGAACCGGTGCCGTCGTTGCTCACCGAGAACGAGCCCGAGCCGGTGCCGACGTTGTTCGCCTGGCTGTTGTGCGTGTCGCCGTTACTGCCCAGCGTCTGCGTCGAGCTGGGACGTGTGCCCTCACTCGACAGTGCCGCCTCCCGGGAACGCGCCCGGGTCAGATACTTGCGTGGCGCCGCCGTCGCTGCCGCCACGTTGCGGCCCGTGAGCGTGCCCAACCGCGGCGCATCGCCGGCCTCACGCCCTTTGGTGGTCACGGCCGCCTCATCGTCACCCTCGCTGCCCGCATTGGCGGCGGCGTCACCGACTTCCCTCCGCTGCCACATGGCTTGTCGCGGGACTCGGCCCGAGAATGGAAGCCTCGCGCAGAGCAGTCCGTCCGGCCGCAAGCGCGGGGTGCCGGCTCGGGCGTGAGCCTCGTGGCCGACAACGACCGTCGCACCCCACCCCTGCTCGGTGCCCGCTGCGCCCCCTGACACCAACCGTCAGACCCAGAGGTACGATTCACGCCCCTGAACGTGTGCTCCGTCGTTGCGTGTCGATAACCGCTGGCGCCACGTTCCCTGCGTGAGTGCGGCGGCCAACCCACACCGTCCGACCCGCTGAGCGAAGGTTTGCCGCGACGCCTGCGAGCGCGCGGCTGGTCAGGAATCGCCGAGACGATCGCGTCCGCGTGCGCGCGCGTGTGTGTGTGCGCGGGCGGGCGCTGAGAAAACCCTCGCGTGTGACAAAATGGAGTGACGCGGAGATTTTGCGTGACAACAAATGGGAGGCCCGGAGCAGGGCGCGTCAGGCGGCGGCGGCGCCTCGACTTGGATGCCGATGCGCGACGCTGCAACGAAGGCAGAGCCGGGACGAGCGGGGAGGCGCGGGTGTGTGTGTGATCCGTGTCTACTTATGGAAAGTGATGGCGGTGGTGTCAGCGGCGTGAATGGAAGAATAAAGGCGCGTTTCTTATTCCAACTCCTCTGTTGGATAGCATCCCACAGGGTGACCTATTCGGGAGCGATGGCAGTACGTGTCTCAATTGTCACTTTCCTCTCTCCGATTTCTTCATACACGGACACATAGGAGCGTCCTCCGCCTCCTGTCTTGAACGCACCTTGCAAGCGACTCGCCGCTCCACGCGCATCCGCACTCGGCAGCGGTTCTCGTGCGCGCCTCGGTGGCGGTGTCTGCCTCGCGGGTACCGCCATGAATTCAGTCGTGCACACCACGCAACTCTCCGACACCATGAACAACGCCGCCGGCCTCTCCCCCAAAGCTCCGCGGGTGGTGCGCATCGGGGTGATTGGCGCTGGACGCATCGGACAGGTGCACTGCGAGTCGCTGTCGCGCATGCGCGGCGCCGAAGTGGTGGTGGTGGCCGACTTTCTCGAAAAGGCGGCGCAAGCCGCCGCGGCGCGTTTCGGTATACGGCGCGCGGTGCAAGACTGGCGGGAGGTGGTGAATTCGTCGGCGGTGGACGCGGTCATCATCTGCTCGCCGTCGGACACGCACTGCGAGATCATCCTGGCGGCGGCGCGCGCCGGCAAGCACATCTTCTGTGAGAAGCCGATCGATTACGATCTCGGCAGAATCGATGAGGCGCTCGCGGCGGTGCAGCGCGCTGGCGTCAAGTTTCAACTGGGTTTCCAGCGCCGCTTCGACAGCAACTTCCGGCGGGTGCAACAGGCGGTGGCCTCGGGCGAGATCGGCGTGCCCTATGTGCTACACATTGTATCGCGCGACCCGGCTCCGCCGCCCATCGCATATCTGAAGCAGTCGGGCGGGCTGTTTTTCGACATGATGACGCACGACTTTGACATGGCGCGTTTCGCCATGGGCAGCGAAATCGTGGAGATCACCGGCGCCAGCGGCAGCAACGTGGTCGATCCGCGCATCGGGCAGGAGGCCGGCGATATCGACACCGCCATCGTGTGTGTGCGCTTTGAGAACGGCGCCACCGGCACCATCGAGTGCTGTCGCCAGGCGGCGTACGGATATGATCAGCGCATTGAGGTGCACGGCTCCAAGGGCTGCATCGCCACCGCGAACAACTATCCCAACCAGGCCACGGTGCAAGACGCGCAGGCGGTACGGCGCGATCTGCCGCTCAACTTTTTCATGGACCGCTACCGGGAGGCGTATGCGACGGAGATGGAGTCGTTTGTGGGCGCCATCGCAGAGAATCGGCAAGTGACGGTCGGTGGCATCGACGGCCGTATTCCGGTCGAGCTGGCATATGCGGCGCGTCGCAGTATGAAGGAGCGGCGGGCGGTGCGCGTGGGCGAAGTGCGCGCCAAAATGTGAATTAGCGCCGGAGTGTACACTCGAAAAAGGCGCTGGTAGGTACCTAAAGCTGCAGTGATGCCCGGGTAGACACGGAGGGCGTGTGGGGGCATGGGAACCGCGGCCGAAGGCGGTCTTCGATGGGACGCGGCTTGCGCGCGCGCGTGTGTGTGTGACAAAACAACTCTCGTGACAACGGCCGCGCCGAAAACGGCTTTATGTACGTTTCGGGCGTGTCGGTCTGTATCGTGGGAGCGCGTTGTTGGGGTAGTGGTAACCTGAGACGTTGCCATCGTCTTGCCGCGGGCTCGATTCCCGCACAACGCACTGCTTTTTTGCGCGAGAATGGGGAGGGCGGGTGAATCTCGTGCGCTGACAGCATGTTTCGCCCTGTTTGCGCGGTGTCGCCCTCCTCGACGTCGCGCTGTCCCGGTGACTGCCTCGCGTCTCGTGCGTCCTCTCCCCCCCACCTCCTACGACAACTCCCTTTACACTGTGCAGATGGCCCTCAACTCCTCCCCTAATCCACCGGCAAGACTGGATACTTTCCGGTGAAGCAGCCGTAACAAAAGTCGTCCGCCTCGTCCCCTAGAAACTCCTGCATGGCCTCCAGGCTGAGAAAGCCGAGGGAGTCGGCGCCGATCCACTCGCACACCTGCTGGTCGGCGGGCAGGCGGAAGGAGATGAGCTCCTCGCGATTGGGCGTGTCGACCCCGTAATAACAGCTGCCGATAATGGGCGGGCAGGCGATGCGCAGGTGCACCTCTTTGGCGCCCGCGCCCCGCAGCAGCCGCACGATCTTGCGGCTGGTGGTGCCGCGCACCACCGAGTCATCCACCACCACCACCCGCTTGTCCGCGATCATGCACCGCACCGGCGACAGTTTCAACTTGACGCCGGCATCGCGGATCTCCTGCGTCGGTTGGATGAAGGTGCGGCCAACGTACTGGCTGCGCATGATGCCCATCTGGAAGGGAATGCCGCTGGCGGCACTGAAACCCAGCGCCGCCGCGACGCCGCTGTCGGGCACCGGCAGTACATAGTCGGCACCGCCGGGTATTGGAGACGAGCGCGCCAACAGCTCGCCGAAACGATATCGCGACATGTACACCGAACGGCCGAACACGTCTGAGTTGGCCCGGCTGAAGTAGATGTGCTCAAAAATGCATGCCTTGCGCTGTTGTCGCGGAAACGGGAACAACGACCGCAACGAGCCGGTGACGCGATCGATGGCGATCAGTTCGCCGGGCTCCACCTCCCGCACCACCTCCGCACCGACCATGTCCAGCGCGCACGACTCGCTGGCCACCATCCAGGCAGGCTCGCCGGAGGCGATGCGTCCGAGCACCAGCGGACGGAAACCGCGCGGGTCGCGCACCGCAAACAGCTCGCGCAACGTCAACACGCACAGCGCGTAGGCGCCCTCAACGTGGCCGAGCGCGTCGGTGAGTCGCGCCTGCGTATCGCCGCTGCCGCCGTACACCGACTGCGCCATCAAGTGCAGGATCACCTCGGTGTCCGACGAGGTGCTGAAGATGGTGCCGCGGGTCTCCAACTCCCGCTTGAGGGCGTTGGCGTTGGTCAGGTTGCCGTTGTGGGCGATGGCCACCTGCTCGCCGCGCACCGTCGCGGTGAACGGCTGCACGTTGCGCACGTTCTTCTCACCGGCAGTGGAATAGCGCACGTGCCCCACCGCCGCCACGGCGCTGGTGCGCATCAGCTCGCGGTCGGTGAACACCTCCGCGACCAGTCCGAGGCCTTTCATGTCGCGCAGCGCGCCGGCGCCGTCCGCGCCCGCCGTCGGCTCCGCCACCACGATGCCCGCGCCCTCCTGTCCGCGGTGTTGTAGCGAATGCAACGCGAAGTATGCGAGCCGCGCTGGATAGTCCGACGGTGGTCGGCTCGGGGACATGATCACGCCCACCACGCCGCACTCGTCGCGAAAACCCATCCGCACCCCTTGCAGATGATCGCGGGAAGCTCTGACAGAGGACGGGCGTCGCGACGTACGCGCCGGCAGATGAGCCGGTGCACGGGGCGTTGATGAAGCAAGGCGGTTTGTTTTGGTGCGAGTCGTGGGTAGCCAAAGGATAAACATGGCGGGCAACGTCTGTCGGTCATTTCCTGGCGGCAACAACTCGAAAACGATTTCGCCGGGTCGGCCGCGCCCGACCCCGCGCATCGCTCGGCTCGCCGCAGAGGCATCGAGGGCGAGAGACGTGGTGTACGTAGCCTGTTTGACGACGGCGGAGCGAGGAGTACGCAGTGGGCTGGGCTGCCAGGGAGAGGATGGAAAGGGAGAGGACTGCACATGATCGGACTGGCCTGTCGTGAAGCGCGTTCGAGAGCCACAGAGCCCCGCCATAAGGTTAGGGAGGGAGACGTCTGTGCGGCAGTAAGACAATGTTCCTCTCATCAAGACGAGGTTTCGTCGATAGGCTCCTCTCTTGCACGGTCGTGCCTCACTCGGTCGTCCTCTGCACTGCGCCGTTCGGGAACGAAATTCGCGCACGCATTCGATTTGGCGGCATTTTTCGCGCTGCTGGGTTGACGCGCCAAAAGCGCTCACACACGTTCATCGTCGCGCAGGAGACAGTCTCTCAGAGCAAATCGTATTGCACACCATGCAACGCTCACACACCATGTCCAGCGTGCCTGTGGACGCCACCGCGACTGGACAAAGCGTTTCATCGGAGGTGGATCGCACGCCTCGCGCCTCCCACCTCCCTCCGCCTTCCCGTCTCGCGCTATTCGGCGACCGCCCGCAGTGGCAGTGGCGAGAGCGCGGACGCGTGGTGTTGCGGGACATCACCAAGAAGGTGGTGGCCGCGTCGAGCCCGACCGCGCCCGCACCCCCGCCGTGGATGGGGCCAGCGCACTAGACACCCAGCGGTCTGCCGTCCGCCTCTTTGTGCACGCGACACAGGATGGTGCGGTGTCGCGGATCGGTCTCGTGCACTTGCACGCTGACGACGCCAGGCGTATCGCGCAATGCCGCCTCCACGTCGAAGGTGTAGTAGTCGTCCGAGTGCGGCTCGGTGGACTTCATCAGCGTGAAGAGCGCCGGCGGCAGATTCTGGATGACCGGTGAGCGCGGGTCGTTGTCCACAAAAGCCAGCGTGCCGCCACTGCGCGTCACCCGCACCAGTTCGGGGAATATCGCTCGTGCGGCCGTGCGCGGCAACTCGTGCAACACAAACTGCAGCGTGACGAGGTCGGCGGTATCGTCCGCGAAAGGCAGCGTTTCGGCCTGCGCGTGCACATACTCGATGGACGCGCGCCGCCTATCCACCGGCGCATCCGCGATATCGCCGGTGGCTTGTCGGGCGCGGGCCACCGCCAAAAAGTAGGGCGACAAGTCCACCCCGTACACCCGCATCGACAGGGAGTCCGGCGCGCGCCGTACCATCCACTCCGTCAGATATCGCGTGCTGACGCCCACACTACACCCGATATCGATGGCCACGCGGAGGGCATTTGTCGTCGCGGCCGCAGCGTGAAACGCGCCCACCGCCTCCAGAAACGAGTATCGCAACCGTCGCTGCGCCTCACGCCAACTCAGCTCCCGTTCCCGCGGCCACACACGCAACGCCATGGCATACGTGGCCGGCTCAGCCTCGTATGCCGCCTCCCAACATAAATTGCCCGCGTCGTAGGCGTGGAACTTGCGCATATAATACTCCGGATACCGCACCCCCGTGCGCTCGGCATAATACGCCTGCAGGCCGCCATCCGACAGGGCACGCACGTTGCCCGTCCAGTCAATGCCACGCGACTCGGCCGTGCGCTGCAACACCGCCTTGGCCTGCCGCTTCAGCACCGCGTAGATGAACGGCGTACCGATCAGCACGTTCACCGCCCGAGACAACCAGTCTTCCGTGCCCGCCCACGCCGGCTTGGCCACTTCCGACCTTGTAGGCGTTGCCGCACGGGACACCAACCAGCTGCGCCTTTGAATGGGCAGTGGATAGAACTGAAACGTTACAACCTCCCTCATGCGGACACCACGGGGCGGGGCGCAGAAGGCGCCTCTCCCGTCGTCGTCGACCGATCGACCGATCGGCGGCCCCCGTCGATGCGCGCTCGGCGTGCACGGGAGCGCACACCCCGCAGCGGTGTCGGTGGGTGTGTGTAGGACGAGGAGCCCGATTCCACCTCGATAGGACACGTTACACCGACGTCAACAGTTTCAGTACATCCAATTTGATCGAGTTCACGGTCGCTAACTGTATCACCTCTCGTCTCGGTTGCTCATGTCCATTCCGCGTTTTATGCGGGCGCTGCTGAAGACGGCGCCCAAGGCCGGTCTGCAGTGGACCGCGCAGCACCCGGTGCCACGGGTGTCGGGCAACGACGTGCTGGTGCGGGTGACACAAACGTCTATTTGTGGCACGGATCTGCACATTTACAAGTATGACGCGTGGGCGCAGCGGACGTTGCCGCTGCCGCTGGTGGTCGGGCACGAGTACGTGGGGCGCATTGCCGCGTTGGGCGATCTGGTGGCGCAGTCGTCGCCGCTGAAAGTGGGCGACCGCGTGACCGGTGAGGGGCACTTGACGTGTGGATTCTGTCGCAACTGTCGGGCCGGCCGGCAGCACCTGTGTCGGAATACGCTGGGCGTGGGTGTGCAACGCGACGGCGCGTTTGCGGACTATCTGGTGATACCCGCGCGGAATGTGGTGCGACTGCCGGACGCCATACCGGACGTCTGGGGCGCGGTTATGGATCCGCTGGGCAATGCGGTGCACACGGCGCTGGCGAACGATTTGGTCGGGGAGGATGTGCTGATCACCGGTGCCGGCCCGATCGGGGTGATGGCGGCGGGCATCTGTCGGCACGTCGGAGCGCGCCACGTGGTGGTCACCGACGTACGCGACGAGCGATTGCAGATGGCGCGCGCATGCGGTGCCACGCTGGCGCTGCGGGTGCCGACCGCGGCTGCTGACGTTGCCGACAACGAACAGGCCACGGTGCAGGCGCTACGCGACACCATGCGCACACTGGGCATGACCGAGGGCTTCGACATCGGCCTGGAGATGAGCGGGTCGGCGTCGGCATTTCGCAGCATGCTGGCGACCATGAACCACGGCGGGCGCATCGCGCTGCTGGGCATTCCCAGCGAGGCGTTCCCTATCGATTGGGATCAGGTGGTGTTCAAGGGCCTGCAGGTGCGCGGTATTTACGGCCGCGAGATGTACGAGACGTGGTACCGCATGATCACCATGTTGACCGGCGGTCTGATGGAGCGCATCGCGCCGGTCATCACGCACCGCTACGATGCGGAGGACTACGAGACGGCATTCGCCACCGCCCTGAGCGGCGCGGCCGGGAAGGTGATTCTGGAGTGGGAACCGCCGGCCGCGGCCGCGGCAGCCGCCGGCGGTTGAGGAGGCGAACGGAAGAGCGGAGGCGGACAGGATAAAATGGGTACGGCTTATGAATGAGAACGGTCGCGGAGATCCTGCCTACCCCCTACCCCCCAGACCCTCACTCCGCATCCACCCGTTGGAATGCCTCGTAACGGTGGTTCAGTGCGCGCAGTCGGTGCACCCCGACGCGCCCGATACCGCCAAACTGGAGGTCGCGGCGGATGAAGAACACGCGGCGGATACGCGAGTGCGTCAGCGCCATGGCACAACCGACACACGGTTCGCGCACCGTATACATATCCAGACCGGTCAGCATGTACTCGTTGTGGGTGCAGGCGGTGTCCGTTTCGCTGTGCGCCAAAAAGCGCTGCGAAGCCGCGTCAATGCACCGCATGGGGGCGTGGGCGCCGAGCGCGTAGCAGATCACCCCCGGTGGTCGATCGCCTTTGCCGTCCGCCGTCGCGGATGCTGTGATCGTCGTACGCGCCAATAGGGCGGCGTCCTTCTCTTCCTCCTCTTCCAGGTCATCTGGGATGACCGTACCACGCTTCATCCGGTGGATCTGTCGCTCCAGCCACGACAAGCACGTCAGCGCGTATCGCTCTTCGGCCGGAGTCAGTTCGGCCGGTTCAGGCGCTGTGGGTCGGTATGCCACCGGCCAGTGCTGCCGCGACCAGTGCAACATCTGGGCGCGAGTGAGTGGAGCGTGCGCCGGCACTCGGCGGATGTGTAGCGAGTGCGGCACCGTCCACTCCATCCGCCACTCCGGTGTCTGCCACAGCCACGTTTCCGTGCTGCGACCTTCGTCGGTGGCACCAGGGTCGGGCACATCCGACGACACCGGCGCCACGAATATCCACACCCGTCTGTCGCCGTCCCGTTGCACGCGGCGGATGTGCTCGGTGGCGGTGTCCGGCGGCAGCGCCCGCGCCAGATGCCGCAGCAGCGCCTGCGCGTGTTGCGGCACCGCCTCGATCACCCACACCCGCAGAAATGAGGTCGGCTCGACGGCCTTGCGCTGTGCCGCTTCTCGTTCATCGATACAGCGTCGGAAAGAAGGCATCGCCTGCAGCGCAGAGAGCATAATGCAGAGACCCGAGCGAGCGAGAGAGAGAGAGGGTGCGGGAGGGAGACGGGAGCGGCGAGTGCGCGGTGGCGCTGCGGACGGCGTCCTTGGGGAACGGGGGGAATGTCAGCGAAATAAGGGAAACTCGAATAAGGGAAACGAGGGTGCGGGCATTCGAACGCGCGTCTCGGTGCTCTCGCATGGCGTACCCGTCGTCGGGTGCAGCGACACCGCGCACCATCACCGTATTCCTCTTTTATCCTTCTCCTCTTCACAGGGTGAAGGAGATGCGGGTGCGGGCCGGGTCCACCGACCAGATGTTGATGTCGGTGTACTCGGTCAGGGCGGTACGGAACTCGCTCTCGGTAAAGCCGTTCTGCAGCACCCGCCCGATGATGTCGGCGATGGGCACCTCTTGGGTGCCGTGGTTGGCGGCATAGTCGCGTACGATTAAATAAATACGAGTGGTGGGGTCGATGTCCTGAACGCCGGCCGTGCCTCTCGGGCCGCCGGCGCCGCCGCCGTGATCCAGCAACGTCTGTTTGGAGCTGTGCAGCAGGCGCACTGCCTCGTCGACGTCGTCGTGGGTGACGTGCGGTGCCAGGCGCAGTCGTGCCAGCGCCTGGCTCAACCGCAGCACGCTCAGCAGGGTGCGCGCGGTGGTGTAGCCGTGGGCGGCAGTGCCCGCGTCCAGCTCCTCGGCGCGCAGCGCCACGTAATGGTCGACCACGTAGGCGGTGAGGTCGCGCAGCACCACCGGCTGGCAGCGGCGCGCTTCGGCGATGAACGCACGGATCATCTCCGGCGACAGCGGTTCGAAACCGAGGTCCGGCGCCGCCCCGGTGCGATGCACGTGGGTGATGTGGCGGGCGAGCGCCAGGTCGGCATCGGCGTGCGGCCTATCCAGCATCAGAAACAGCAGGTCGAAACGCGACAGCAGCGCCGCCGGCATATTGATGTTCTCGGCGGGCGTGCGTCGGCGGTTGTAACGACCGTACGCCGGATTGGCGGCGGCCAGCACCGCCGCACGCGCGTTCAGCGTGGTGGTGATGCCGGCTTTGGCGATGGACACTGTCTGCTGCTCCATCACCTCGTGGATGGAGGTGCGGTCGCTCTCGTCCATCTTGTCAAATTCGTCGATACACGCAATGCCCTCGTCGGCCATCACCAGAGCGCCGCCCTCTAACACCATGTCGCCGGTGGCTGGATCGCGCATCACCGCCGCCGTCAGGCCGACGCCGCTGGAGCCCTTGCCGGTGGTGTACACACCGCGCGGCGCCACATTGCAGATGTAGCGCAGTAGCTGCGACTTGGCCACGCCCGGATCGCCCATGAGACAGATATGGAGGTCGCCGCGCATGCGCATGCCGTCGGACAGGTGGCGATGCGGCGCGCCGACCAGCTGCAACAGCAGCGCTTTCTTGACGTCGTCGTGGCCGTAGATCTCGGGCGCGATGGAGCGCGCCATCCTGTCGTACAACTGTGGATCGGCCGTCAGCTCGGCAATGCGTGCTTGGAGGGTGCGGTCGCGATCGTGCTGCAGTTGGTACTGCTTGTAGTCGCGTTTCTGGTGTTCCACGTGCGTGGCCTCCAGGTAGGCGTCGGAGAGGAGACCGGCCTTGAGGGCGCGAAACCCGCTCAGCAGCATCGGCAGAAAGATGCCGCTGATGATCACTTCGTCGCCAGCGGAGCACGAATGCGCCAGCTCGCCGCGCATGTGCACCGCCAGGGTGCGCGGGATGCTGCCCACCGGCACCTGTTGTGCCGGCTCCTGAATGCGCACCTCCTGGTACTTGCTGTATTTGAAGGCGCGGTACTGCGGGAGCAGCCGGCCGCCGCCGCTTGCCGACCGCTGACACGCCTCGCTGGGACACAGCGTCAGCGGCATGTACTGGCGGCCGGGCACATCCTGGTACACCTCGTTGCCGCAGCGGTCGCAGACGTACACCGCCACCTCCACCATGGGCTTGACGTCGAACACGCGAGTGACGATGCCATTCACCTGCGCCAGCTGGCCGATGTGCTCGGCGCGCAGTTCACGAATCCGTGCACACTTGATGCCGTTGGCCGGTATCAGCAGCACCTGGTAGCGCCGACGAAGGCGGTCGGGAATGCGCCGGGTGGGATCCACTGCGGTGCCCGGCGCCAACGTCTCGCTGCCAAACAGCTCCTGCTCGGCCATCTCGTTCTCGCGCTCCCGCTGTTCGCGCTGCTCCATCAGCAAATCCAACGTGTCCGGCTCGTACGCGGCGGTCGGCTGCAGGGTCGCCAGGATGGCGTCCGCTGCCTGCGAAATGACCTCCACGTACCGCTTGGTGTTCTGCTGCACTTTTCGGGCCAACACCTCCTCGTGGCCGTAGAAAAAGTCATCCATCTCCACCTCCAACACCTTCAACTGTCGATTGGCGATGGCCTGCAGCCGCTGCAGGTACTTGGGCAGTCGCTCGCCGGATGCCGGCCCGCTGGCGGTAGGGGTGCGGAAGGCGTCCCACGAAGAAACGCCCTCCTCACCCACCGCCTCCGCATCTGCGTCCGGCTCTCGCTCCCGGTAGTGACACAGAAACGTCTTCATCCGCTCCACATCGGCAGCGTACCGATGGACACCAGCGGCCGCGGTTTCCCGCCCCAAGATGCCCCCGGCCAGTGCCGCGCCCACAGCCTCGTTCCGACCGCCCTCCCAGTCGACGACTTGAGCGAAAGGACGCGTAGGTGCTCTGGATACCATCCCGGTTGCCATATTGTGCGGACGAAAAACGGAAAGAAAGGTGAGGCCGATGATCCCGGTGGTGGACGTCCTGAACGCCACGCGTCCCGCCAGGGAACGATGCTGCACGGAGAGCGCGCGCGCGAACCGGCGGGAAACGGTTCGTTTCGCGCGCGCTGCATCAACGGCGGGCGACGCACCGAGACCCGATTTACGATTTTCGGGAACCAGTCGCCAGCACCCGCGTGCAGAGGGTGCAGGCGCCCGCGAGATGGGCTGACAACCGGTGGCACTGGCCCGAGAGCATGCCATACGACCCGTTTGCGTTGCCTGATGGATGGGTGAGGTTGGGGAGGCGGCCAGAGGACAGCGCGGTGGACAAGGGCGGGTGGACGCCCCTGGACGCGCTGATGGCGTCCACCGGGACCCACGGCGCCCGCCCTACTGCCGCGCCGTCGGCCAACGGGGCGGTGGCATCACCGGGACGCAAACGCCCACGAGAGGCACCTGCTGCGTCGGTGTCCGCGCACGTGACGAACGAGGGAGCTGTGGGTGGCGCTCGCAGCGCGCCACCTCCGTCCAACACCATTCTGGGCGCGGCGCCCCTGGACGACCGGGTGCTCTGTATGGCCGACTTTATCGCGACGCATTTCACGGATGAGGAGGTGGAAATTGAGGCCAAGCTAGGCACGCTGATTGACCTGTCGACGCAGCGGCGAGCGCGCATACCCAGCATCGCCACGGCGGCGTGCGTGCTGCCCGAGCTGAACACGCTGACCCGGTTTGAGTCGAGCGTGTCCGCTGACGCTTTTAAGCGACTGAACGCGGCGTTGAATAGTGCGGCGGAGGCCATCACACGTCGCAGTGGCCGGCCGGTGCGGTATCAGCGGCGGCGCGAAGTGGACTGCGCCTACACCTCGGACGTGCGGGAGACGCGGCCACAGGGCAAGACATCCGCCGAGCCGACATCCACTTTTGTGCGCAAGACGCGCCTAGATCAGATGCATCTGGTGTTCCCGCGGCATCCGTACGATGTGCGGGTCAGCGCCTCGCGTGAGGAGCGCTTGCCGCCGCCCGCTGCCGAAGCCGTGCCGGCCGAATGGGGCGCACGGAAGAGCGAAAGACACAAGGACCGCTTGTCGTACCAGAGCGGCTGCTTGTCGGTGGACATCACCGTGGTGCAGCAGCCGCCAACCACCGTGATCACCTACGAGGTGGAGGTGGAGGTGGCCATGCGCGACGATGCCATCGCGAATGCGGCGGCGTTGCTACAAGCGTGTGCCGACTATCGCGCCCGTCGAGCGGCCGCCGCGTCCACGTTACCGCTGCCGTCGCCGCCGCCGCCGCTGGCAGTCACCGCGCAGACGCTCTTCGACACAGTGGCCGCCCTCAATGGGGCCCTGTCGTAAAGCGTCCCACCAGCTCACACCACCAGTCGATACGTCACGTATCGTCCGGCAGTCTCCGAGTTGCGCGTGATCTTCAGCACTTGTCCGCGGGTAGCGCCATAGTACCGCGCCACCGGATCGGTCTGCAGGATGCGCGGCAACTGCGTCTCCTTCAGCTGATACCGCTTCAGCAGCAGGCGCTTCTGCTCCGGAGTGAGCACCTCGTGCAGCGGCACCAGCTGGTGGTGGGTGATGTTCACCAGCAGTTCGGCCTCGTGGAACAGTTCCAGCTGAAACCGCGGCTGCAGTTCGCTCACCGCCTGTTTCGCGATGGGCGTCAGGCCGGCCTGCACCACAATAATCGCCCGCAGCACGTGCTCCGCCTCCAAACGCAGGCAGTACTCGCGGATGGGCTTGACGCCCACTTTGGGCTCGCGCGGGAAGAACACGTAAATCTGGTTGCTGCGGTCGGTGCGGTGTTGTCGCAGCATGGCCAGCGATTCACGCGCCCGACCGGCAGCCTCGAACTTGTGCGCAAACTCCTCGTACGGCAACTCGAGGTCGGTCTTGCTGGCCAGCACCAGGAAACCGCGGTCGCGCAACATCTCCAGCACCGTCCGGCGCACCCGGAACAGCCGCCGCGTCTCCTCCGCCGCGTCCAGGGACATGGGGGAGGGGATGGAGTGAGGTGAAAGGCTGTTCAGGAGGATGGAGAGCTACCACCCTGGTGTTGCGAGGCTGACGCGCGACGAGGACACCTTTGCGGGGCAACAGCACCAACGAGGAGAGGGCGACCGATGATGCGCCGGGAAATGCGCATCATCGACGGGAGGCGGGCAGGGAGGCATGGTGCTCCGAACACTACCGGATATGGGCAGGCGAGAGCAGTCAGATCATATCTACATAGTGGCCGACATAGGATGCGATGGGACGGGTGACCTCCATCCTCCCCGCTCATCCCGCTCATTCGCCTGTGTGATGGTGGACGCCAGCGGGCGGCGGCCGACTCCGGTTTCGCGTCGGCATCGGCGAGTGTGCCGACCGGGGCATGTGCGTCACGCTCGTCGCCTGCCAATATTCGTCACCGTCACCGGCTGCGGCATTCACCGTTGCACACTCACCGATGACGTCGCCCACTTGCCGCTCAAAGACGTGCGGGTCTGCATGCCCCGCGCCGTCCCGCCCATCTGACAGCATCTCGTCTCCCTCCTCTTCTAGCACGCGCTTCCGCCGCCGTTCCCGGTGGCCATGCCAGCGCGCCAGCAGCACCACCAGCAGCGACAACAGGAGCGATGCCACGATCATGGCCAGCACAAACAGGATGGCGCCGTACACCGGCCACGTCTGTGCGACAAAGTGGGCGCACGCCTGATGGGAGGAGCAGGAGAGAATCTGCAGCATGCGCTCGTCGATGTCGTGGCTCGCCAGTCCCGGCGGGTACTGCGCATCCATGAAAGAGGGCGGCGGCGGCGGCGGCGGCGGCAGCTGCTGAGGGAGCCGCGCGCCGCTCACCGACGGCGGTTGCAGCTGCTCGAAGGTGTTCAGAAAGTATACCGAGGCACCCGCCGCGAACGGGTTCGGCGCGTACAGCTGCGGCATGGCCTCCGCATCGGTGGTGTAAGCGAAGCGCAACGCATCGTTGGTGGCGTACGGCAGCACCTGTCCTTGGTCGGTGGGCTGCACGCCCAGTATGGCCAGCGGGAACAGGTCGGCGCCGCTGTCGGTGAGCGACGAATACACAAAGGTGTCAAAGTAGGAGAAGCTGGTGAATCCGTCCGCGCCGACCACATACGCCAGCCGTTCTGTGTCGGCGTGATACCGCAACAGGCCGCCAAACCCGAGCACCGACGCCGTGGCGCGCAGCGTGAACGTCGGCAGGTCGTACTCGTCCGTCGGCGGTCGGCCGTCGGTGCCCGCATAAAATCGGTTGCGGTCGGTGAGAAAGTACACCCAACACTGCAGCGAGCTGCTGTTATGGGAATCGAATGGGCCAAACGGCGTCTTCCGTATCGGGTCGGTGCCGGCCAACTGATACCCGCCGACGGTGTAGTACTCCGCAAAGTCCGTCGCGGTGGACACGAACGACTGCGTGACCACGTACTGGTCGGTGTAGTAGGTGGCGGCGTCGGTGTCCAGCGGCGTGCTCTGGTTGGCGAACACAAAGTTGCAGGAGATGTTCCGCAACCGGCTGCCGCTGTAGCGCTGCTCCCATAGGTGCAGTGCGTACAGTACCGCCATCTGACGCTGCTCATTCACCGTGGCGTTGCGCTCGCCGTCCTCGAAGTGGAAGGTGGCGTTCCAGAAAGGAGGCGGTGAAGGAGATTCGGTGGACGCCCGAACAGTAGCAGGTTTCAGGAAGAGGAAAGCGGTACATAGCAAGAGGAGCGTGTAGAGCCGTTGGCGAGTAGGAGGCGGGAACGCGGGACGCTGCCAATCGATCGCGGCCATAGGCGTTGTGGAAAAAAGAGACGCCCAGTGCGCCTCGCTTGAGGTAAGCCGCTACGCCTGCCTTTCAGTCATAGCCTGCACCGACCGCTTCACGTCCCTCCTACGCCTCCCGTCCGACGAGGTCGCGCTCACGGTGTACGCTGCCGACCGACGCGCCCGCTCGGGGAGACGAACAAGAGAGAGTCACGCGTGGTCGTCGCAGCAAATCGCCGGTCGCCACCGAGCGATGACTCGTCCGAAAACACACACCTCCGAATCTCGCCCTCTCCTTTACACAACGTTATCGTCGCGCTTTGGCACCGCCCGTTGCGATCATGGCCTGCAACGAGGGGATGGTGTGCTCGGCCACTTGCCCGGTCGCCACCATGCCGTTCACCACGACGCTGTGCGCGGCAGCGGCCGCCGACGGGAACACAAACGGCGGGCGCTCAAACGGGTACACCACGTCGGTGTCCGTCCATTCCGGCAGCGAAGGCGGCACCACCTCCATGAATACCATGTCGTTGTCGCGCCAGCAGCGTTGACGCAGTTCGTCGATGCGCCGGCGCCATGCGGTCAACGACGACTGCAGGCCGCTGGATATCGGCAGCGCGTCGCCGCCGTCGCGCAACCACGATGCCAGGCGGTCGGGCGCCAGCGCTTCAGCGGCGCCTTCGGTGAGTCGCACGCACAGGCCACGCATGCCCTTGCCGCCGGTCTCATGGGCGCGCAGATGCACCGTGCGGTAGTAGAGCGCCCGTGCGCGACACAGCGCCTGCAACAGCTCGACGGCCGCGTAGCACGCACTGGTGGGTGGCGAGCCCAGTTTCACGCCCTGCACCATGGCCGGCACCGGTTCGTGCAGCACCTGCGTCCATTGCGTCGCCGCCGACCGCAGTGTCTCCGCAGCGCCCAGAGACAGCCGCGACAACGTCAGCGGCGATAGTTGCTGCGCCTCGGCGCGCTGCACCGCCACCCAGTACGCCAAACCGAGCGCCGTGTGCGACAGCGCCAACGACACCAACGGATGCAGCTCGCACAGCACCCGCTCGCTCTCCACATCCACCAACAGCCCGGCACACATGCGGGTGGACAGAAAGTGAAAGATGCCCGATGATTCGCGGTACCATTGCGCCGCCTCGTTCTGCTTGCGCGTGCATGCGGTCACCTCCGCCTCCGCTCCCTCCTCCACATCCGCGGCGGCTTGCAGCAGTGCACTGCCTAGATTCAGCTTGCACAGTGCCAGTGTGAACAGTGCGCACACCACCTCGAACCGAAACACGTGCTCCACCTGCCGCTCTCGCCGCCGCGCCAGACCCGACTTGTACTCGAACCGAAACTCCTTCGCCGCCACCGCGCTGGTGGATAAATATTCACGCCATTTCGGATCCAACAGCCGCACGAACAGTCGCTCCATCAGCTCCCGATACCGCTCCAGCTGCTCGTGCGCCTGCCGCAGCGGCAACAGCACCTCCCCGTCGCCCTCGGCCAGCACCAGCGAGTCGCCGCTATCGTCCATCTTCTCCGACACTCGTTTCAAAAGATTCCCCCCACGCCAGGACGCTCGCCAGCTCGAACGCGCCAGCGGGTTACCCAGCGGCCAGCGCCACCGCTCCGCGGCCAGCACCTGCTGCTTCCACTCGCGCACCGCTTGGCGCATGCCCGCCCGCGCCACAGTGACGTCCTGCAGCAGTCCGGCGTCCTCTTCGGACTGGGTCATTCCAGAGAATGGTACGTTATAATTCAGGTCGGTGCTGGGAGTGGGAGGCACGAGCCACAGCATGGGGTGAGGATGGACGGTCGGTCGGGGCGGACCGGAACGGGTGAGCGGTCGCGACCGAAAATGCGAGCAGCGCAGACGTCACGCGCGGCGGATGCTGTCCCGATGGAGAGAGAGAGGGCGATTTCGTGACGAAATCGCGTGGCGCGCGGCACAGCCTCCGAGGCAGCGCGTCCCGGAAAGCGCTCGGGATGCGTGCGTATCGGCGGCGGCGCGGTAGTGAGGTCGAGTCACACCGGGCCATGCATTGGGAACGAACGGTGCGCGAAACGATGACGGCTGAGGCGATATAGCGATGGCATTTAAATAGCCGTACAAGACACGAATGGGGCGACGCGCGCCACCTCTCCGTCGCACTCCCGCTCAGGCGTCTGCCGCTGCTCTGCTGATGCCTGTCGCGGATCCCGGACTCGGCCTGACGGTGGGCGACGTGCACGATTCCAGCGCGCGCTCAAACGATGTCTGTCGACTGTCAGAGTCGTTCGTGCCGCGCGACATGCCGATGGGGGTGCGCGCCCCGAAACGGCGCTCCCGCAGCTGCGCCCACTCCATGGGTTCTCGCAACGTCGGTGGCGACAGGACCACATTCTCGGCACTGACGCGCCGCATCCAGTCGGCGATGGCCAATTTCCACGCCGGGCCACCGCCACCGCCACCACCACCACCACCACCACCACCATCTGCATCTTTCGCCTCCGACGGCACTGCAGACGTCTCATCCACCCGATCCCACGCTGCGTGCAGCACCTGGGGCACTTCGGTGTGCAACAGCCACTGTTGCACCGCCGCCGCCGTCGTCGCCGCCGTGGTCGATGTCCCGGCTCCGGATGCGCCATCGTCCGCGAGCATACCATTCAGTGCTGCCTGAATCGGGTCGCCGACCGTGACGGCTGCACTGGCGATCGTGACGTGCGGAGCGGCGGCCGGCGCGGTCGTGCCCGGCAGCGACTGCAGGCTGCTGTCGGGCTCGCCGATGCACGAATCCACATCGCCGCCGAGCACCTCCCCGGCGCCCCCGGCGCTCTCCATCAATGTGGCGCGCACCAATCCCAACAGCGCCGCACACAATTCGCGCGGGTGACACGCGGGCGGTGCGCCCGCGCTCGGCACGCTACTGGCCCTGTCGCCGGTGGAGATCTGCGAATCGTTCGGGTTCGCCGCCTCGCCCTCGGCACCGGCCGGGGCGCGCCCGACCTCCACGGGTGTTTCTTGCTCGGCGTGCAACCGCACGACGATCGGCCGGCTGGCCTCCAGCAGCTGCAACGCCAGTCGACGCACCACACGCTCCACCGACAGCTCGGACGGCGGAACGGCTTCGGCATCCACCACAAAACGCTGCTCCAGCATGGCCGCTGCGCACGCCACGTACTCATCCACCGTGACCACCCCGACGCGCCAACCGATCAGCTGCAGCACGCTCACTTCGGTCCGTAGCAGGCGCGACACCGGCACGCACGCTACATAAGCGATGCGGTCCGCCATGTTCGGCGTCTCGGTCTCTTCGTACTTGGCGGCGATCAACATGGCCGCCGCACATATCAGTTGCATCTGCGGAAAGCGTATCGGCAGCGCCGATGGTGCGCAGTCCGAACGATCGACCGACTCATTCGCATCGCCCGCGTCGTCTGGCGAGGGCGGTGAGCGCTGCGCCAGCGCCAGCAGCGCCCGCTGCACGACACGGAAACCGATCGCGGCTGTGCGTGCCGCAAACTGCAACATCCTCGCCACGTCGGTAAACCACAAGGCGATCTGCGCCCGCACTTGCCGCGGCGGCGTGCCCGCCTGTCCCGCCACCAGACACCCATCGAACGAGAAGCTGCCGTCCGCGTCGGTGAACAGCTCGCGCTGCTCCCAAGCGTAACGCTCGTCGAGCTCGTTCAACTCCCGGCGGTATGCCTCGAATGCCGCCGCCTCTCCCCAGGTGTGGCTATCGATGCTATCGATCCGCACGCCGGCCTCGTCGACCTCGCCACGCGGAAAGAGTCCCGGCGTTAGCGAACGCGTCGACGACGGATCCGAGCGCGTCCGCAGCCGTCCGCTTCCCGCCCGCGCCGATCGCGGCGTCTCGCGCCGTTCCTGCCGGCGCACACTACCCGGCACCTCACCAACCGACGCCGACATCATCGACACCACCGACGCCGTCGATAGCGAGTGTCGCGCACCGCGCAACAGCCCACCACTGCGCTCGCGCCGCCCGCGCAAACGCGATCCCGCCACTTCCCGCTTACACGCCGGCATCGTCCACCGTGCTATTCCCTAACCGTCTCGCCGTACCATACAGCACCCTCCGACCGCTCCGTCGCTGCGTGCCCCGCGATATGCCCGCTCCGCCGCCTGCGTGCCAACGCACACGCACACGCACACCGATCGCCTGCACGCAATGCCCCTGCCCACAACCCGTACGCTGCCCGCGACAAACACACACACACACTCCTCGACCGGCACTGGTTCCACACACACGCACACGCGCACACACACACAGCCTCGTCTGCGGCCACCTGCACACGCCAGCCCCGATGTGCACCCTCAGGGACGGCAGCCGCGTTCGCGCCAGACCCCTCCAGGCGCGCGCGCGCGCCCGCGCCTGCTGCAACGGTGAGAACCCCGCGCGCATCGTGACGGGAACGGAAAACCCCGGAGCGTGCGCGTCACGCAGATCGCGCGGGCTCCGTTCTCGGATCGCAGCGGCGGACGATTCGGGGTGCGCGAGAGATCTGCCCGAAAGCGGCGGGCACGTTCTCGTCGGGCGTCACGTTTCGGGGTGGTTGTGCGTCCACCCGGCACGGTGACCTCGTGGCTGGGGGATTGTCTAGGGAAACGTTGAAGAGGCAGCTTCATTCACCTCAGTTCGGTGCGGTGGACAACCATAAGTGCATGGTGCGACTGTGAACGGACGACGCTCGCGCTCCATCGCCTGAGGGAATTCCTCGCGCGCGCCCGCGGACGCTCTCTTTCGTATCCGGTACTCGATGGGCCACGTCTCTCTGGGTCGCTGGCGGCCGGTTCTGTTGGCGTTATCGGGGTCGCTTTCGCGACGCGCACAACGTACGCCGCGTCTCCGTCCCAGAAACCGTACTTTGGCGGCGGTTGCGGCCGGTGACCCGCCGTTGCTGCCGGCCGCCGCGGCGTCGAGCATCTCGCCAGCGCCGCCGTCTCTGACCGACACCAGGTACATACCGCTGTCGGCGCAGCCGCTCTTTCACCGGCAGCCGCGCGACCGCGAGGAGGCGCTGGAGTTGATTCCGCGGTACGCCCGGCGCAGTGCCACGCCGGTCTCGTTGCGACAGCTGGTGGACTTTGGGCGCAAGCCGACGGCGGAACGGCTGCTGCTGGCAGCGCAGCTGATGCACCGCGAGCTGTCGATCCGCCTGGCGCATCGCGTGGTTGAATTGCAGTCGCTGCCGTATGGGCTATCGGATATGCGCAGCGTGCAACGCGTTCGCGAGCTCTACGAGAACTCATTCGCGGATCTGATCATGTACCCGCGACCGGAGCGCAAGGGCGAGGAAGAGCGCCGCTTCACCGAGCTGCTGCGACGCATCCGCGACCGCCACGCCGATGTGGTGCGTCAGATGGCGCGCGGCGTGTTGGAGCTGAAGCAGGCGTGTGGCCTGGGCGCCGACAATTTGCACATCAGCTCCTTTCTGGACCGCTTCTACACTTCGCGCATCGGCATTCGGGTGCTCATCTCGCAGCAGGTGAGCATGTCGCTGGAGCGCGCTCGCCAAGGCTACGTCGGCATCATCAACACGCGCTGTCGGCCGGCGCACGTGGCCGGCGACGCCATCGACGCGGCCCGCGCGCTCGCGTACCGCTACTTTGGCGACGAGCCGCCGGCCGTACGCATTCTTGGCAATGTGGATTTGGAATTCCCGTTCATCGAGGGCCACCTCTATCACATGCTGTTCGAGCTGCTGAAGAACTCGTTGCGGGCCACCTATGAATGTCACCGCGACAGCCCCGACGCGCTGCCGCCGGTGAAGTTGATTATCGCCGACGGCCAGGAGGACGTGACGCTGAAGATTGCCGACGAGGGCGGCGGCATCCCGCGCTCCAGCCTGCCTGAAATCTGGACGTACATGTTCACCACGGCGCCGGCGCCACCCGAGAGCCTCATTCAGGACGACGTGATACCGCCGGGCGGGGCTACGCCGGCGTCGCGCGACACCGACCCGATCGCCGGGCTGGGATACGGCTTGCCGCTCTCGCGACTGTATGCGCGGTACTTTGGCGGCGAGCTGAGCATCACCTCGATGGAAGGTTACGGCACCGACGCGTACATTCACCTGGCCAAACTGGGCAACAAACTGGAGGCGCTGGTGTAATGGTGCGCGAGGAATGCGTGCGCGATGCACAGACGAGTCCTGTCGCTTGGCACTGTTTTTTTACAAAGGCGCATAGGCGTGTGTGAGAAATGTTGCACTCCGCTGGGTTGCTTACTTGCGTTCCGGTGAGTGTCTGGGTGATGACGGGGAGTAGGCCGCGTTCGGTGACGACGGTGAGTAGGCCACGTTCGGGGAGCTCGGTGAATAGGCCACGTTCGGGGAGCTCGGTGAATAGGCCACGTTCGGTGACGAGGGTGAATAGGCCACGTTCGGAGAGCTCGGTGAGTAGGCCACATTCGGTGACGACGGTGAGTAGGCCACATTCGGGGAGCTCGGTGAGTAGGCCACGTTCGGTGACGAGGGTGAATAGGCCACATTCGGGGAGCTCGGTGAGTAGGTCGGGCTCGTGGGTGAGTACGCCGGGCTGGACGGCGAGTAGGCCGCGTTGGGCGATGAGGGTGAATACGCCACGTTGGGCGACGACGGCGAGTACGCTGGGCTAGAGGGGGAGGCCATGGCGCGGCCCATCGGGCTACTCGGCGAGTACGCCGGGCTGGACGGTGACTGGTACGCGGGCGACGACGGGCTGGAGAAGTAGGCCGGCGAGGCGGGCGACAAGCCGGTGCCGCCGCCTTTGCCAGCGGCCAACGCCGCGCTGGGTGCCCAGGCCGGACTGGTACCAGTGCCCGCCCCACCCGCCACGAAACCGCTGGGCGCCGCCCCATAGAAACCGTTGCTGGGCGTCGCCGCCGGACTGAACCCGACAGCGGGACTGAAGCCCACTGCCGGCGAGAACGCCCCGAACGGACTGGTGCCGGCTGCCAACGTCGGCGTCATCCCGCCGGCGGCCGCATAATCTGCGTCCGGTCCGGGCGTCATACCCGGCGTGTGCCCCGGAGTATACCCTGGCGTGTATCCCGGGGTCATACCGGGCGTCATCGCCTGCAACCCGCGCTCCACGGCATCAAACGCCACCGCGTCGACCTGCTCCAGCACCGATTCGTCGAGACGCAGCGCAAACGCGCTGGTGCCGATCGCCGCGCGCTTGCCCAGCATCACCGCCTGTGTCACGCCCTCACACTGGTCACGCACGCCAAACGTCGCCGCCGACGCCAGAATCTCCACCGTCTCTTCGAAGCTGCACCGCATCAGCGGGCCGGTCTCCAGCCGGTTGATGCCGAAGCGCGAAATCGGCATGATGTAGCCGCGACAGGTCATCACCTCCGCCAGCAGCGCCAAATGCCGGTACCCGACGCTGGAGCCGTCGAAACTGAGCACCGCGAACATCTCATTGTAGAGCGCTTGGCGCGCTGCCTCGACGCCCAGCACCTCTAGCACTTCGGTCACCTCGTTGGACACGGTGCTGGTGGCGTCCACCTGCGGATGTGCCAACACCGCCAGCAGCGCAGTGCCCTCGGTGTCCAGCACCCACTCGGTCTGTGCGGTGATGGCGCCGGTGGGCGCATCGCGCGCCGAGCGCTGCGTCTGCCGCATAAACACCTTGCGGATGCCCGGCACACCCTTCAACTGCATCTCTTCCAGCAACGACAACTCGATGCGTTTGAGGAAGGCGTCATCCTGCTCGTCGGCTAGGTCGGCATCGTCGGCAGTCGGCTCACCAGCGTTGAGCAAGAGGTCGCCGCCGCCGCCGCCGAACATCAAGTGGCCGTCCAGCATCGGTGCGGCCACCGTCTTCTCGTACTCCTCACCGGCCATCCGAATGTGCATCACCAGCTTCTCGGCATTGTCGTCGCTGTAAACCACCGACAGGTCGCCGCCAAACTCGGCGCGCAGCTTGCGTGCCACATCGCTCAGCCGCAGTCGCTTGTCGATCATCATCTCGCTGCTGAGCACGATGCGCAACAGCCACGGCGACAGCCGCTCCGGCCGATCCATCTCGTCGGGCAGGTCAAAGTAGTCGCGCACCCACTCGCGGTCCTCGGCCACCACCGTGTTGGCCGGGTCCGGATCGTAGTAGATGGCGCTGCTCTCCACCACATCACGCAGGCGGCACTGCTCCAGTTCGCTCTGCACCACGTTGGCCATCTCGCGATCGCGCCCGTTCTTCAAGTACACCGTCACCGAGGGCGTCTTAGCCTGCCTGGCCACGTTGATCAGCTCCTTCAGCCGCGGCACGCCCAGGGTGACGTTCTTCGCGGAAACGCCCGCGAAATGGAACGTGTTGAGGGTCATCTGGGTGGCCGGCTCGCCGAGCGACTGCGCGGCCACGGCGCCAACCATCTCGCCGGGCGTGGCGATGGCGCGCACAAAGCGCGCCTCTACCTCGCCCAGCAGCCACGACAGCGCCTTGCCATTCAGGCGATGCACCAGCAGCACCCGCTTGACCGCCAGCTCGGCGCGGACGTGCGCGGCGAACAGCATGGTCGCGTTGCGCTGGGCCTCGCGCGACAGCTCGTCGTCGCCGCGCACCACCACGCAGCGCGCCAACAGCTCCCGCACGCCCTGCAGCACCTGCCGCGGGTGCAGATCGCTCAGCGATTGCGCACCGATGCCGAACACCGCCTTGCAGTTCACCAGCAACCGTTGCACGTTCACCATCAGCGCCCACTTGTTCTCTCCGCTAGGAAACACCCGCTGCAAGCGCTCGCGATCCTCCAACAGCTGCTGAAACGCCTCCTCCAACTCCGATCCGATATGCGGGTCGGTGCGCACCGCGTCGATCACCTCCGGCTCCAGGTAGCCGACGCCGAACTTGCGGTCGTACACGTCGAGCGCGAACAGCTCCTCCATATCGCGGTTGCTGGCGCGGATCAGGCGCAGATTCTGCACCTCCACCATGGCGCCATCGGCCGAGTCCTCCCCGTACAGAAACTGCAGCACGTCGCCCAGCGAGTTGCGCGCCGTGCCATCGTACTCCACGCGCACGTCCTCCATCGCCTTGACCAGCCGGCGCTGGATGTAGCCAGTCTCGGCGGTCTTCACGGCGGTGTCGATCAGGCCCTCGCGCCCGCCCATGGCGTGGAAGAACATCTCCTCTGGCGTTAGACCGCGCAAGTACGAGTTCTCCACAAAGCCGCGCGCCTCCGGCGACAAGTCGTCCACCACAAAGTGCGGCAGCGTGCGCCGACGGAAACCGTACGGGATGCGCTTGCCCTCCACGTTCTGCTGTCCGACGCAGGCCACAATCTGCGACACGTTGATGAAGGAACCCTTGCTGCCGGCCATCACCATGCGCTTGATGTTGTTGCTGGAGAGCAGACTCTCCTGCGCGAAACCGCCGGCCTTGTCGCGCGCGCTGTTCAGC
Source organism: Cyanidium caldarium (assembly GCA_026184775.1). Classification (NCBI taxonomy): domain Eukaryota; phylum Rhodophyta; class Bangiophyceae; order Cyanidiales; family Cyanidiaceae; genus Cyanidium; species Cyanidium caldarium. The sequence goes on along the minus strand of JANCYW010000014.1, from coordinate 156,889 downwards.
ACGCGGTTCACCGCCGCCTCGAACGACTCCAGCATAGTCTTGCCCGGCTGCCGCTCCAGACGACCCTCCTGCGCCATCTGAATCAGCTGGCGCACCTCCTCCTTGGCGGCGCCGATGGTGTCGTTGATAGCGGCCATGGTGGCCGCGTCGGCAATGCAATCTCCTATGCCGACGCTCATGCCGTTCTGCATGAGCCACTGGTTAATGAGAATCTGCACCTGGGAGATGAGCTGGCTGGTGCGCTGCGGACCGGCCTCCTTCCAAGTGACGTGGATGAGCGAGCCGGCGCTGGAGCCGACGGTGCGCTTGTCCACCACGCCGGACAACAGTTCGCCGTTCTGGATGAACACGTGGGTGTCGCTGGGGGTCATAATGACATCCTCGGCGTCCGGGTGGCCGTTGGCAAACCGCTGCAGGTTGACGCCATCTGGCAGCAGCAGCGAGAACAGCTGCTTGCCGGTCCACAGCGGCCGCGGCTGCAGGATGGCCGGCGTCGGAATGCGGCCGTCAAACTGCGGCAGGTGCAGCAGCAGGTTGAATACCGCGTCGCGCTCCAGGAATTGGTCGCGCAGCGTGAACAGCCGACACCCCAGCAGCGAGTCCTGCACGATGCCCATGACCGGCCGGTTGGCCTGCGGCGAAACGATGTTCTGAGGCACCACCATCAGCTCCTGGATCTCCGCGCGCACCTCCTCCGACTGCGGCACGTGCAAGTTCATCTCGTCGCCGTCGAAATCGGCATTGTACGGCGAAGTGGCCGACAGGTTCATGCGAAACGTGGAGTAGGGCAGCACGCGCACCCGGTGTCCCATGATGGACATGCGATGCAGCGACGGCTGCCGATTGAACAGCACCAGATCGCCGCTGAGCAGGTGACGCTCCACCACCTGTCCGTACTCTAGCGCCAAGTCGGCAGTGCGCTTCACAAACTGCAGACCGCGTCGTCGTCCGTCCGGCCGCACCACAAACAGCGCGCCCGGATAGGCGTTCGGTCCGTTGCGCACCGCCTCCATCAGCCGGTCGTAGTTGTACGGCGTGACCACCTCCGGATATGTCAGCGTCATCGCCACCGAGCGCGGCACGCCCACCTCGTCCAGCTCCAGCTGCGGGTCGGCGGTGATCACCGTGCGCGCTGAAAAGTTCACCCGCTTCCCCATCAGGTTGTTGCGGACGCGTCCCTCCTTGCCACGCAACCGCTGCGCGATCGACTTGAGCGGGCGGCCGCTCTTCAGCGTGGCTCGCGGCATGCCCGGCAGGTCGTTGTTCATAAAGGTGGCCACATGAAACTGCAACAAATCCAACTGCTCACGGATGACGTGTGCCGGGACGCCTTCAGCCTCCAGACGACGCAGCGCGTTGTTGGCCTTGACGATGTCGCCCAGCTTGAAGGTGAGGTCGTCCTCGCCGCGCGAAACCGCATCCATCTGGATAGACGGCCGTACGTGGGGCGGCGGCACCGGCAGCACCGTCAGCACCATCCACTCGGGCCGGCTGAAGCGGACGTCAAACCCCATGGCCACGGCGTCCTCGTCGCTGATGTGCCGCAGTATCTGATGTGCGCGCTCGGCGCTCAGCTCCTGCTTGCGCTCGCTGGTGGCCACGTCGGCGTCGGGAAACTCGGCCATGAGGCGCATACCGTCCCGCGTCAGGTGCGGCTGCTGGTTGCCGCATCCAAGTCGCCGCGGCTCCACGCCCAGCTTGGCACCGCCCGCCGACGCCGCCGTGACCAGCTCGTCGCCGCCGCCGCCGCCGCCGCCGCACACGTGGACGCCGCCGCACACCCGCGACACCACCTGGAACCGCTTCACCGGGTCGCGTATTCGCACAGCTCGCTGCATGCGGGTGTCGCCGGGGTCCACCAACAGCCGCGAGCAGTAGAAGCAGCAACAGCGGAGCACCTTGAGCACAGTGCTAAACACCAGCACGTGAAACACCGGCCGCACCAGTTCGATGTGCCCAAAGTGACCTGGACACTCCAGCGAGCTGCCCTCGCAGGTGGCACACGGGAAATTGCGATCGATGGCACCCAGCCGCGGATCCATCAGACCGCCTGCTTTGGGCACGCCCCGCTCGAACGCCACATCGCTCTCCACGCGCACCACCGAGCCCCGCCGCAGCTCCTCGGGCGACCAGATCCCGAACTGCACCGCAGCCACCGACTTGCGCTCCGCCGTGGACAGGAATGGCACGTCCAGATCCATTGTCCACGCGGTGCGCAGCCGTCAGGCCACCAGCGCTCCCAGCTGGTGCTCTCCAGCGACTCGCAAGCACGGGCGCCGGGGACACACACACAAGGCGAACCGAGCGGAACGGGCGCGCGGCCGGCGCGGTCGCCCGAGCCGCGGAGAGGACCGCGCAGGGAGGGGGAGAGGGAGGGGCGGGTTGCGGGAGCGTGGCTTGAGGGTGATGGAGGGTGATGGAGGGTAGCTGAGGTTGAGAGCGGGGAGGGAGAGGGGGCAAGCTCGGTCCAGCGGCGGTGTATGAGGGACGGCGGGGGACGGAGGGGTCGGCCAGGGTATCGGGCGCGGCAGGGGGAGCCGACTGCGGGGGAGGGGGAGTGATGTGGGGAAGCGAATGGGGTGAAGGGGTACGGAGGCAAGGTCCAGAGGGGCGGGTGTGTTTTTCCGGGGGCGGTGGCGGGAGACGGGGGGAGCGACAGACGGGGAGCGTTTCTAGGGCATGCCCCGCGCCACGGCGGTAGGAACGCGAAGAAGCAGCGACGGAGATGGTGGTTGCCAGGACGGGACTTTGGCAAGGAGCGTCTTGATCCAGGCAAGCGCTAGTCGGATAGGGGTTACTTGCGCGGCTTCGATGCGACGGGCATCCATCTCCTCAGCGCCCTGGTCGGCTGTCATGCGCAACACTGGCATGCGCGAAGAAGCACTGTGGTGTTTGTCGAGAGATGCTGCATGCGCACACCGGGCCCAACTTGTGCCGACGTTGTATGCCTACGTGTAAATACTTGCAGCGGGCGCAAGGCATGCCACCCGCGACCACGTCGCTCCCATCCCGTGCACTCCTTCGCTACTGCTCGTACTGCCAATCGATTCCTCGCGCTCTCTATTGGTGCCTCCGTGCTACGTCTCTCCAGCTCGCGCAGGAGCGGGGTCCCGTTGCCGGCCGAAACTTGCGTCCCGCGTCCCGGGTGGACTAGAAACTGTCGCCGTCCTGCCGTGCCTCACATAAACAGACTCGGCCATCCTCCTGCTCTGCCACCTGCCATCGCATGGAGGGAGAAGAATCTGGGTCTGACACAGCGCCTGCCGTCGAGGCTGCGCTTGTCGTGGACTCTCGGACCCGCAAACGAGGGAGGACCGGCGCGCAGCGCGATCCAACTCGCCAAGACAAGAGGTTCAGGGCGCATGACGCAACCGCACCGAATTCCGCACCCGCCACCTCGCCACCGCCTCTGACCGTCTCGTACCACGCTCGCGGAGGAGCAGGCGCTGCCGCGGCCGTCCCGCGGCGGGTGCTGTGCGACCCGACTCGGTACCGGTTCCGACGGCGACAGATGGTGCGAGGCGTGGCACCGCGCAATGCTATTTATGTCAGTGGCAGCAGTGCGCAACGTGGGTTAGAGGCCAAGGCGCGCGAGCTGCTGTTTCAGGAGCAGTACGAGATGGTCACGGTGCATGCGGCCGGGGCGGCCATTCCGCGGGCGGTGCGCGCGGCGCTGGCGCTGGTGGAGCGACACGGCGAATGGCTGGATACCCACGTGCGCACCAGCTCGGTGCCGCTGCTGGACGAGTACGAGCCGCAGGCACCCGGTCTGCCGTACGTGCGACAAGTGCGCGTGCAGAGCGCGGTCCACATCGACCTGTTCAAGACCAAAAAACCGCCCGCGGTCTAGCGAGGCACCGACTCACGGGGCAAACAGGCTGCGGTCGATATCGCGCTCGCTATGTACCAGCGCATCGGCAGCTGTGGCGCTCTCCGGCTCCTCGTCTCCTTCCGCATCGTTTTGAAACAGCTCGCTGTGTTGTTGAAAGAGCTCTCGGCCGGTGGGTTTCAGGGACGAGCGTTGCGCGGCATCGGTGCCGTATACATCTTCCGCGATTCCCTGCTCCTGGAGGAAACGCTCAAACTCGCCTCTCCAAACAGCAAACGACTCCGGGGTGACTGGCGTGCCGATCCATCGTTGCACGCTGGCGGTCTCGGCGCTGGCGTCCGCCACGCGCTGCTCCAACGAGCCCTCCACGGTCTCGAAACGACTGCCGCCATCCTCGTCGCCACGGACTCCTTTGCCGCGCAACAACCCTTGCGGGGATGCATCGCCGGCGACCGCCCGGCCGGCCGGGTCCGCCGTGGCCAGCCAGTCCATGGCGGCGGCGTGCACAGTGTACACGCTCGGCTGGCCGATGGATGCAGCAGCCACGGCCTCCAAATGTTGCTGCAACACTGCGCGCCGTTGCGCCGCCAATCCGCGCACCGCTTGGACGAGCACCTGCGGTGCGGCCCCGAACGGATACCGTTCCGGCAGGGTAAACCGCAACTCCAGCTCCGCGCTCGGAGCGGACAGTTTGAGCACCCATCGACGTCGCCGTCCATCTCGTTCCAGCTCGTGAAAGTCGTCTCCGAAAATGGCCTCCAGCGCTTCCGCCTCGGTGACCTGCTCCGACTCGGCGGCGGCGTCGTCGTCGTCGTCGGCCATCCCGCCTCCAAGTGCGAATTATGCAAAGCGACCCAACTGCCCGGCGTGCGACGACTCGATGCGCAACGCTCTCGTCTGATCGACGCTAGACAGTCTTCTCGTTGACGGGACTCGCTCCGTTCCTCCTCCGGTCTCTCTCTCTCTCGCGCGCGCGCGCGCAGGTGTGCCGGTGCGCCAAACGGGTTCGACGCGACCGGCCCGGCGGGAAACGGACCGCTCTGACCACCTTGTCGACAACAACGCACACGGGCTCGTAAAGCAAGCTCCAGACGCGGCATGAATCCACACTATTCCAAAGTGCGCGCCACTCCGCAGTCGGAATGGACGCGGCGCCCGGCGACCGCGTCCAGTGCCGGGTCGACGTCGCCAACTGGCGGGAACGCTGCCTCCGATCCCCCCGCCAAGTACTCGAAAGCGTCGCAGCGGGAGTTGCGCGCGGGTCGGGCACGATTTCGTCTCTCCTTACGGGAAGCACCGGTCGATGTGGTGCTCTTCGCGGTGCTTCTGCTGCTGTCGGCGGTGACGCGCTTCTGGCGTTTGACGCGGCCGGCCTCGGTGGTGTTCGACGAGTTCCACTTTGGCAAGTTTCTCACCTACTACTTCACCGGCGAGTACTTTTTTGACATCCACCCGCCGCTCGGCAAGCTGTTATTGCTGCTGGGTGCGCGCTTGCACGGTTACAACACTTCGTTCGGTTACGACCATATCGGCAGGCCGTACCCGGACCGCTCGTACCTGGGACCGCGCGCCGTGGCCGCGGTGTTCGGCACGCTCATCGTGCCGCTCACCTATGCGGTCGGGCGCGAGTGGGGCATGAGCGCCGAGGCCAGCGCGCTGGCGGCGTCGTGGTTGCTGCTGGACATGTGTCTAACCATCGAGTCGCGCCTGATCCTGGTCGACTCACAGGTGGTGTTCTTCAGCGCGCTCTCGCTCTACTGTGTGTTGCGACTGTGGGCTACGCGCAACCGCACACGGCAGCGATGGCGGTGGCTGCTGCTCACCGGCATCGCCTGCGGCTGCGCCATCTCCACCAAGTGGACGGCGCTGGCCACGCCGGCGCTCGGCGGACTGCTCTCGCTGAGCGGCAGTCGAGCGCTGCTGGGCACTCGCCACCGCCTCCCGCTGTGGCAGTGTGCGTTGGTGGGCGTCATCGCGCTCAGCCTGTACAGTGCCTGCTTCTGGGTGCATTTCCGGCTGCTGCCGCGGCATGGCACCGGAGACGAGTTCATGCTGCCGGACTTTAAGATCACATTGGCCGGGCGCCCCGACCACGACCCGCACGCCCCGGCCGTGCCCTTTTGGCGCAAGTTCCGCTACCTGAACTTGGAGATGTTCCGCGCCAACGCACGCATCTCCGAACGGCATCCGTGGGAGAGCAAGTGGCATTCGTGGCCGCTGACGCGCCGCGGCCTGCTGTACTGGATCCATGCGCAGCGCATCCCGTTGTCGCCGGCGGGCACGCTGCTGCTGAACGAGAGTGTGCCGCTGCAGAACAGCACCGCGCCCGCCGGGCCGTATGCCATCCACGAGGCGCGGGTGTACCTATTGATCAACCCGGTGGTGGCTTGGGGGTCGTTGTTGGCGCTCGCCGTGTTCATGGCGATGTGGACGCAGCGCCTGCTGCGATGGGCCACGCAGGGAGCGCGGGCGCAACGTCAGCTGTTGGACAAGGCGGGGCCGCACGGCGCGCGCTACTGGAACCGCTTCTACGCCGTGGGGTTGTTTTTCTACGCCGGTTGGGCGCTGAATCTGTTGCCGTATCTGGGCGTGCGCCGACCGGCTTTCCTGTACCACTACCTGCCCGGCCTGTACTATGCGGTGTTGTTGGCAGCGTGGCTGGTGGATCGCGCGCTGCCGAGTGCCACTGTCCGGCGGGTGCTGGTGGCCGCGGCGGTGGCGCTGGCATCGTGGGCGTTCCTCTATTTTGCGCCGTGGGTGTACGGTCTGCCGCTGACGCCCGCACAACAGCAGGCGCGCCAGTGGTTTGCGGGGTGGAAATGAGGACGGATGAAGAATTGGCGGCTGAACGATAAGATCGAAACGACAATCGCTCGGGGCGCTCCTAGGTGGATCGAGCGGCCGGCGGCTCGGCCGGCGGCTCGGCCGGCGGCTCAAACGGCAGCAAGGGCAGCCGCTTGCCCGCCGCCCCTTTGGCGGGCGATGATAGCGCGGCCACACGGTAGACGCTGCCCATCGCGGTGGGCGAGACCAGCCGCGCGTAGGCCGCTTGCAATGCGGCGGTTTGCTGGGGGTTGGCTGCAGCCAACACCCGCATTCGTTCGGCCAGCCCCATGCGCTGCAGGAACTCGCCTTGTGGCATCGAGTGCAAGGGCGTATCGGGGACGGCGGCGCGCACACACCGCTCCAGCAGCGCAAAGTCGACGTCGGCGGTGAGGTCGGCCTCGCCGGGCGCGTGCAATACGTGCTCGAAGCGGTGCTGGCGCACAGCGCGCAGCGTGCACGCCAGCGGCGGCTGCGCGCGCTTGGCATAGTCCACCAGGAGTGCAACGCCGCCACTCGCCTGAAGCCATTGCGCTATGCGCTGCACACAAGTGGCCGCCCCCACCGGCACCTCGATGGCGTCGGGCAAGTGCGGCAAGTCGCGCTCGTCCACGATGCCGCTCACTGGCAGCATGGCTGCGGCAGGTGTGGGCGCTCGCGAGGCCACAAAACGGAAGCGCGGTTGATCGGCGGGTGCTTGCGGATCCAGATCCACCAGCCGCTCCAACCATCGCGTCGGCGTCTGTCGCACAAAGTGACGCACCGGCAGCGCATCGAGAAACTCGTGCGCCACCAACATCACCGGTGCGCTCTGATCGAGCCATTCGGTGTCCCAACTGTCCAACCAGCGGACGCGCCCTTCGCGCACCGGCTGCTCCAGCGCCGCCTGCTGTTGCGTTCGCAGTGTGCGGCTCACCTCTATCAGTCGCACCTCCAGGGCGCGATAAAACTCGGGGAACTTGTTTGCCGCGCGTAGCATCTGCCGCATCATGGTGCCGCGTCCGGGGCCTAACTCCATCAATCGCACCCGCGACGGCGCTCCGAGGCGGTCGCGCCACTGCACGTACAACCAGATGCCGAGGAGCTCGCCAAACGCCTGCGTCATCTCTGGCGCCGTCACAAAGTCGCCCTGACGTCCCAGCACTGGTGTCGCTCGCCCATAATACCCGTATCGAGGGTGCAACAGGCAGAGGTGCATGTATTCGGACACGGACAACGGCCCGTTGGCCCGGATGTACCTCGCCAACACTCCCGCGAGGGGAGTGTTCATCGAGAGAAGGGAAAGGTGTTCAGAGAATGGAGGTGATTCGAGTGGCCCATGATTCGGAACCTGTTGCCTACAACACTGCGATTCGGTTACACGGGGCAGCAGTGCAGCTGCTGAAGACGCTCATCGACGCAGGTGTCATGTCGCCGCGTCCTCCTCGTCCGGGAAGAGACCGCCGAAATCGCGACGCGTCTGCGAATTTTGGCGGGCGAGGCGCGCGATCGATGCCGTGCCGCCGCCGAAGACAAGCGCGTGAAAACGGGCGGGGAGTACAAAAGTGCTGCACCGTTCCAAGGATGGGGAGCGTCCGTGTGACACTGTTTTACAGCAAGCTGGCGTTGTGGTTGGCCCGCACAGGTCGATACCGGGCGGCCGCTATGGCTTGGGAGTGCACGGCGCGCGCGTGCGTCGAGGAGGCGTTCGCCGTGGAGGATCCCTGGTGCGAGCCGACAGCGGCAGACGGCATCTGGTCGTTGGCGGCGTTGGGTCGATTCAGTGCGGTCAATGCGATGTTGATGCGGCTGTGGGCGGCACGGCTGCTGCTGGAGGCGGTGTTGCAGAGCGAGCCTACCGCAGAAGTTGGAGCCGCAGAGGGCGGCTCGCGGTTGCGGGAGTTGGAGCGCAGTGCCGAGGAGCGCCTCTACCGGGATGCCTGTGTGCAGAAGGATGTGCATCGGGTGCAGACACTGCTGAACGGAGTACAGCTGTGTGTGTTGCATGACGAACGGGTTCGGTTGGCGCTGGAGACGGGCCGGGGAGCGCCGTCGACCGCCCAGGTCTTGCCGCACGTGTACGCCATGCAGGCGGTCGTGCACGTGCTGGAGGGACAACCGGAGGCGGTGGTGCATCGGGCGTTGGAGGCAGGTGCAGAGGCCGCGATGGCCAGAGGTGCGGTGAGCGCCGATGCGCCGAGGTGGCGCTTGCACTTTTGGCTGGAGAAGGTAGAGCTGGCGCGCATGCGTGGCTGCCGAGACGCGGCCCTGCAAGTGTGTGCAGAGGCGCGCGTACAGATGAACGATGTGCGATTGGCGCTGGTAGAGGCCCAGTTGCACCTGGGCGTTGGCATTTGCGGCGATGCCGCACATCGCGAGGCACACCGGCGCCAGGCGGTGATGTCGTTGCAAGCTTGCCGCGAACCCTGTGCGGCCGCGTCGCCGGAACGGATGTCTGCGGCGGATGCCCTGTGGATGGTGGCGGAGCTGTGCTCATCGAGGGGTGCAGAGCCGACGAGCCTTGACCACATGCATGTGGACGGCAGCCATGCAGGTGCCGCAGTGGACAGCTCCTCTGCAACACTTGGATGCGCATCGCCGAGTTGGGCGAGTCGTCTCGTGCGATATGTTCAGGCACAGCGATGTCGGTTTGCTGCCAACGGCGCCGGGTGCGATGCGCTCGAGGCGCTGCGCACCGAGGCGGGCACGACGACGACGACGGTCGACGCGGACGTGTTTTGGTACCTGGCGGTTATGGAGGCGTTGGCAGTGAGGTACATGGCACGCGCAGAACTCTCCACGGCACTGACCTATTTGGTAGAGTACGTACGTCAAGTGCACTGGTGGTGCAGGCGATGGCGATGCACGCCGGCTTGTCGTCGGAGCGCATCGCGGCAAGAGACCGTGGCGGATGGTGCGCGTGCCGCTCTGGCGCTGGTGGACCGGTGGGCTGCTCTGGTGGATGATGCTGACGTCTGCAGTTCGCTGGGGTGCAACGCATCCCAAAGAGATACGAGTTGCTGCAGTGAAGGCGCCGGCGGTGCAACGGATCACCTCGGGGCGAGTGTGCGACTGCTGGAGGCTGCCGAAGATGTGCGCTCTGGGAGAATGCTGAGCGCCCGCGAAAAGTTGTCCGCGGAATGGCAAGACATGCCCGACCCACGACAGGAGGCCCTGTACGCCGCCATCGCCCGCATCCTCTATGCACGGGCCCTGCTCAGGCATGGCGAGCATGCCGAGGAGGCTGCGGTGGTTTTGCGCGAAGCGAGAGAGCTCTGCGAGGTGCTGCCCAACCCGGCGCTCCGACATGTGGCTGCCGAGTTGGAGCAGCACGCAAAGTGCGCGGAGGACAGCGTGTCGTGCGGATGGCCCCAAAAGCGTGCCGCTGTTGCCGCGGAGATTACCCGTCCGACGCCGGGCGTGCAGCGTTTTTTGTACGAGATTGCATGGCTCCGCTCAGCGGTGAAGCGTGATTGAACTACGCAGTAGTCGATGCGAATGCTTCGAAAAGTTGCAGTACATATTTCAGTGAACTGCCCTGTGCACCGCATCCTCTTCGGGACCCGCACGTTCTCCTCTCTGCCTCGCAACCGCCGGCGTCGAGCCGCGCGGATGCCGTCGCGATTTTCAAACGCCCACCGATTGGCACCTGCGGGGACATCGTTTGTGGGAACGCTCGCGAAACCGGGTGTGCAGGCGTCGCCCGCGTTGTTCTTGTCGAGACGCCCCAACACTCCGCATAGCTCCCGACAACACTCCCGGTTGTGCCCGCCTTCATGGCGCCGGTGGAGCTTCAGGATGACTTGGCTTTTCTGGAGCGCAATCTTGCGCTTTTGAACACGCGACTGGGCGAGGCGCAAGATCTGGCACCGCGACTACGACGACTGCAGCAGCACGTGGATGCAGTGACCCATCACACCGAGGAGTGGTTGACGCAGATTCGCGCTGCCGCCACCCTGTTTGACTTTTGCCTGTCCGACGAGGCTCTGTTGGCCGCGCGCTCCCGCGTGGCCCAGGCAGAGAAATCGGCCGCCAACCCGCCCGCTGCGCCCGGCGCCTCAGATTCAGGGTCGACCACAACCGCCAACACTCTTGCTGTCGTTGCCAAAGATGCCCAACACTCGCAACCGACCCGACGCGTGCAGTCGGTGTATCGTCGGCCGGTCACGCGGATGGATATGGAGCTGTACCATGTGCGCCGATTGATGGGCGGCCTGTCCAACGAACGCTTCCGCTCCGACTCGCGCATGGAAAGCGTGTTGCTGGCACTGTTGCGCAGCGGCCATCATGGTGCCTACCTGCACGACATTGTGCGCACCAGCGGCCTCTCCCGCATGCAGTGCAACATGTATCTGAACGCCCTGCTCAAGGCAGATTTGGTGAGCAAACGCTCCAAACAGGGATTGCTGTACACGTTGAAAGCGTTACCCCGCTTCATGCTAGTGGGTGAGTAAGAGGGCGCATAGACGAGCGAGGCGTCGTGAAGCTATTTCATGACCTCGCATGCACTCGGCATGCGATGCCTCATCGTCAGACCGCGTCGTGCTCCGTGCGGCGAATCGCAATCTCGAATGTGGGCGTCGGCGGACATGTTGCGCGGGGTCACACCGACGCTGCCTCCTGTCGGTGAGTACCCCGGTCGATGACCCCTTTCTCACTGAAACCGGCGCGAATGACCATGATGGTGTCACACACCACTACAGTGGAAGCGACCATGCCAACGAGTGCCTTTGTGCCGTCGGCGGGGGTTGTGCGAGGCGTTCCGGGGCGGCAGCAGCGTCGTAGGCAGCGGCGCCGGCCCTCCCCTCGTGGAATGACCATGCAGGCGCCGTGGGTGGCACGTTTGCAGAAGATAGCCGCAGCTGCGTTGTTGGTGCTGGGTGGGTGGCGAGTGCGCATCGCCTCCGCGACTGCCATACCTCGACTGTTTTCCCCAGGGTCCGTTGAGCGCGCGTACGCCGGTCGCCCACGAACCCGCGCTCGACGAGAGAGCACTTTCCGGCACTCGTCACCGCTCTTGTTGGCAGCGCGCACCGGCGGCAGCATGGGCGGTAGTTCGGGGTTCCCGTCGTCGGAGAGTCATTTCGGGGGCGGCAGCGGGAGCGCGCTGTTGCCGGTGCGCCCGTCGACCCATGACCTGCGCATGCACTCCGACTTTGACTGGCCTCCGCGTGCCTCTTCGATATCCACCGCATCGCGACCGGCAGTACGGGTGCCGGCCACCGATCGGCGGGTGAGCTGGGACACGTTGCTGGTGGGCGGGTTGGCCGGCGCCGCGGTCATCGACGTGGTGCGCAAGCGCCAACCGGGATCGCGGTCCGCAGCGAGCGCGGAGTCGCTGGGCGATGTGCTGGTGGCGCGCATTCACGTGGCTCTGCGCGACGAGGCCAAGCGGTACGTGCGCGAGGTGCTGCAGGAACTGTCCGACACCGCCGACACTTCCACCGCCGACGGCCTGGCGCATTTGGCGCGCGTCACCGCGTTGACCTTGTTGCGGGCGCAGAACGTGGGCGAGGGGTGGTTCGCTTCCGCGCACGACAGCGATCGTTTCCCGGCGGATCGAGTGCGAGAGGCTGAGCGCAAGTTCCGCCGCATGACCTTGGAAGTGCGCCGCAATTGGAAACAGGACACGCGCCTGAACGTACAAGGGGTGCGGCGGCAAGCGAGCCGAGCGGACGGCAGTGGTCCACGGGTCGCCGCAACCGCTCCGCTGGGCATGATCGAGGATTTCATGGTGGTGTCGATCACCGCCGCCATCGTGGCATGCTCGCCGCAAGTCATCAAGACGCCGCCCACCACCGATAACTGGTTGGAGCGGCTGGGCAGCGTGCAAGACAAGGAACTGCGCGCGGTGGAGGTGTCCTGGACGCCCGACGAAGACGATGACCCGTTGGACCATGATGAGCTCATGGCCAAGTTCCCGTGGCTGATGGACGGAGACGGCGAGACGCCCTCTTCTCTCCCGCCCATCAGCGACGCCTGAAGTAGGGTCGGCGCACAGGGGAGAGAGGTTCGGTGCACGCGGAGAAGTTCCCTCTCTGCAACCGCGTGCCGATTTGTCCAAGTTCTCTGGCGGACCGAATGCGGGCGCGAGATGCACCGCATCGCGCAGCGGCATATGCCTGCGCGGGTTGCACACGCGGCAGTAAGAAGCTCATGAACGTCACGGCCGCCGGGGGATCGGTAGAGACACCACCGACGACTCCTCGACCGCGTTTGTGCTGTAAATTGGATGGGGCTCGTTTTCTGTACGAGATCTTGTCGTGTCTGGTGCCGTCGGGCGGTTCGTCTGTGGCCGCGCAGCACAGCACCCTGGTGATCGCCGTCCCCACGGCACCGCGAAATGCGCTGCGATTCGTGGTGGAGGAGGCCGGTTGTTTGCAAGCATGCGTGACGCTGGGACGCGACATGTTACTGGCCATGGAAGTGGACGAGGAGGCGGAGACGATATCGTTCGCGGTGTCGCTGGCGGAAGTGCTGGACTGTCTGCAGTTGCTGAGCAGCATATCCGCACACGCCGAAAAGGCGCTCACCAGTCCGCCGTTGCGCATGCTGTACGAGACGCCAGGTGGTCCGCTGGTGCTGGTGGTGCACGGCAGCGAGGCGTCGTTGGTGCAGTGTCGCGTGCAGACCATCGAGTCGGCCGCGGTGAGCGATTTCGCGTTTTACGACGCGCCGGTGTTGAACACCGTGGTGGTGCAGAGTTGTTTGCTGGCGACGGCCATTGCCGAGTTGGACTACGGCGGCGCCACCTTTGGCAGCATCCGGATGCAGCCCGGTCCGCATCCGCTGTTTCGGTGGGAAAGTCAGCACGAGGCCGGCCTGGCATCCCTCACCGTCGATTTGCCGCAGCCGCACGAGGTCGATGATGGCGGTGGCACTGTGGCTGCCGCTTACCACGAATTCGATTCGCTGCAGGCACAGGTGGCCGGTTATCGCATCGCCCCACTGAAGCGATGCGTCAAGGCGCTCGGCCTGTCGGACGTGGCGCGCGTGCGCCTCAACGCCACCGGCATGCTGAGTGTTACCGCCCGGTTGCGCACGGCCGCAACCACATCGGCAGTGGACGGCGTCAAAGGCGGACGCCATCGCGGGGCGCTGCGCATGCCGCCGCTGCCGCGACACGGGCCGCTGGGCGCTGGCACCGCTGCCGTCACCACCGCCAGTGCATGCTTCTTCGAGTTTCTCATCGCCGCCGACGAACTGGCCACCGAAGCCGCCGAGCGCACCACGGGTGATTAGGGTGGGCAAGTGAGACTCGGTATGCAGCTCACAGCCTGCAACTGCCCCTCTTCCGGGCACACCCCTCGTCCCTATCGTTCGGTTGCCAAGACCGCCGGTTCGCGGACGTACTTTTGCGGCAGCAGGCCGTACCAGGTACAGCCGGCAATCGCAATCAGCGAGCCGAGCATGTTGGCCGCTGTGACCGGGTTGTGAAACAGCAGCAGCGACACGTATATCACCAGCACCACTTTCAGGTTACCGGCCACCGTCAGGGTCACCGACGAGGTCTGTTTCAGCACGGTAAACATGCACGCGTTCAACAGGAATGCACCGATGCCGCTGAACGATAACAGACCCAGTGCTCGCGGCCATTCACCTTGCTGTACGGCTCGCTGCCACCAGTGCAGCACGTCGCGCCCTTCGCCGACGAGTGCCCATGGCAGCAACAGCAGCGCGCCGGGCGGCGCCATGTAGTAGATCAGCTGGATGGGATCGAACGGGTAGCGGCCCTGCAGCAGCTCGGCGCTCAACACGAATTTGAGCGCGGTCATGGCGCACGACAGCGACGCGGCCACGAAACCCGACCATCGGAAGCTCAGCTCCGTGGCACTGGCCATGGCCACACCCGCCACCACCGGCACCAGGGCAATCAGTGCGGCGCGCGTCAGCCGCTGCCGCAACACCAGCCAGCTCAGCGCTGCGGTGAACGCCGGCGTGGCCGATTTGATCACCTGGAAGAACGACACCGGCACCTCGCGTAACGCATAATTACCAAGGGTGATGTTCAGACAGAACACGGTGGAGATGAGCAGCACCTTGGTGTAGTCGCGTCGGGTGGCAAAGCGCACGCGCGATGTCGCCCGCAGGCCGTTCACCGCCAGCAAAGCCAGCACCGACTGCCACGCCAAGTGCACCAGCGTCAAGCTGAACGGAAATCGGAAGCTTTCGCGCGCAAACAGCCACTTGTTCAACAGCACCGTGCAGCCGTTGGCCACCCACCAGGATAAGACGGAGGCGAGCACTCGCAGATGATGATAACACACGCGGCCGCTTGAGCGTGGATGGGACGTTTTGACGACGTCCCCCTCGGTTTCCTCTGGGCATTCCCTCTTCATAAGAGGGATGAAGAGGAGAGAACGCGCCAGACAGTGGCTATCGGTACGTAGGATAGGCGAGAGGGCCGGAAAACGGGTACTTCCACAGGTCCCACGCGAGGTACGACCGCCGTCTGTCAGCGCGGCCGATCCACGCTCGACGATCGACGGCGACGATTTCGGCCGTGCGCGCGAGCAAAAAGTTGGCGCGAAAGGCGTTCGGAGCGGTTCACGAATCGCCGATCAGGACGTGAGAAACACACTGCAACGGAGGAGGCGATGGAATGCACTGGAGACGCCGACGCGACAACTCTCGATGGTGACAGTGCGGTGTATGTGCTGATGCAAGCCGCGCAAGATGGATGGTGGAGACCGAGCGGCACGAAGAGTTCAGGGGCGAAGGTCACGGAGGCCGACGCGCGGCAGTGGGTGCGGCGGCGGCTGGCCCTGGGTGGGCGCATCAATTTGGAGCGGGAGCTACGAAATTTCGTGTCCAAGCACCTGGTTTATACGACAAACTCGCAAGCAGGGAAGGCACTCGACGGGAGCGTGCCGTCGTTGCGTTTTGGCGACGCTCGCCTGGATGCGGTGCTGTCCGCGCGATATGGCATGATCACCGAGCTATGTGGGGAAGCGGGCGCCGGCAAGACCCAGCTGCTGCTGCAGCTGGCCGCCAACAATCCCGGCGAGACGGTATATGTGCATACCGAGGGCGGTGCCTTTCCGGTCTCGCGTCTGAGAGAAATGGTCCGAGCGCGGTCCGCCCCACAGGCATGGTCCGAGCCGGGCACCGAACGGAGCGCTGCATTGGACCGAATATATGTCGAGCACGCGAATGAGCGCGTTCGCACTTTGGGCGACATGGACGAATTGGTGCGTCGACGCCTGCCGCAACTGCTGCGCTTCCGGCCGGAGATCCGGCTGGTGATTGTGGACAGCCTGGCCGCCGTGGTGCGGCCCGAGTACAACCGTGCGGAACGGCATCAGATGGTGCGGCGTGCCCAGTGGCTGTTCGCTCTGGCGCTGCAATTACGCCAAGCAGTGCGTCAAATTCCAGTGGCAGTCGTGGTGGCCAACCCGGTCACTTACCGCTACGATTACGTGCACAACACCCGCCGCCCCGTGCCCGCCTTGGGGCATGCGTGGTCGCACTGCGTTAACGCCCGCTATTGGATACAAAGAGAGTCGGGCGCTCCGGGAGTTGGAGGCGCTGCCCGGTACGCGCAGGTGATGTTTTCCGCAGGCGGACCGACACCCGGCACCCGAGTCTGCTTTGATGTGGATGCCAGTGGTGTGCACGGGCGCGAGGTGATCCGTCCGGGCGTGCTCCATGAAGACGGTGGCAGTCGCCCCTAGGAGGGCGTGTCGGCGGTCTCCACATGCATGCTGTGAAAGTGTATCTGATTGGGGGGCGGCTATGTACCTAAAACGCCTGTTCGCCTTCAAGACAGCTCACGGATGCCTTTCGTCCACCATCGGCACGTCCCGTCGTTGCTCCGGACCGCGTATCGGCCTCTGACGGGTGCACCGACTTGCACCTCCGTTGCGATCCCGGCAACCGCCTGGGCCTCATGCGAACATTCCGGTAAAGGGCCAAACAGCTAGCAGACTGGAATGGTGGTGGAGGCATGGCAGGCGGTGCGTGGCGACGAATTGTGGCTCGAGTGAGTCCGGGGTCGGAGGTGCTCGCGAGATGGATGGGTCGTCGGAACGGCGCCCGTCCGAACGTTCTCAGAGACGGCGAGTTGCGGAGAGCGTGGCCGCAGCAGCTGTCCCGACTGCAGCGATCGGAGACTGCCCAGATGTGGTCGCCTCCCTTGCCCACTCTCTCGCCGAGCCGACGATTCTCGACCCTCCACCACCGGAGTCGGTCTCTGCAGGTGTCCTCCGCTGCGGGCACGAGTCGGGCGTGGCGGGACACTCGACTTTACGGTTCCTCACCTGCAGCGCGTCCGCCACCCTCCTCTCCACCAGAAGAGGAGTCGATACCGCCAGCACCGTTACGCACTACGGTGCCGCTGTTGCGTCAACTGAAACTGTGGTATTCGTTGACGCGTCTACGCCGACCGTGGCCGCCGCCATTCTTCACGATGGAGGAGTTTCTGGAGGGCGTCAAGTACGCTTTCTGCCGCGTGCATGAGGCGCTGAGTCGCGGCGACATCAGCGCGATACGGCCGGCGCTGGGCGATGCGCTCGGGCGCGCCATGGAGGACACCGTCCGCGAATACCAGGCGCAAGGCGTGCTGGTGGAGTCGCAGGTGGAGGAGATACGAGACGTGCAGATTGTGGACATGAGGCCGCGCATCGAATGGATGCGCGGAATCGACCTCGACATCGAGGTAGAGTACGTGGTCCGCTTGAGCACCACCTGGAGGAATCCGGAGGGCAAGGTGCTGAATCAGGAGCGCCACGTATGGCACAAGCCGGTTTGGCGGTTCCGCTCGACGGTATTCGACGTCAACCCGCCGGAGGGCGCTAATCTGGTGACGACGGCACGGTTCCGCTCCGATCCCCCGCTCCAGCCCGATTGGCAGCTGGTGGATATCGCCAAGTGACGCGCAGGGAATGCGTGTCCGCCAAGGGTCGGACAACACGGGACCGATCGATGCGTTTTCGCTTCTAAACGTCATCAACCGGGGTGTGCCCTAAAAATGACGCTGCAGGCACCGTGGGCAAGACAGATGAGGCTGAATCACGTCAGCTGCACTCGCTTGTTTGTTCCAACCTCCTCTATCTAGTCGAGTTCGGATGCTGTGGCGGAGACAACGACGCCAAGTTCCCTCTCCGCGGCGAAGACAAACACGGCCGTGGCTCGCCGTGCTCATCCCCAGTATGTTATTGACAATAGTGCGGGTGTTGTGGCTAGAGCGTTGGTTTGCGCTGCAAGGTCGATGGAGCGCGCTCGGTTTGCCAGAGGACACGCGGTGCGCCCTGGCCGTCCTGAGTCTGTCGGACCTGCACGGTCTGCTGGTGTTGTTGCACGCCAGCCGCCTCCTGCTGGCGCGTTGGCTGCAAGTCACGCGAGACGCGCTACAAGGTGACGCGTGGGGCACGCGTCACTCCTGGCCACGGTGGCCGGCAGCTTGTGACAGCGTTCACGCGCTGCGACGCAACTGGGCGGCAGCGCTGGAGCACGAATGGCGCCTGTTGCGTGAACTGTCTGGCGCATCCGCAGCCGACGTAGACGCCGCGCCGCAACTCTTGCTGATCGCAGTGGATCGCTGTGTGGCCTCCGCAGTGGCCTATCGCGCCGCTATCGTGCACGGCCCATCCGGCATCCTCGTGGACAGTGTCGGTGGCACCAATCGCCCCACTGCCGACCTGACCGCACGCCTATTGCAGTATTCAGATGTGGCGCTGGCTTATTCCTGCTGCCCGGCACCGTCGGCCAACACCAGTGTATGGCACGAGTTCCTCGACTCGCTGCGCGACCGTTACCCGCACAGCGGTGTGGTGTGCTGCATCGGTGCGGGAACAGGAGAGATTACCTAGGCTGATGCGACCGATAAGCGACTGAAGTTATGTATGTTCTCCACAAACCCAGAGTCACCTGCTTGTATGTGGTTGTTGATCTACCGCTCTCTTTGCCGACTCGCCCATGTCATGGTTCCGTCATCGCCGCTGCGTCTCATTATCGTCCGCGACGGGCGCTGAGCTCGCGTTCGCGACGGCGCGCGCGCGTGCACGGTCTCGTCGAGCACCGGGTGAACGCTCTCATGTGCTCGCAGAGGACACGGTGTAGATGAGAGACAGTGCGCGTCGTTAGTGATAGGAGTGGAGGCAGGGAGGGTAGGGAGCGATGGGGAGACTGGTATTCGTCGGTTGGCCTGTTGGCGCAGTGTCACGGTGGCAAGGCGTTTCCGTGGTGGGCGATGGCGTCGGACGACCCCGACCGCCGGTGCCGGTGACGGGGGACTGCTGCACGAACAGACAGTATGCTCGAAAATGCACGACAGGACCAAGCTTCTCTCTGCACGGACGGGCCCAGCCGCAACGGGATGAGCGGCGCGAATCGACTCGGCGGCGGTCCTTCGCGTCGCCTTCCGCTGTTCGGGAACAGCCGTCCGACCGGCGTAGTGCTAACGCGTGGTTTGACCGAGCGTCGGTACTGCTGGCTGATCTTCTATGTGACGCGCTGGTACTGGACATTATCCTGCGTCTTCATGCCCACGGTTGGGAGCCGAGCGAAATGGGTGGCGTGATGGCCGGCGTCGTGGCGGGGTACTACGGCGCCGATCTGATCAGCGGAGTGTTTCTCTGGTTCACCGCCAGTTATCGTTGCAGCCCCATCTGGAACGCATCGCCCCGTCGGCCCGAGCGCTCTGCCTATCAGAGCGGCGTCGGAGTGTTCTGGCCGATGATGTTCTCGGCGCTGCCGTTGCTGGCCCCGGTGGCCGAGGACTTTTACGCGCACGACGACGACCCGCAGCGGCTCACCCGACAGGATTTCTGGCGGACGGTGGCACCGGCATGCCGCGCTCTGATGCCGGCGCTGGTGGCCCTGCTCGCGAGCCGGCCGCCGAACGTGGCGCTGGAGACGTCGCTGTTGGTGGGCACGGCGTTATTGGCGCTGTCGCCGGCGTTCCACCTGTGGTCGCACGTGGAACAGCCGCCGCGCCTGGTGCGCTGGTTGCAGCACGCGGGTATCCTGGTGGGACGCGCCGAGCACGCTCAGCATCACGCCAATGGCGGCCGCCAACAGTATTGCCACGTGAGCGGCCACTGCAACACCGTGTTGGACGGGCTGGGGGTGTTTCGCGCGCTGGAACTGTTAGGGTACGTGGTGCTGCGCTGGCAGCCGATGTCATGGCGGCAGTGTCCGCGTGTCCGGCGATCCGCCCTGTCCAAGCTGCCGCGCCACTGGCGATGACGCACGCGAAGGTATCGTCACCCCTGGGGACGGGCATCGGATGGCGTCCACCGCTGCGCGTCGTAGGCACGGCGCTTGGCCGGATCACGCAACACCTGGTACGCCTCGACGAGACGGCGAAACGACTCGACATGGTCGGTGCTGGCGCCGTGCACATGGACGACGTCAGGATGCAGCACCTTCGCGCGACGTAAATAAGCCCGCCGGATCTCTTCCGCGGTAGCGTTTCGCGATACGCCCAACACCGCATACAACGACTGCGCATCCTCCGACTCGCGCCCGCGCCATCGTCGCGCCCAGGCCGCCCAGTCGGCTGCGGCCTGCTGGCGAAGGCGTTCGGTCTCGGCGCCGACGAAAGCCCGCTGACGCGCGGCCGCCTCCCACGCCGCCCGCGACTGCGCCTCCCGCTCTAACCGCTCGTGCGAGAAGCGCCGATAATTCTCCCAGCCG
The DNA here is from genome assembly GCA_026184775.1 of Cyanidium caldarium. Taxonomy (NCBI): domain Eukaryota; phylum Rhodophyta; class Bangiophyceae; order Cyanidiales; family Cyanidiaceae; genus Cyanidium; species Cyanidium caldarium. Next base: position 136,620 of record JANCYW010000014.1, on the reverse strand, counting down.
CGGTGGATATCCTTGCCCACCGCAAAACGCGAGTACTTGAATCCGATCACGCCCGCCAAATAGGCCCCGAAAATGATAAACGAACCGAGGAGCAGCGGAGTGGGACGCGGACGCGGCGCTGGCGCGCCCTCCGACGACAACGCTGCCGAGGACACCGCTCGGTGGTCCTCGCTGCCCGCGGAGCCGTGCTCTTGAGGTCGCGGTTTCATTCTTTCCCTTGCGAATTATGAAGTACCGGGGAATCCAGTTTCGGGAGTGGCATGCTCCGCGCGGATTCACTTTTCTGCGGACCGCGACCCGGCCAACGGATCCGCCATCGGGTGTATCTCGCGCGCGGGCGACGCGTCGTCGTCGGTCGGTCCCGCTCGGACGGTGTGCACGTTCGCCTCGGCGGTCGCAAAGTACGAGCGTGCGCTGTGGAAGATGAGATCCGAGAGGAACGCTCGAGGCAAAACGCAGAGAGTGCAGCGGTGATGTCGGAAGACGGTGCGCTTGCCTCTCCACAACGTTCCAGCGCACGGACGGTGCCCGAGGTGGTGTGCGAGGAGTGCTCCGCGACCGCCGTGTGGCCGCGGTCGTTTCGGGTGGGTTGTGTGGCGGGCGCCGGCCTGGAGTCGCTATTCTGGGGCGGTGCACAACGCGCGGAGGACGCATCGGTCGATAACGCTTCGCAGGAGGCAAATGCGGAGGTGGCCGCAGTGCACTGCACGGACGCTCGGCTCGCGCACTGCCTCCGGTCGTGGTGCTTTCCCGGGGTGGAGGGTGCGGCCAGCGGCACGGCCGGCGCGGCGGTAACCGCGGTGGACGTCAGTGCTGACGGCCAGGTGTTTTGTGCAGTGTGCAGCGACGGGTCGATATTCCTGGAGCGGGCGAGGGCGGATACCAAACGGGTGCGAGCGTGCCGACCGGGAGACTGGCTGCAGGCGGTGGCGCTGGATCCGACCTACGCCCAGGCGACGGGCAGTGCGCGCATTGCCGTGGGGGGTCGATGCGGTGAGCTGGTGGTGTATGGCGAGTCATGGCTTGGCCTGAGCCAGCTGTCCACCATTCACCGCGGCGAGAGTGCCATTCACAGTGTGGCTTGGCGTGGCGATCTGCTGGCGTGGTCCACGGCGGACGGCGTGCGGGTGTACGATGTGGTGCGGGCGCACGGTGTGTGCTTTTTGGCGGCGCCGGCCGGCACCGCCGACGCGGCCACAGTGTACTGGGCGTCGGACGGGCGGTTGCTGGCGCATTGGAGTTGCGGCTGTGGCCGCGTGTCGGCCACGAAACGCTCGTCGTCCAGTCGGAGTGCGCTGCGGGTGTTGTGCTTCCGACGTTACTTGCAGGAGCCGCAGACGGGACACGGCAGCAAACGCGTGCAGGTGACGGCGACCGCAGACGCGCTGTGTGCGCACGACGGGTATTGCGAGCGCGCGGCGATACCGCTGGACGATGACGCCGCGCGAGTGCTGGTGCTGGACACGCGGCAAAACAGGGAGACTGGGGATGGCGTCGTCGGCGACGCAGATGAGTCGGGTGCGGCTGATGTGCGACGGGAGACGTTGGCGCGATTGCGGTTGTTGCATGGAAACGTTGCGGCAGCGACCGGAGGCGAAATCACGCAGTGGACGCAGACCGAGGCTCACCCACTTTCGGTCGACGTCGCGAACGGTAATGCGGCATCGATCGATGCAGTGACACCGGTGGTGTGTCGTCGGGTGTCTGGCACCGACGCGACAGCCTCGTCGGTGTTCATCATTTTGTCGTCGGCGGCCTCGGCGCCTGACAACATTGCCCACCAACGGGTATTTCGGGTGCGTCCGCGCACCGCGCAAGAACGTGCCGACTGGCTGTCGCGCCAGGCACACGATGATGCCGCCGCGTTTGCGGTCGCTTTGCAAGCGTATCGAGAGGCGGGAGAGCGCTGGAGTGGCGACCTGTCGCTGGAGGCATTGGCTGATCGGGTGCTGCAGCGACAACTGGACACCTCGCGTCTGGAAACGGGTGCGTCCCGGACCGCTGCCATCGGCGCCGCTGTAGCGCAGTTGCCGCACTGGCTCGGCAGCTGGCCGGCACCCGCCTCTCTGTGGGAGAAGTGGGTGCGCCGCGTCATCGACATGGGACACGCGGGCACCGTGGCCTCGCTGGTGCCCACCGATGCACCGCGCCTCAGCACCGCCCTGTATCAAGAGCTGATGCAGCAGCTGGTGCAGCAGCCGGCACCGGCGCTGGTGCATGCGGCGCAAGTGTGGCCGGTGGAGCTGTTTTCGGTCAGCTCTACCGTGCGCGCCATTGAAGCACAAGTGGCACTGCAACGCCAGAACGCCAGCGACGGCAGTGGGAGTCATCATGTGCTGTACCTGCGGGAGGCGTTGGGCACCCTGTATTCGCGCTCCGGGCGGCACGATCAAGTGCTCCACTTGATGTTGCAAAACGAGGAGGACACCGTGTTCCTATATATTCTGCGACACGGTCTGTACGAGGCGGTTCGGCCGCACCTGGCACAGCTGTTCGAGATCGACGAGGACCGCGCCGCGGAGACGCTAGCCCTGGCACCGGAATCGGAACTGCCCACCGCGGTGGTGCTGCAGGCGCTGCTGGCCGTCAACGGCGGCTATGCGATGCGGTATCTGGATCGGGTGCTGGACGATGACCCGCGGCGTCTGCGCGACCCGGACGACTTGGAACTGCTGTTACAGTTGCGGGTGCGGCACGCACCGGAGCGCGTGGCGGATTTGCTGCGCGCCCACCGGGCGGCGTATCGGCCGCGAGTGGTATTGCGCATGCTGGAAGAGGCGGTCACCATGGTCGCCGAGGACGGGAGTGCCTGGGCGGACGAGCGCGCCTACTTGTGGCGGGAGCTGGGCGACACGCCGGCAGCGCTGCGCCTTTACCTGCAGCACGGCCGGGAGGAGGAGGCACTGCGCTTGGCGCAACAGGCAGATCGCACCGAGGTGTGGGAGGCGCTCATCACCCACGCACCGCACCCCGAGCGTCTGTTGGGCGTTTACGGGCGCGAGCTGCCCTACGCTCGCGTGATGGACGAGCTGCAGCAACGGGCGCTGCGGGATGTCAGCGACAGCGATGGGGTCGCCGCTACACCCCTCCACTCCACGCGCCCGTGGTTGACGCTGGCGCGCACGCTCGATGAGCGTCGGCGCCTCCAGGAGGCGTCGCTGGCCCTCTTGCGCCAACACCTGGCGGCACTGCAGGACGCTTACGAGAGCCGACTCCATCACGGGATCCTATGTCCGCCGCCACCGCCTCCGACCGCTGCCAACCATACGCCCCGATGACGAGCAGTGGCGAGGGCACGTCGCCGTGGCTATCCCCTATTTCGCCATCTCACTTCGATCCTCCTCCGCTGCTGCCGCTGCTGCCGCTCAACCCCATCATCTGCTGCTGTTGCTGTTCGGCAAATCGTTGCCCAGCACGCGCAGCCGCCTTCAAATACTTTTGTGCACAGTGCACAACACACGCCTCCTCCTTGCCCTCCAGTTTGCTGGATCGAAAGTTGTCCACACAGTTTTGAAAGCACGTGGCCACCAGTTCGTTGTACAGTCGCATCGAGTCCTGGATCTGCATCTCCTGCATGATGCCCATCATACGCTTCTCGTCCTCAGATGACAACCCGCCGGTCGGTAATCCGGCCATGTCGAGGAGAGCGAGTGCCTACCTTGGCGGAGAGGAATGGCGTGGATGGTCGGGTGCGCTTGCGGAGAGACCGACGCAGCGGCCTCGACTCGCGCGCCCGTCGATGCGTCGCGGCTGGCACGCCGTTCTGCGGTGGAGAGGTGAGTGAGGAGCGTGGAGGCGTGAATGGAGCAAGGCAGCAGGTGGAAAAGGTAGGGAGGAGCTGGAATAGATGGGAAATGGGGAGAACAGTAGGCGAAACTTAAACGCTATGCCGTCGTTGTGGTTTCAGGGAAGGAGACGAAGGCAGCGGGAGAGCCGAGTGGCCTTTGGGACACCCATCGGGTGGCGTGGCGGCGGTCAGCGAGCAGTTGGCGCAGTGGCCAGCGCCACCGCTCCCTATTTCACACGTCACGCCGTACATCAGCAGACGATCTCTCGGATGCGACGCAGGGCATCTGCTGTGATCACTCGTCAGCGGTTGCGATTGCGCGGGCCGGCTGGGGAGCCGGAGCGCGTTGCGGAGCGGTTGCGGGATATCGGGCCGTGGGCGTCGCTGAATATGGCGGCGGTGTTGTGGGGCTCGCAGCACGCAGTGGTGAAACAGGTGATTGAGCAGGGCGTGGATCCGGCGTGGGTCAATCTGGGGCGGTTCGGTGCGGGCGCGCTGGTGTTCTGGCTGGTGCAACTGGGCCGGCGGGTACGCGCCCCCGATAGAGGCGATGGATCTGCCCGAGCCGCACCGCTAGCTGAGCGCCTCCGTTTGGCCATCGAGCTGGGTGTGTGGATGTTCCTGGGGTACGCCTTCCAATCGGTGGGGCTGCAGACCACCACCGCCGCGCGCAGCGGCTTTCTGCTGTACATGAACGTGAAGCTGGTGCCGATCTTCGCCGCCATCTTTCTGCGACGCCGTATCGCCGCCTTGACTTGGCTCTCCGCCGCCGTAGCCTTTGCAGGCACCGCGTTGCTGTCGTACGACGGCGCGCCGCCGAACGTGGGCGATGCGTGGTCGTTGGCCGCGGCCGCCGCGTCGGCGCTGTTCATCCTGCGACTGGAGTGTGCAGTGGCGGTCATGCCACCGATTGAACTCAACGCCTGGTCGCTGAGCACGGTGACACTGTGCTCGGCGCTGTGGATGGCGGCAGTGCCGAATGCGCCCGCGGCCAGCCTGCTGCAGCATCAGCTGCCCGACGTCGTGCGGAGCGTCGGCGCGCTGCCGATCCTCTACCTGGGACTGGTGACCACCGCGCTGGCCAGCTGGCTGCAAGCCGTGGGGCAAAGGCGCATTCCCGCGGAGCAGGCTGCCATTCTGTACGCGTTGGATCCGGTGTACGGCGCCCTGTTTGCGTACATGTTGTTGGATGAGCAGCTGGGTGCGCAAGGTTGGCTCGGCGCGGCGCTGATCGTGGTGGCGGCGCTGGTGTCCCGGCGCGCCACTCGAAACGGGGATGGAGGGCGGCCGACGCATCGGAGTGGATGAAGTGACGTTGGCGGTTGAGAATGGTGCGGCCGGAGCGGACGGTGTAGAGTACGTCCCGCGTTTTATTGCGTGCGTGCTGAAGGCGGCGGAGATGCATGAGTCGACTGTCCGAGGCGCACTATGCCGGCCCGTAGCTGGGCGTAGGATGCTCGCCAGTCGGGCGGCAGCCTGTGGGCCAGCCCGTCGGTGAAGAGGCCGACCAACCCCCACGCTTGTCGCGCGTCCAACGAACGTTGATAGCGTAGCTGCACGTAACGATAATAGGTGAACAGCAACAACAACTGGCGATGCCGGGTGAACGCCAGGACGATCAGCGCTGCCAGGAGGTAGATCTCGATGAGCGCCTTGCGTACCTGCAGACGTGGGGCCTCGCGGCGCAAGCGCTCTCCCAGACGCTCTCGCACCCGTTGCAGCGCCGATAGGATGCCCACTGCCGATTGCCCCGGTCGTTGCTGTTGCAGAGCTAGTCGTTGGAGCGCCGCAATGGCGGACGGCACCACAGCCACTCGCGTCGCCCACAGTGGCCGTGCGTGCATCCAGGAGGAGGCGTGCCAGAACTGCTCCGCCTCCCCACATGCCAAAGCATGCTGTAACCGCACACGCCAAGGCAAGGTGTGTGCCGTGTGCTGGTAACGCTCTGATACGACCATGATGGAGGCGGCGCTGGCTGCTCGCAAACAGTGGACATACCACCGGCCGCTGCTATCGAGGACGGCCAACAGGGCCAAAAATACCGTCAGCGCATCCAGCACCTGCACAATGAGCACAACTGCCCCCGAAAAACTCATTCGCGCTTGCCACGACCGCACGGCGCCGATCAGCTGACGGCGCCACTCGACCAGACGCTCGGGACCTCTAACAGGCGGCTGCGGAGACGTCGACGTCCCATCCGCCGAAGTCGCTCTCCCCGCGCTTGCCCGAGCACCGCTGTTCTCATTACGCGGCAGAGCTGCGTTCACGTGTTTCCGGAAAAACACCCGGCGCAGCCGCTGCTCGGCCTCCACGGCGTCGACCGACGAGACCACCAGCGCCGCCCGCCGGAACGCCTGCCACGCCGCACTCTTCTCAAAGTCGTAACCGGCGTACTGTCGCTCCGCCTCTTGCGCCTCGTCCTCGGTTGCGGACATGCTCTGCAGGGCCACCCAAGGCAGCAGTCGAGGATGTGTCCCGGTCGGTAGAGACTCTGGTTGATGGCCAGCGTTGCACGGACCGACACTCGTATCGCGAGGCGCAGAGGCGGAGCGCAGCGCGACGGATCGATGGCGCGTTGCGCGCGTCAGCGCCTCCGAACGGTTGCGCAACGTCGTGCTCAGCGCTGTGGGACGAAGAATAGATATCGGTGAGAGGGGAACTGTGCCAGAGTAGAGGGAGAGGAAACAAGTGTTGAGCGCGAAGAGCAGTGATCACTGCGACACCAGCCCGAGGGAGGAAAGGCACTGCAGGGCGACCGGGCGGGAGGCACTGGCGCGCCCCGGAATGGGTAGCGAGTCCGGGAATCCCACAAGGTGAACGGGGTCGCTCTCCTTTCGGTGCCGTTGCGACAACCCTACTCTCATGCCTTCATCGGCAGCCTCGGTGGAGACGCGCTCGACGTCGAATGACAGCGCGGGCGGGGATGCATCTACCGCCGCTGCGACCCATCCCGACCATCCCGCCCATCAACGGGAACAGCAGTTGGTGCAATTGCTGGGGCGACTGCAGCAGAAACTGGAGGCGTGTCGACGAGCGCAGCGGATCGTGCGCACGTCGCGGTTGCATCGCAACGGCCGCCACGGCGGCCCGCACGGCGGCCGCGTCCTCGACGACGGGTTGGCGCGGTTGCAATCCGTACCGAGCGAGTCGGGCGCGGAGGGCACGCGGCGTCTGGTATGTGTCTCGGCGCGGCTGCCGTCGGAGGGCGAGCTGGAGCGCGGTCGGGCGCTGTCGATCACCTCGCGCTCCATCAACGCGCTGCTGCCGCTCATCCGATCCGAAGTGACCATCCCGGTGGTATGGATCGGCTTGCCATCGCGAGCCGGCAGCACGCCCGCCACCTATTCGGTCGACCGGGCCGCCCACCGCGCCTCCCATGCGTCGGTATCGTCATTGTCGTCGTCGTCGTCGTCGCCGCTGCCGCCGCCCAACCTGTCGCTGGCGGGCAACGCGCCCAGCGAGCGCACCCGCGCGCTGGTGCCGGTGCACCTGCCGCCCGACATCGAACACGTGTTCGAACACTTCACCGAGCGACAGCTGTGGTCGCTGCTACACTACGACTACAACGGTCTGTTCGACTCGGAGTGGTCGCTGGAGGAGAGCTGGCACGCATACCGTCTCGTCAACGAGGCGTTCGCCGAGGCGGTCTCCCAGCTGTATCTCACGGAAAACGACCTGGTGTGGGTGCATGACTATCCGCTGCTGCTGCTGCCACAGCTGCTGCGCGAGCGCCTGCTGGATGCGCGTATCGGCCTGTACCTCTACACCTGTTTCCCGTCCACCGAGGTGTTCCGCATCTTCCCGTTTCGCGACAAGCTGTTGCGCGCCGCGCTGCAGAGCGACCTGATCGGTTTTCAGTCGTTCAGTTATCAACGCCACTTTCTCACCAGCTGCAAACGGCTGTTGGGCGTGAGCGGCACGTACGCCCGCGTGCAAGTGGAACCGTATGGCGGGCACGGTTGCGCGCTGGGCGTGTACCCGCAAGGCGTGGACACCGAGGCGTTGCAGGCGCTGCTGGGGAGCAAGTGGATCAAGCGGCGGGCGGCGGAGTTGCGAGAGCGCTTCCAGGGCCGGCGGCTGTTGGTGGGCGTGGAGCGGCTGGATGATCGGTTCGGTGGTATCGACCTCAAGTTGGCAGCGTTTGAGGAGTTTCTGGCGCGCAACCCGTCGTTGCGCGATCAGTGCGTGCTGGTGCAGGTGGCGCTGCTGTTGCCGCGCGGCAGCAGCAACAATCAGGTGACGCCGACGGCGACAAATTCGGTGGTGCCGCCCGGCGCTCACGTCGGCGCCTGGCATCCGATCGCCTCGCATACGCCGCTAGCGCTCTCCCATCGCGACGAGCCGGGCGAGATGCCCGCACAGCCGCTTCCACCGCAAACGCTCGCCCCGCACGACCTGAGCCACTCGAGCCCGCGCGCGACCGTATCGCCGCTGGCCTCCAGCGAGCTGGCGGAGCGACGTGGCTGCCGCGACCTCATCCACTCGGTGTGCGCCCTGGTCGGCCGCATCAACGCGGTGTACGGCACGTTGGAATCGTCGCCCGTGCACTTCATCAACTACGAGCCGGATTTCGCGGAGCTGCTGGCGCTCCTGTCGGTGGCCGACGCTTGTGTGGTGTCGTCGGTGCGCTCGGTGATGACCGAGATCGCTTTCGAGTGGACGCTGTGTCAACACGACCGCGGCCACGGCGTCTTGGTGCTGAGCGACTTTAGCGGCGCGACGCGCCTCTTCCCCACCGCGACCCACGTGAACCCGTTCGACACCGAGGCGGTGTCGTTGGCGCTGCAGGAGGCGCTGACCATGGAGGCGCGCGAACGGCGCTTGCGACACGAGATGGCGTACGAGTACGTGTCGGCCAATCCGGTGCGGGTGTGGTACGGAAATTTCATCGAGGATTTGGATGCGACCCGATGGCGCGACAGGGAGGCGTCCTCGTGGAGTGGCCTCAGCGAGACGGCACTACCATCGGAGGGGAAGGAAGCGGGAGCGGTGCGCGATGAACGCGCGGATGGGGCGGCGCAGCGGTGGAATCGGGAGGATGTGGCCGCGCCCACTGCGTTGGGTGTGCCCGACAGTGGGGCGCCGGTGCTGACTGCCCCGGCGCTCAGTCTGGCAGCGCATCCGCATTCCCGCGTCGGTCGGCATCAGCTTTTGCCGCTGACGCGCCGCCTGCAAGTGCGCACGCTGTGCGAAGAACTGGAACGCAGTCAGAAGAAGCGCCTCTTTCTGCTGCACCACGACGGCGCGCTGGTGCCGTTCCAGGCCATTGCCGAGATCGCCGGACCGCCACCGCAAGTGGTGCGGCTGGTCAGCGTGCTGGCCAGCGACCCGCGCCACGTGGTGCTGTTGTGCAGCAGTCGCGATCGCGCCACGGTCACCCAGTGGTACGAACCGTACGGTCACAAACTCGGTCTGATATGCGAGTCGGGCCTGTACACCCGGTTGCCCGGGCGCGGCAGTCACCGCGGCCGTGGCGGCGACCGTAACGGCGTCTGGCACGCGCTGATCGACGCCCCCACGCTGCAACGACTGCGGGAGGCGTCGTGGCGCGACTTGACGCGCGAGACCATGCGCGCGTTCGCCGACCGCACCCCGGGCGCCGTGGTAGAGGAGGGCGAGGCCACGCTCACCTGGCACTACCGCGATGCCGACCCGGATTTCGGCAACTGGCAGGCGATCGAGCTACAGCAACAGCTGGAGGGCGCGCTCGCCCTGGCCTTCTCTGGCGGGCACGCGCCACCGGTGCAGGTGATGTCGGCGGCGGCGCTCGGCGACCACACCGGCCGATGGGTGCGGGTGGCGCCGCGCGGGGTGAGCAAACGCAAGGCGGTGGAGTGGGTGTTGTCCGAGTGGTCGGCCAGCGAATTCGATCTGGTGGTAGCGTGCGGCGAGGATCGCTTCGACGAGGAGGTGTTTGCGTTTCTGCAGCAGCTGGCGCAGCCGCCGCACATGCGTCGGGTGTTGGTGCGGGTGGGCATGTCGCACGGCGTGACCGCGGCCGATTACGTGGTGGAGTCGCCGCGCGAGTGGCTCGACGCGCTGCACCAGGTGGTGCTGGGCGGCGCTGATGGCCGGCCGCTGGTGTCACCCGAGGGAATGTCGCCGCGGCGCTACGACTCGCTGCCGAGCATGGAGTGGATGGGCGGGCAGCAGACGGGGGAAGCGGGGAAAGCGGCCGCCCGCGGGGAGAAGGAGGAGAGGGAGGATGTGATGGCGGGCGGTGGAGCGCAACGGGGACGGCCCGGTGGCGGACCGGTGGTGACGCGACGCAGTGCATCCGCGCCGCGTTTCTGGCCGGAGCTGTCGGCGACGCGCACCCGAATGGCCAACAAAGCGCGCGGTTCACCGGGCACGGGCGATCCGCGCTCGTCCATCCCCGACTCGTTGCCGCCGCCGCTATTCGAGGTGACCGAGGACGAAGGCGATTCGGAGGAGGAGGAGGAGGAGACGCGTGCAGTGGATCCGCACGCTTTTCTCGCCACGAGGTCGCCCTCGCCGCCCGCCGAATAATCGACGCCTGGTCACGTTCTGTTCCTCCACGTTCCCCTCCTGCCCCGTGTTATGTCAACCGCACCACCATACAACTCACGTTATCCGTGCTACCTTGATGCAATGCCCTGGCCACCAACTGTTCGGCAGCCAGCTGCGCGTCCACCCGCGCCTCCGCCGACGCTAGAATACACTCGGCCACCTCCTCGTCGCTCATCACATCGAACAGCCCGTCGCACGCCAACACCACGTGCGTGTCCGTGTGCTCGTCGATGGCGTGCACGCTGGAATGCGGCTCGCACACCACGAAGTGTTTCAGGGCGAAATCGCCAAACGAGCGCGTCACCGAGAGCACGCCCAGCACGCGGCGGCAGGCCACGAAACCGCCCTGCTCGTGGATGCGTCGCGCCTCGCGCTCGTCGCTGGCCTTGTGGTCGTACGATAGCCGCAGCACACTGCCGTCGCGTCGTACCAGTATCGCGCGCGAGTCGCCCGCGTTGGCGGTGTACAGATATCGCCGACCGCTGGTGGCATCCCGCGATAATAAACAGGTGATCGAGGTGGAGCCGACGTAGGCGCAGTGGTGCGACTCCAGTTCGCGGTCCATGCGGGCGTAGGCGCGTTGAAAGGCGCGCTGGGCGTGATGCACATTGCCGTCGCCAGGAGTGACAGGGGCGACGTGGTGGTGGTCGGCCGTAGAGAAACCGGCCTTGCTGCTGCGGTCCTCAGCGTCCGCTGCGGGCCGTATATCGTCTGCACGCTCCGCCACCGCCGTTGCGCGCAGCCACTCCTCCGCAAACAGCTGGTGCAGTCGCTGTTCGATAATCTCCACCGCCTCGCGGCCGCCGTGGCCGTCGTAGATGGCGAAAAAGGCGTCGTCTCGCTTGCCGCAGAACCGATCGATGAACGCGTGGCCGTCCTCGTTGGACTGGCGGAAACGTAAATTGGCGTCCTCGGCGAAACCGAACGACTGCACCGCCGATAACGCCGGGACGGTCGCGGTATGCGTTGAGGACGAGGATGAAGAGGATGAGGAGGAGGCCGACGAGCCACTGTCCGCAGTGGTGGTGGTGGTGGCCGTGGCGGTGGCGGTCGATTTGGATTCGAGCGACGAGCGCGGCAATGGGGGCGCCGCCTCTACGCTGGTCGAGTCCGCCTCCGACACCATGGTCGACGCGTCCACAAACGGACTGGCGTCGGAGTCATCCACCGCCGCCGAGTCCATACTCTGCACCCAGGTGACCGGACGCGGGGTTGATACCAGAAGGGCAGCTGACGGTGGCCGTCGCCTGCGCCAAGCACGAAACCGGCCGCCGTATACGCTTATCGTCGCGTCCTCTACCCACCCCCGTAACGTCGCCTGACTCTAAAGGAATGCTCCACTGCAGGCCGCACGCGTCGGGGTTCAGCAGACAGCACCCAGGCGTCCGCCGCGGGGGTTTCTCGCACGTCGCCCACAGCTCGCAGGCCGCTCGCGACGTACGCCTCGGGGACCGAAATCGCGCGCCGCCGCGGTGATTTGCCGCGGATGGCGCGCAGGGCATCGTGTCGTCGTCGCGGTCGTGTCGGGGGGTGCGGGAAATTTCGAGCGCCGATGATGCCCGCGGTTGATGTGAGGGTGTCTACGAGGGGAGAAGGGAAGATCTTCGCCCCGTCCACTGCTGCCAGCGTGGCGATCGACACGGTCGTGCGATAGAGAAGACGAGTGGGAGCGCGTGTCCAGAATAGCATATCACGTCGCGTCGCCCATACCGACACTGCCGTTTCACCCTCTCTCTTTACGCCTCCGCTACATCAGTTCGGCGACGCTGCAGCGCACGCCGCCGCCGCCGACCGCCTCGATGGTGCGGATGTCGGCGTGCGCAATATCATCCAAATGCGCCGATAGCACGCTGTGCTGCTCGGGCGTGAAAGCGTGGAATGCGCCAGTGCTCATGGCCATGACTGGACGACCGTACCGCGACTCCACTTCCAGCGCGTTGCCGCAAAATCGGCACATCTGCTCGCGGCTGATGTTCACCACCTCGTGGCCGGTGCTGCGCAAGCGGTCCAGGACGCGGTCGCGCTCGCGCGCATCCTCGATCGACTCCGCGCACACGATAGCCACTCGCGTGCCGATGCACATCATCACGTTGGTGTGGTAGATGGGCCGGTTGCGCACATCGGTCGCCCGAAAGGTGATCAGGTCGTAGCCGACCACGCGCGCCCAGGTGCGCGCCAGATTCGGATCGCTGCGTTCACTGATGGCCACATACGCGGTGCGGTTCACCCGGTCCAACACCAACGAGCCGGTGCCCTCCAGGTATCGCGGCGTCTTGCTGTTCTCCTCGCGGGTCATGTCGTACACGTGCGTGTACCGCCGGAACGAGTGCAGCCGGGAGATAAACTCCGGCCGGCGCTCCTTGCGTCGGTTCGGCGACTTCATCGGGTACAGCACCAGCGTGCACTCGCCCACCTCCAGGTCGGTGTGCGTGCTGAACCAGTTGTTGGGAAAGACCGAATCGGGCGCGTCGTGGTACTTGTCGTGGGTGAAGAGGTGGACGCGCGCCCCCACATGTCGGGTCATCTGCAGGAACAGCTGGGCGTATTCGTCCAGCACGCGCCGTCGGATCGTCTCGATGGTGTGCTGCGAGTCGTCGGCGGCGGCGGTGATGGCGGCGGCCGTATCGCCGAGCACCTGCTCCGGTCGCCGCATAAACGCATTGTCCTGGGCAGCGTAAAGGTTGGGCTCGAAAGCGGTCGGCGCCACCATGAGCAGATGGTTCGTGGATTGCTGCACGGGGATGGTCGCCGCGGTCAGGGCGCGCATCTCCTGTTCGGTGTTGATCGGCACAATGCGCAACCCAATGTCGTGCAGATACTCCACGAAATCCACATCGTGCAGGCTGAGGGTGTATCCGCCCATGTGCGGCACCGCCATGGCGTGCGAGTCCTCCGACAGCGACGTGGCCGCCTCCGTCATCCCATCGCTGTCACTCTGCGGCAGCGCTGTGCGAGCAGCGGGTCCGGTCGGGTCATTTGCGGTGAGATGGTCCGCAGCGCCCTCCTGACCCTCTGACATCGGCGCCTCCCGATGTTGGTTGCTGCGGGTGCTGTGGACGAAGGTGAACGGCGCCACGTACTCGTTCACCAGGCGGGCACGTGGCGGCTCTTGCACCTCCGCCAACATCGCGGTGACATCGTCGCTGACCACTTTGAACACGCGGTCCAGCGTCGCCCGTCGCTCGGCGCTGCGATCGAATATGTCGCGCACCGCGGCTACCCGTCGTGCCTGAAACAAGTTGCGCGACATGGCGTAGCGGAAGCCGGCAAAGTTGGTCTCGATGCCCACACCCACAAAACACAGATCCGGCGACACCCATGCGATATCCCGCACGTCCAGCCGACAGTGCCGAGGGAGTCCTTCGCGCACCATGCGGCGCACGTCCTCGGCCAGGCGTGTCTGCTCTCGCAAACGCCTCTCCTCGCCCACGTTGCCGCCCACCAGCGACAGCGCCTCCGCGCCGAATTGCGTCCGCTCCGCCACTGCGTCCACCGCTCGTTCAAGAGGATAGGTGGCGTAACCGCCGCCGCCGGGAGTGGTAGAGGCGGCTGCCGAGTTGGCCAGAGAGGCTGCCGCACCGCTGCCGCCGTCGCTCGCCATGGCGGTTGCCGCTGCCGCTTGTGCGCCCGTCGGCGGCACGTTCGCGTCGGCGCCGCGCCATCGCCGCTGTTGCCACGGTCGCCCGGCCGCGCTGCACAATCGGTGAATGATCGCCCTCTCTGAGAATAGCAGTTGTCTCGACACTCCCATTTCCTTGTGACCGCGAGCCCTTGCCTGCTGCCGTGCCTCTGAACACTTTTCCACCCGGTGCCGCCTCGCGACAGCCGCACGCCTCCGACGCCGCGACGACGCCTTGTGAGCGGAACGTTGGGTTGCACGCGGTGCAAGCGCCTGACCGCGTGAAGCTGTGTGATTCATCACCTGAACCGGTGAACAGAGGACGGTGCAAGCACCAGTGCGGGTATCCAGAGCAGCACATGGCGCCGTGCAGCTTGTTTGTGGCGCCGGTGGGGGTTGGGCGGGGGCGCGTCACGAGGCGGTTGCCCGGTGACAGCCGGGGGGCATCCCTTTCCGGCACGCGGCAGCGGCCGTCGTGGGCGGTGTTGGCGCCCATGAGCCGACGCCGCTCTCTGTGTGGCTGGCGGATGCAGGCGGCGGACGATTCGGGCGATGGCAATAGGGAAACCAGCGAACCCGCGGAGGGCGAGGCGTGGGTGATCAGAGCGTCGCCGCGGGAGCAGGCGGAGACGGCAGAGGCGGAAACGTCCGGGGAGGGGGCGGCTGCAAAGGCGGCGTCAACAGGGGACGAGGTGCACGTGTGCACGGTATGCGGATACCTCTACGAAACGCGCACCGGAGAGCCGTTTTTGCGCATACGCCCGGGCACCCGCTTCGAGGAGTTGGACCCGGCCACCTTCCGCTGCCCGAGTTGCAAGTCCGGCAAGGAGCGCTTCCAGCCCACCACACGGGTGATGTCCGGCCCGCGAGGCAGCGAGCGGTACGGCCTGGGCGCCAATGAGCTGACGCCGGCTCAGAAGAACACACTGATATTCGGGGCGCTGTTTCTGGGATTTCTTCTGCTCATGTCCGGCTATCTGTTCAACTAGTGCGTAGAGCGGAGGGCAGGTAGTCCGCGATGGGCAGCGGGGATATCGACGAAGGCATGCGCGTGCTGTCGGCCGCCCAACGTGCACACGCCCACTCTGCGCAACGAGCTCTGCCTACGGCGCATCCTGGAGCGACATTCGAGCATTCGCGACGAAGACGAGCTGTTGGCGTCGATGCAACAGCGCAACCGGCGCTGGGGCGCTCGACCTGATGAAGAATAGCCGCGTAGCCAGTAGCGCGCCCTGCGCAAGGCACGCCGATGGGCATTCTACCTCGGCATGGTACCAAGTGAGGTGTCGATGGAGGAGGATGTGGCGGAGTAGACGGGAGAAGAGTAAAGCGTGGGAGCTATCGCTTGAGTCGATGAGCGTGATCGCAACGAAAATGAACGAGGAACCGTGACAAGGGAAGAGCACCTGCGGGTTGTGCGGTTCGAACAGCCCCCGGCCGACGGGTTCGGATTCGCTTGCGCACCTCCGCAGTCGTCGCGGCCACTCTCCCCACGGGGAAGCGATCGGTCGTGGACACCATGCCGTCCCGAGTGAAGAAACGGGTCAAGGCGCGGGAGCGGGCACTGGCGAGGGGTCAGTTCGTGTCGGAGGCGATCGCCAAGGCGCCAGCGGACGTCAGGAGCGGGAAGCGATCGACGCCAGGCAAGTCGAGGCGACGGAAAAAGGTGACGCTGCAGGAGGGCACGAGTGGCCTGTTGTGGCAGGCGCTGCAAGCAGTGGAGGAGGAGGAGGAGGAGGAGGAGCGAGAGCAACAGACAGGAGAGATGAACTCCAGGGTGAAGGTAGGCAAGGGGCAGCGGCGGCCGCGGCGACGAGCGACGCAACTACGAGCGTTGGAGAGGGAGCGGCAGCAAGCGTTGCAGGTGTTGACGCATCCGGCCTTTCAGCAGGACGCGATGGGCGCCTTGACGGCGCACATACGGAACACGCAAGGTGCATGAGCGGCGAGGTGGTCACGCGGCGAGACGGAGCCGTGAAGCGTACTTTGCGCTGACAAGGCCGTGGCATAGGCAGCGAGAGTGACACCACGTGATGAGCGGCGCCCTCCGTGAGGCGCGCTGCATGGTAGCGGTTTGCATGGGGTGAACCGGAGCGAGCACCCTACTCGACGAGGGTTTTCTCGGAACTTGAGACATTCCTGTACATCTTCCCGCCATCCCGAGCTCACTTGCGGCGACGCTCGAAACCGCATCGGTGCTTGCCTCCATCCCGACGACTGGAGTCCTGCGACGTGGTCGCCCCACTTTGGCACGAGACGCGCTGCGGCTCGCTCCCGCGCTCGCACCCATTCATCTGGCTCCGCTCTTCACGCCCGTCAGCCGGACGCGTTCCTCAGCTATGGTCGCATGCGCCTTTGTGGGCAGCATCCCATTCGTCTCCGCTCCGCGCCGAGCACGCGCTCCGCCTCCACCTGCCTGGCGGCAGCTGCGTGCCGACGTGCAGGATGACGCGCCGCGAGTGTCGCGAGCGGCCTTCTTGCGCACCGCCAGTTGGGCGCTGGCGGCGACCGCACTGAGAGCGGCAGCGGGCGAGCGTCCGGTGCAAGCCGCGCCGCTGATATTGAACCCGTTCGCCAAGAAGAAGCAGGCGCCCGAGGCGAGGCAGGAGAAGTCGTCGGCGGCACCGAAGGAAAAGAGCTCCAAGTCGAAGAGCGAGAAGCGCTCGCCACTGTCTGAGCAAGAGGCACGCGATATCGACAAGCTCATGCAGAAGATAGAGTCGAAGGAGAACACCGCCAAAGCACCGGAGTAGCAGAGGAGAGCGCGTCAAGCGAACGTGGGGGGAAGAGCGGCGCTCGCGAAATCATCAGGGTAGGATTCGTGAGGCAAATGCGCCCGCACCAGCACCACGATACAGCACGAGCAATGTGCACAGCGTGTCGGGCAACGACACCCACCGGGGACACTCGCAGTAAACCTTCAGTACCGCCTGGTCTCCGTGTTTACCCCAGCGGCATGTCGGAGTGTTGATCGGTGGCTCGACCCGCCCACCCATCGAATGAAGCCCGCGTGGCATCCTATCACGCAGAGGCAGCGTTGGACGGCATCACTCGAAACGACTGCATGCACTGGCGAAAGCGGGCCTCTTGCCAGTCATCCGCCCGACTTTGCAGGGTGAAAGTAAACAATTGCCCGCCGCCGATGGCCATCGAGCAGGCTGCGCGCCTTCGCCATCCGGTGCGGCCGTACACATCCAACACCAGGTCGATGTAGCGGATGCCATGTGCGTCTTGCCGGTCGGCGGCGTCACGCAGGCCCGCCGACGACACTGGCGGACGCGCTCGCACCTGCTCCACCAGCCGTCGGGCCACTGTGCGCGTGCCGCCCAGACGTTGCAAGGTGGCCTCGGGTGGAACGGCCGATGCCACCACCGACAGGTGATCCGACTCGGGATACAGCGGCGACTGGAACGCCACCAGCAATCGCTGCGTCGGCGGCGAGTTCTGCGTCGACAGCGGGCGCTGTCGGGTGTGCAGGCGGTCCTCGGTCCACTCGGCCGGTCGCAGGAACGCTACCCACGGCAACTGGTAGCGCACAAGCCCCTCCGTAATAGCAACGTCTGCACCGGTGGACGCGAGTGCCGGCACCGTGAGCAGGCGCAACGCCGCCAGATGGATGGCACTCGCAAGCAGGACGCGCCGCGAAACGCTGTTCGTCAAGGTGCGCGACGGACACGCGGCCGCCTCAGCGACACGCCGGTGCGCTCCACGCTGCCCGTGATGCATCTTCACCGTGCCAGGCAAAAAGGTGCATCTCGAGACCAAAGTCCGCATACTTGCGCAGTGCGGAAGCTGATAATCTCAGTTTCATCGTCGAGAGCGTTGAACGTCGCGATCGTTCCCTGACACGGTGCGCGCGCCTCCCGAGAAGAGGCGCGCGTCTGCCGAGATGGTCAGACGATCGCAGCGCGAGCGGGAGTGGACCGAAACGGCATATAAAGCAGCGAGAAAGCGCGCGCGCGCTGCCAGCGAGTGCGAGCCGATGCGGCTCTCTGTGGCACGACGATAGGGTGCGGGACACGCTGGCGCGTGACGGGCACGTTCCCGGCAGATTGCCTGCAACAGTGCCGCACGAAACTCCCGCGCTCTACGGTCTGGCACTCGTGTGTGTGTGTGTGTGTGTGGACCCAGAACGTGTCAACGCACGCTGCAGCCGGTGCTTCCCGCCACGGAACGCACCGAGCACCACCTCCTCCAACCCTCATGGGCACCTCCGGGGAGGACGACGACTCACGGCTGTGGGAGAGTGGTCAGTTTGACGACATTCTCATCAAGCTCGTGGAGGATGAGGAGGCGTACGGGCACGGTGGCGGGGCGGCAGGGACGGGCGCCAGCGCATGGCCGCGAGCACCGCCGCCTCCGTCGGCAGCGTTGCGTGGCGAGGCTCGACCGATCGAGAAGCGCGATGCGGACCAGGCGGTGGCGCGGGAGACAAACTCGTCCTCGTTGGAGCAGGAGCTGACGGTGAAACAGGGCGAGATCGCCATCCTGCGGCAACGCTTGGAGCAGCAGCGCGGCGAACTGGTGGCGCTACGCAACACGGCCACTATCAACGCGCGGGAGCGTGTGCGTCACCAGGAAGCGTTGTGGACCACGCGAGTGAGCGACGATGGCAAGGCCGCGGCCGAATGGCAGACCACGGTGGCGCAGCTGCAGCAACAACTGGAGCGACTGCGGGCGCGGTTGCAGTTTCGCGAACAGGAGGCGCACGAGCTGCACCAACAGCTGGCGCGACACCAACAGCCGGCTACGCCTGCCGCTGCCGCTCGCCCGCCCATGGCGAGTGACGCACTGTCAACCGGCAAACGCCGCCGCGAGTCGCTGGCGCTGTTCGATGACGAGCTGTTGCTCACGCGGGCTGTGTCGCCAGCGCGGACGCCGCCCGCAAGGCGCTCGACGGCGAGGGAGACGTCGCCATCGGGCGCACCGGATGCCGCTCAGGGGAGTGCATCGTGCCGAGCGCACGAGTTGTGGGGCACGGTGTTGGCGGTGCACGCGCACGATTTGCACTGCCTGATGGCGCATCGCTGTTCGCGGATGCTGGATGGGGCCGTTGTGGATGAGCGTCAGCCGCCCATTGCGTACGGGCAGCGGTCTCCTGCGCGGACGTTGGAGTGTTTGTTGAGCGCCCATTCGCTGTCGAACGCAGTGCATGCGGTAATGGAGCTGGCGGGCGCCGTGCTGGCGCATGGCGACGACGCAGCGGTGGAGCGATCGAGTTGTAGGGAGGCACGCTGGGCGGCGATACGATTGCTGGATGCGTTGGCGCACAGCATGCCCGAGTGTCGGAACCATTTGGTACAGTGCGTGGCAGCAGTGTATGCGCACAGCCCGGATACGCCGGGGGCATCGCCGTATCCCTGGGTGACGACTCTGATGGAGCTGTGTTGCCTGCAGCGCCCAGACCGCACGTTGCGCTTGCCAGTGCCGGAGTGGTTGGGCGTTGTGCGGCTGTTGACGTTGGTGGCGGTATCGAGGGCGGACTCGTGTCGTGAGGGTGGGCAGACGCCGCCATCTGTCGAGAGTTCAAATGCATTGTCACTGCTGCAAGGCGGCGACATCTTGGGGACGTTGGGCGAGGCGGCGGCGTTGCGGCGCGATGCAACAGCGACCAGCTCGCCGCTCTACCCGCTGGTGCCGCTGGCGGCGTGCCAGTTTCTGGCACAAGTGCTGTACGCGCAGCTGTGGCTCGCACCCGCCGCCGCTGTGGACGAGGCGTTGTTGCTGCACTTGCTGTCGGCGGATGCAATGCGGGTGGTGTGGGATGCGCTGTTGCAACCGCACTGGGCGCTGTCTACGGCGGCGTTGCGCGTGCTGGGAGTGCTGTTCCTGGGGCCGCACCATCGCCGGGTGCGGTCGCAATGGCATCGGCTGCACGCGGTGGCATCGCGGATCGACGCGCTCACCTCCCTCACCAAAGCGCTCAGCCGACACTGGGCGCACTGGCAACGAGTGACGCGACAGCAGCAGCAGCACCCGTGGAGCGTTGCGGTTGCCGAGCTGCTGCCGGATGACGTCGCATCGCGCGACGAGTTTGATGTGTTCGGGCGGCAGGGACGACACGGGGTGGGCGATGCCCATGGCGGACTGCCGGATGGAGCAGCGGACGACACCGACTGGCGCCTGTGGCAATGGCGGCAGCACGTGTTCCAGTGGGATGCGCAGGCGTGCGCCGCCGTGGAGCCGCTGTCCTCATTGGCATGGATAGGGTTGGATGCGCCAGCCAGCGTGGCCGCTAGCAGCAGCTCCATCGCCCTGTGCCTGCTGTTGCTGTACCGAGCGGTGCCGTTGGATGCGCTGTCAGCGCCAGACGATCACCATGCGGCGCTCACGGCGCACGCCGAGTCTCCCAGCCGGGCCGATAAGGAGAACCGGGCGGCGACCGCGGAGACGCCCAAAGACGCGCACCGGACAGCGCTCCCAACCACTCGCCTGCCACCCAAACTGCAGACGCGCTTGCGGTTCATCCTGCGTCATATCGCCCGCTCGGCCAAAGCGTACACCGCGCAAGCCGCATCCGCAGACGCGGCCACCGCACTCAAAGCGCTGTACGAAGCGTACACCACTCCGCAGGCGCTGCTGATCGATCTGGCTCCCATAGCCCGCGCGCTACTCAAATGGGCCACCGCCACGGTGAACGTCGAGCAGACCAACCCATCAGGCGGAGGCGGAGGTGCCGGGTAGCATGCCAGAACACCGTCATCCCGCAGCGAACACACCACCCGGGTCGCACGCACGGAGCACCCGATCGCCGGGGAGTGTGTCCATGAATGTCTATGCATGTCGCTGTTTGCGTGCGATCGGCATCGCACCATCGCGCGCCTGGTGACGCGACGAGGAAAGCGCAGGGCGACGTTCGGTGCGGGGTGCTCGGCTGGCGACGCGTGGGACGAGGCGTCCCTGTCGACGGTGGACGGCAGCGGCAACCGGTGGGAGAGGTAAATGTGATATTACTTCATCATGCCGTGGTCAATGTCCCGAGTTGACGACACGTCGGGAGGTCAATCGGTGCAGCGGGCGACCGAGCCGGCGTCGGGGTGGAGTGCGCGGTACTGCTTCGATCCGAGTGTGTTTGACGACGTGCCGGAGGCGGAGGGAGACGAGACAGTGCCTGTCGATGGCGGGCCGGATAGCGATGCTGTCGACGACGACAGTTGCTTCGATGCAGTGCGGTGGGTGGCGTCGGTGCGCACGCAAGCGCCGCTGACGAGTCTGCAACGCGATCTGGAGCGGCTGGTGGGGCACACACGGGATGAAATCGCTCACGTTATGGAGCGCGACTTTACGGCGCTGATGCGGTTGAGCGAAGAGGCGGCCGCACCGGAAGACGAACGGTCGGATGCACCGTACAGCACCGCGGTGCAGCGGTGTCGAGAGAAGGCGCGGTTGGCGCGCAGCTGGCTGCAACAAGTGCAGCGCGAACTGCAGCAGGACGCCGAGCAGTTGCAGGCGCTGATTGCCCGACGAACACACACCACGCAAGTGCGCCAGTGCGTGGAGCAGCTGGCGCACGTGGGTGTTCTGTTGGAGCAGCTGGAGCGACGACTGTCAGACGCCGTCGAGACGCACTCCCGTGCCAGCGAGGGCGACGACGGTAACGCCTCCAGGGCGTCAGTGGCACGCCCTGGCAAAGTGTCCTCCGCTTCTGCACTGCCGGAGCGGTCGCGCGAGTATGCGCAGACGCAAGCGTTGCTGTACGCGGCACATCGGGAGATGGAGGCGTGCCTGGCCGCAACGAACATCGAAGCGCTCGAGGCGTCAACGTGCACGACCGTACGCGCGACGATGCAACAGCAGCGACAAGTACTGCAAAGTTGTCACGCCCGGCTGGTAATGTGCCTCGACCGCGCCTTAGACGCGGCGGTGACCCGCAATGCACAGGGCGTGCCAGTGACCTGGGATGCGCAACGCCTGGAGCAGTGGGTGCGGGCGGGCGTGCTCGGCGAGCAGATCACCGAATGCGAGACGCTGTTCCGCAGAACCGTGGTGCAGCCGCTGGTAGCCGAAGCGGTGCGGCGGTCGGTCGCCGAACCGTCACCGTCACCAGACGCAACCGCCGCGACGATATCCCAGAGTGCACCTGCACCGCGACGGGTGGAAGCGTTTGCGGCGCTGTTGCAAGACGCGCTGGGCTCGTTACTGGTGCCGATGGCGCGACTGGCGCTGCAAGCATCGGCCGCCGCGCCGGCACCAATGGATTTACTCGTCGAGGCCGTGTGGCCGCAGGTGGTGGCCGATCTGAGCGAGCATCTGACGGAGGTGTTTTCCTGCGGCATCCCGGACGCATTCCGCCAGTGTTACGCCGTGGGCGAGCGCGTGTTTCACCTGCTGCTGCGGGCACAGCCGTCGGCCGAGGCACAACAACGGCTGCGGCAGCATCCGCTGTCGGGGGAGTATTTCCGACGGTGGAATCTGCAGCTGTACGCGCAGCTGCGATTTCAAGAGGTGGCCAGCGATTTGGAGGCGGTGTTCCAGGCGGCTCCGCTCAATGTGCGTTGCGCCGAAGCGCAAGAGGCGGCACGCATGCTGCGCTGTCTGCAGGCCGAAGACGACGACGACGACGACGACGACGACGGTGCGGCCGACGCGCTCGGACTATGGCGACGGCGCACCCGATTGCAAGCACTGCAATCGCTCGCGCTATGGCTCACGCTGCGCCGCCTCTGGTCCAAGTCGGTGTTGCTGGCGCCGTTGTTGTCGCGCTGGCTGCGACTTAGCTGGCAATGTCTTCGGCGTTATGCGTCGTGGCTGGAGAACGGTCTGGACGGTGGCGGTTCGTTCTCGCCACTGGAGTGCGCCCTGATCCACCACGACGTGCAACGGCTGCGAACGGCGGTGCCGGACGAGGTGGCGCGGCAGTGGCAGGCGTGCCTGGAGTCGCTGCCGCCCGAGGTGCGATCGGACGCGCAGACTCGACTGGCGCCGATGCGGGTGCAACACTTGCTGCAAACCGCCGTGGAATCGCTGGCCGAGGCGTACGCGCATCGGTTGCAGTCCGCGGTGCTGGAGCGGCTGGCATTCGAATGCATCGAGCGGTTGCAGCCGCTACGCGGAATCCTGGCCACCTATCGCATGGTGAGCAGCAAGCCGCCGCCCACACAGCCGAGTCGCTTCATCCACACCGTATGGCAACCGCTGGACGCGTTTCTGGCGGAGTGGGAGGCGATAGACAGCGGGGAAGGAGAGGCCGCATCGGACGCGGAGGGACGACGAAGACGGGCCTGGGCCGCCCCGGTGATCGAGCGGGTGGTGCGCGCGTACTTGCAGATGGGCCAGGAGGTGTTGGAGAGCGTGCGCCGCGCCCAAGACGCATTGCGGCGACTGCAGGTACACGACGAAGAGCAGCAGCAGCAGCGGCAGCAGCAGCAAGGACAACAGGCCGATGTGCTTGCGGGCACCTCCGACGAGAGCAAGATCGAGCGCCAGATGGCCTTGGACATCGAGTGGTTGGCCCGACGTGCCCGCTATGAAAAGTACGGCGGGGTGCAGGTGGCGGCGATGTTGGAGGCCGAGGCCACCGACAATATGGCGGCGGAGTGGATCGCTCGCTTGCAGGCGCTGGCCGTTGATGAGAGTACTCTTTCAAAAACGAATTCGTGAGGCGCTCGATGCCCTGCCACTCCCGTTACGACGCTGCGCTCAGGAGTGTAATCGGGCCATCTCCTCCACGACGGCGGTGAGTTGATCGGCGGACGTGCCCATCTGCCGCGCCACCTCCTGCATTTCGCTCGGATGCAGATCCAGATACCGCTCCACCAGGTCGCCGTCGATGATGCCGCGCTGCCCGGCAGTCGCCGCCGCCGCAGCAGCCTCCAATCCCCAAGCGGTGCCGCCGGCGGTGCGATCGGTGAGCGGAGCGCGCCACTCGGCGTGTTGCAAACCGCCGATGCCCACGATGCGCTCGGGCGCACGATCGTCACTGCCGGGCACGCTCAGCGATACCGCGGTACCGCGCAACGCTGCCTCCAGTCGCGATAACATGGCAAAATGCGCCCGATCCACCGCCACCACCATGCCGATCGCACCGCTCACGGTGCCGAACAGCAGCGCAGTGTGCGGCGGGCGCAACGCCACCGCGGTGCTCGTGTCGCCCTCTGTGTCACCGTTCGCCGCCGCCGCCGCCGCCGCCGCCATAGTGATACTGGAGGTGGCCACGGCCGGCGCCGCCACCTCCATCACCAACGAACCGCGTCGAAACACGTTCACCAGGTCGCCCAGGTGGAAGGCGCCGATGCGTTCCAGTGCCGAGCGGAACTCCTCGCGCACCTCGTCGGCGTTCCGCCGCAGACACAATAAATTGTAGGCGTTGTCGCACAGCAGGTAGGTGTCGTCGGTGAGGAATGCGCACGACACCACCCAGCAGGTGTCGCGGTCCCATGCCAGCGCCTCCAGCTGCGCCTGGTGGCCGCCATTTTCCGGGCGGCGATCAGAGTGCCGCTCGTCGTCGGCTACCTCCCAATCGTCGGCCGGCGGCAACAGCAGCCGCAGCACACACACCGACTTCATCAGATCGCCCACCAGCAGCAGCTGTCCGCGCGCCTCCAACTTGAGCACCACCACATTGCCGTAATGACTGCACACCGGGCGCAGGCCGCGCTCCCCGCTCTTGGCCTCGAAAGTCCACTCCAGCAGCACCACACTGTTGTTCACCCCGGCCGCCAAGTACCGGTCTAGCGGCGGATACGCATGGTGACCCTCTGTCGCGGCGGTGGATATCATCGGCTCCGCTACCGGCTCGTCTCCGAACGCCGCCAGGGCGTACGGCGCACCGCGCACCTCCTGCTCGGCCAACAGCAACAGACCCTCCTTGGCAAACACCCACAACCGGCCGTGCTGTGGCTCGATCTCGGTGTCGCGCACCGTGGCGCTGCCCACCACAAACACATCCCGCCGTCGCACCGCCAACAGCGACAGCGCGTGCTCGCGCGCCGGCAAGTCGAACGACGCCCGACGCTCAAACGACACGTCGTCCAACAGGCGCACGTGATGCCGCTCCTCACCACGCTCCATCGAGATGGTGAGCAGACAGAAGCAGCCCGGCAGATGGGCGATGCGCCGCGGCTGCTCGCCCAGCGGGTACTTGCGGATGTGCAGCTGCTGAATCGGCTCGATGGATCCCAGCAGCAGTCCGTGCTCGGTGGCCACCACCATGGCGTCCGGGAACGCGCGGGTGTGCAGACGGACGATGCGGGTCACTTCGCGCAAATTCACACTGCTGCACACCAGACGGCCGTGAACGGCTTGGATGATCGTGGGGCGGTCGCAGGCGGCGAAGATGCAGCGGGTGCCCTGCAGCGACAGTTCGTACAATGTGGGCGGACGGACGCCCAGGGTGACGTGGCGCAGGTCGGTCAGGGTGACGGAGGCGGTGGTGTGCGCCACGTGGTGGTGGTGGTGGTCATCGTCGTCGTTGTCGTCGTCGTCGTCATGCGAATCGCGGAACTGGAGGGCGTAGGTGAAGAGGCGGCCGTCGCCAAAGGCGATCAGCAGCAACCACGGCGAAGACGTATCATCCTCCTCCGCCTGCAGACGCGTCAACAGCACCGAGCGCGGTAGAGAGTGCGGCAGCAGCGTCTGGGTGTGCAGCAGCGGCATCGGCGCCGGTCTGGCGGGCGCGCGCGTCCCACCTCCGGGCGCTTGCCGCAACAGGCGCACACCGGCGTCCGACCAGGTACCGGCCACCACCAAGCCGCCGGCGGCGTGCAGAGAGGCCACCTCTGCGGGTAACTGGGCGTGCGCCACCTCGATAATGGAGTCGCCGCGGCGCGACACCCGCAGTTGGCGCAGATGGCCGTCCGGTGTAGCCAGTACCAGCGCCGACGTCGATTCGTCCAAAGTGGCTGCGGAGATCCTGGCGGCTGCCGGCGCGTTCCACTGTGCTAGTGGCGCGTCCGTCAGCGACGCGCCGCACAGGCGCACGGCTGTCGGGGTCACCCACACGATGTGCGGTCGATCCGGCAGCGTGGCGGCCAGCAGCGTGGGCTCGGCCGCGGCCGACGACTCCACCTCCTCCAGTTCGTCGTCGTCGGTCATGCGGAGCACGCGCGTCTCCGCGGCAAACGACACCAACAGCAGCTCGTGGTGTTCATCGGTCGGACGCCGTTTCAAGGCGAAGAGGCCCTTGATGCCGCGCAGCTCCATCGAGGCGTGCTCGGTGATGCCAATGCCGTTGCGCACGACCCGCAGCGATCCACAGTGCGATACCCCCGAGCAGGTGATCATTTGACCCTGACCGGCAGCGCCCACGTCGGTCACCACAAAGTCCTGGATCGGGCCCAGGTGCGTGTAGTTCTGCAGCACCTGCACCGCCAGGGTAGGCGCCTCGTGCGGCGTCGTGGACTGTGTTCGACGCGCCGAGGCGCTCTGAGCGAAGCCGCTGCTGGTTCGGTACGGTGTTGTCGCCGGCACCATCGCAGAAGTAGACAGAGGTGGCGGTTGCAGCTGTATCAGCTGCGAGTCGCCGCATGCCGAGCCGACAAACACGTATCCATGACCCAGGTAGGCCATGGTGCTGGCGGCGTTGGCGTCGCCGATGCACTCCAGCCGCATCACCATTTCGCGGTCGATCTGCAGCAGGTACAGCAATCCCGCCTGATCAGACAGCAGGAAACGGCAGCCGAGATGCTCCCGGCCGACGACATCCACTGCCGCGGCACCACTCAGCAGGGCATCCCCGTCGGTAGGCAGCGGCGTCACGCAGCGCATGCTGACCAGTTCATCGTTGGGCAGCGTGATGACGCGCTTGACGTGATCGCCCACGCCCGCGTAGAGCGTCAGCGACTGGTCGCCGGCGATCACCACGCCACCCGCCGCCCCCGCTCCGGGGGGCACCGCAAACAACAGCCCCGCAGACGAATCCACGTAGGTGTACGAGCAGGGTCCCTCGCGGAGGTCGCGCTCCTCCAGCAGCACCTCGTATGTCAGCAGGTGCCGGTTGCGGGTATAATCGGCGTGCAGGATGGCCAGCGTCGGCGTGGCGGTGCCCTTCAAAAACACCAGGCTCTGCACTTCCAGCGCATCGATGCGCACATCAAACGCCTCGCTGCCCCAATGACCCGGGATGATCTTCAGCACGCTCTCGTACACGTGCAGCGCAATGCAGCGATACTCGGGGTCGACCGCCACGAACTGGCCGCGGGTGCACGGTTTGCCGATCTTGGACCGCACCGAGCCGCGCGCTACCGTCTCCACCAGACAGCTCGCTGCATCGTAGCGCAGCACCGCAAACTGTAACGCCTCGGTCAGCAAGAACAGGGTATCGGTGGCGAGTTCGTCGTCGGCAGCCGCGGCCCGCGGAGGCGAGTCCGCCGCCCCGGTCCGCTGCGAACTGGACGCTCGCGTACCGGTACGTGCCCGTTTCTGATGACCGGCGTCGCTGCTGGTGCCGCTCGCTGCCGACGTGCTTGTCTCCTTTCGCCTCGAGGCACCCGCCCGCTTCCCGGCAACCGCGTCGCCCGGCAGCACCTCCAGCGCCACCACACGCCCGTACACCGGCAACTCCAGACACGCCCGCAACACACCGCGCTCGCCGTCTTCCACGCTGTCCGCTGTCGCGTCCACCTCGTACACGTCCACGCGGTTCAAACGCGCCAACAACAGATGCTGCCGATCGGGCGCCAAAAACCGTCCCACCCGGGCGTGCGTCACAACGGTCGGCTTGGCCGCCGTCACCACATAGTACAGACACTCGTCGCCGCCAACTCCCGTGTGCTGCCCATCCTCTAAACGGTCGGGACTGGCCACCGGGTCCACCATGGGCGAGGGATGCCCAGGCGGCTGCAGCGCCTCCTCGAGGGAGACCGCGTGCGGTCGCGCGCGGATGCGACGACGGGCGCGACGCATGTTTTCGGTGGACAGCGGTCGGGGAAGGGCGCGACACGCAGCCATGGGGAGTAGAAAGCGGCCGCGGAGAGAGCATAAGGTGCAGCGATCAAGCAAGAATGGACGAAGTGGCGCGAGAGAAAACGGCTTGCCGCGGTTTGTGGTAGATCCCACTGCGGAGGACGTGGCGGCCGGCGGCGAGTCGGACTCGATCCCGTCCGACTGGGACGAGCCGGCGAGTCGGGGAGGGCGTGCGGTGGAGCGCGCGGAGAATGGGATCAGGGAAGAGGAGAGTTCTGATGGAGGGGAATGGAGTGAGGGCAGCAGCGTGCTGGAGGGAGGACGACGTGAGGGGCGGCGTCCGGAGACGACGGCCGAGGAGCGACGGCTGCAGGCGGCGCAGGCGTATTTGCGCCAGCTGGGCGTGTTGCCGCGCACATCGAGTGCGTCCGACCGCTTATCTGATGCCGACGAAGTCGAAGATGAAGACGAGGTCGATGCGCGACTGCGGCGTGAGGCGTTATCGGCGCGCGGCCAACTGTTCCGGGCGCACGCCAGCAGCCCGCTGGCGGCGGGCGGCGGCGAGCACCGTCCGATATTCTTCGGTGTCGGCCACAAGCGACCGCCCACCTGCGTGTGCTTTGTAACAGCGGGTGGGCCTGATGCGGAGCCGACGGCGGCCATCACCGGTGGCAAGGACGGTGCCCTGCTGTGGTGGGATCTGCGACGCGGCACCAAGACAGTGTGGTGTGATCGAGCGGACAAGGCGCACGCCCGCAATGCGCCGTTGTTGTCGTTGGTAGCGTCAGCGGATGGGCGCCTGCTGGCCACCGGCGGCACCGATGCGGTGGTGCGGGTGTACGACCTGCGCGCGGGTGCGGCATCCTCGCCGACGCCGGTGTGCACGTTCCGGGGACACCGCGACGCCGTGCATGGTTTGGCGTTCTTCTTGGAACAACAGCAGCGTCGCGGTGGGAACGGTGGCGTTTCCGCGCTGTCTGCGGACGAGAACCTCTTCAGCGTCTCTGCCGACCGCACCGTGCGATGGTGGGCCATCCGGCGCGCACCGGGCGCCGTGAAAGAATCCGGTTTCGTGGAGACGCTCTACGGTCACCAGGACGGGGTGAACTGCGTGGATGGCTCGGCCGCCGGCCGACTGCTCACCGCCGGGCGCGACTGCACCGTGCGCACCTGGAACATCCTGGAAGATACGCAGCTGGTGTATCGCGCACCGCGATGCACCGGAAATCGGGTGCACACCAGCATCGACTGTGTGGCCTGGGTCACCCCGCAGGCGTTTGTGAGCGGCGGTGACGACGGCTGTCTGTCGCTGTGGTCTACGCGCCGCAAGAAACCGGTAGAAGTGTTGCCAAATGCGCACGGACCGTCGCCGCATGCGTGGATCAGCGCGTTGGCCTCTCCCGGCCAGTCGGATCTGGTGGCCAGCGGCGCCAACGATGGTGCAGTCCGGCTATGGCGAGTGCATATGCGCGCCGTGGAAAGTGATCGGCACCGAGCGGAGCCGCTGCTCACCTCACTACTGCCCGAGCGACTGGAGCCAGCGGGCATCGCGCCCTATCCCCACGGCGGCTACTGCAACGCCCTGGCCTTTCGCGACAGTGCTCAGGGCCAGCAGTTATTCATGGCGGCGGCTGTCGGCCAAGAGCATCGCTCGGGCAAGTGGCTGGTCGACCGTCGTGCTCGCAATGGCCTGGCCGTGTGGCGATGGTAAAGACACCGCGCGACGGCAAGTGCAGCATATCGGACGCCATTCGCGTCTCCTCCGCGCCGCCCATTCGGCGTCGGCGTCTTGGTTTCGGGCGGCGGGCGGTGCACCCACACCCTTCCAGTGCTGTGGTTGCGTAAGGCAGTAGCGGTTTTGTGGACAGGACAGTGCTCCCTCCGTGCCCTGTTCGCTCACGAGGCTTGGTTTTCGGGTGCTGCGGCAACGTTCACCCATGCATCGCCTGGGCTGGGTGATCCCGGCGGGTGTTGCCTCCGGCCGCCGCGCTCGGGGCGCCGTGCGCTTCTTGAACCATGGGCGTGCAGCTGCCTTGGGCACGCAGCCTCGATGGACACTTTTTCAGTCGCGGCGCCGTGTACCGGCGCCATTTCGGTTGCGACTTTGCGCTAGATTGGATAGAGAAGACTGCGCTGACGGGCGGGAGGGGCCTGGCGACGCCGGAGCGGTGGACGACGAAGAGGACAGTGAGGCGTTCGGCCCGGACGATGACGAGGTGGAGGAGGAGTTGGCGGCGGAGGACACCGAGATGGAACTGGCGGAGGTGGACGTTATGGACAAGGGAGGCGACGGCACAGAGGAGGAAGATGAAGAGGAGGAGGAAGAGGAGGAAAACACCCACGAGGAGGACGACGTCGAGCAGTACCTGCAGTGTCCGGAGTGTGCGGTTTGTTACCTGGTGCACCCGCAACTGCTGCAGACACCGCGCATTTGTCGCTGCACCAATTGTCTGCACGAGTTTCTGGCGTCGCCGCGCGACCTCATCGACGCAGAAACGGTGGTGTCCAGCCGGCCGACCATGGGCGCCCGGCCGGCACCGCGCAACGCCAAGTCCGAGGCGGTGCGCGAGCGCTTGAGCTCGGCTCGCCAGATGGCCACCGACTCACCGGCCGGCAACAGTATTGCAGAGGACGTGGCCGGCCAACTCACCCCCGACAGCAGCGGTTTGGAACCGGAACCGACCGACGTGACCATTTTCGTGGGCAACGTGGCGTACGACGCCACCGAGGACGATCTGTACGCGGCGTTCTCTCCCTACGGAGACCTGCTCGAGTGTTACCTGATTCGACACCGGGTCACCGCCAAGTGCCTCGGCTACGGCTTTGTGACCTTTGCGCGGCGCGAGGACGCGCGGGTGGCGTTATCGGAGTTGCAGGGCACCGCCATCCTCGGGCGTGACCTGAGCTTGGATTTTGCCCGGCCGCAGCGTATCCGCTCACCGGAGCGGCCGCGCAGCGCTTGGGCCAGCGGGCGGCTGCCGTCCCATTCACGGCGAGGCAACAACAACAACAACAACGGCGGCGGCGAGTCGACGCGTCCGCGACGCCCCCGCCGCATGCCGCCGGCGTCCGCCTCCCCGAACGCTCTCCAGCCGGAGCAGGGCGCCGCGGCTGCACGCCTGGATCCGCACTCACCGGCCTATTGGCAGCCGCAGTCGAGCGACGCGCCCGGCTTTCGGGAGCGGCCTATGCGGCGGCCGTGGCGCCGGGCGACCGACCCCAACCGTGACACGGCGCGATAGGATGCGCGTGTGGTCGCGCTGCCGATGAGGTGATGTCTACATCACCGGAGAGGTAAACGTCATCCACGCGTCGGTTGCCTCCCGTTACGCCGGTTGCACAATGCCATGAGGTGGCCACCTGCAGGCACCGTCCTGTCATCGGTGTGGCCCGTGCGTCGTCGTCAAGGTCTCTGTGAGGCGTCTTTTTGGGACGAACGCTGACGACTCCCGTAGCGACACCGCTCTCCTTCGTCTCCAGTGCCTGACCAGGCTTCCCTGTCGATGGCACTGCCGAAAGCGGAGCCAACCGAAGCAGACGAGGAGAGTGACCCACCGGTGGTGTGCATCGACAACGGTGGCGACACCGTCAAGTTGGGCACGTTAGCGGACGGCGACGGACCGCGCGTCCATCGCAATGCCCGCGGTCGGACGGCGAGCTCGGTGACGGGTCGTGGGCAGCGCGCGGTGGTCACCGAGGCGATCGGAGCGGCTATCGACGCGTTGCCGTATGGGCCGGGCGTGCCGGTGCGGCTGCAGCGGCCGGTGGATCGCGGACTGCTGACCCGGTGGGATCTGCAGGTGGAGATCTGGTCGCAGCTGCTGCACAAGGAGGGTATCGACTTGGCGGGCGCCTATGTGTGTCTGACGCTGCCGCCGCTGTGTCCGTTTGCGCTGGTCGAGCGAGCGCTACGGGTGATGTTTGAGCACTACGGCGTGGCCGCGCTGAGCGTCTCGACTCCGGCGCAGGCGGCGCTCGCCCACGACGACGACCGCATATCGACGGGCGCTCTGGCGACGTCGGTTGTAGAGCCGGGTTGCGGGCTGGTGCTGGACACCGGTTTCAGTTTCTCGCATGCAGTGCCGGTCGTGCAAGGCACCGTGCTGAATTATGCGGTGCGGCGGCTGGATGTGGGCGGCAACGTGCTCACGCACTACCTCAAGGAGCAGATCAGCTACCGCGCGTGGAACATGATGGACGAAGCGTATCTGGTGAATCGCATCAAGGAGCGCATGTGTTATGTGAGCGACGATGTAGCCGTCGAGTTGGAGTGCGGTCGCCGCGACCGGCCGCATGCGCAACGATCGTATGTGCTGCCGACGTATACCGAGTCGTCGGCGTCGACGACGCACCGATGGGGGTTTGTGGCGGGCGACGACGACGCTCCGACGGCGGTCGATGAGGGCGACGCGTCGACAGACGATTGGCAGGTTCTAACGCTCAGCAACGAGCGCTTTCTGGTGCCGGAGATGCTTTTCTCGCCTCGGGAGGTGCTGTCGCTACCGCAATGCGGGGTGGCCGAACTGGTCATGCAGAGTCTGGAGCGAGTGCCGCGGGCGCTGTGGCCCGCGCTGCTGCGGCGCGTGCTGCTGGTGGGCGGCAACGTGTGTTTGCCGGGCTTTGTGGAGCGTTTCCAGCGCGAGCTGCGGGCGCTGGCGCCGGCCAACATGCCGGTGCAAGTGCGGGTGGCCGGTTGTGATCCGTCGTGGACGCCGCGGGAAGACGCCTCGGCGCCGGTGTTGGCGGCGTGGCGCGGTCTGCGGGTGCTGGCGCGGACGAATCGACAGCGGCCTGACGGCGGCTTTTGGCTGCGTCGCGAGGAGTATCGGCCGGATGGCAGTGCCCGCGCGCGAGCGCTGTGGCACGGTTTATGAGGGAGCGCCAACGACTAGGACACCCTCCCGTTGCGAATGGTCTCCGCGCGACACGCCGTTGAGCGCTGTGGCACGGTTTATGAGGGAGCGCCAACGACTAGGACACCCTCCCGTTGCGAATGGTCTCCGCGCGACACACTTCGCGCCCGCTCTCGGTCACCACCTCGAAAGCGGCGTCTTCGAAGCGCGCCACACCCTCGGCATCGGTGGTGAGGCCGGCGGCCACGCGATCGAAGGCTTTGGAGGCGCGGTTGCCGGGTTCGACATAGGCGTTGGCGCGGTGACCGCGGAAGGTGACCAAGTCGCCTGGCTGGGCGTGAGGCGGTGGTTGCAGCGGTTCCACGCGGGTGTGCTCGGCGTTGCTGGCGCACAGCAACATGCCGTGGGAAGTCACGCCTCGCATGGCCCGCGGTTTCAGGTTGCACAGTACCACCACCGGGCGTTCGAGGAGTTGCTCGCGCGACTGAAACGGCACCAGCCCGGAGACGATGGTCCGCGTCGAAGTGCCGATATCGACCTGTTCCACGTACAGCGAGTCGGCATCGGGATGTCGTTCGCAAGAGAGAATGCGCCCGACGCGAATCTCCAGACGGGAGAGCTCCGTGATCGGATCGGTGCTAGTCTCTGCCGGGGGTACCGGGGTGGAGGTGGCCGCGGTCGGCGGATGCGACTCGCCGTGGATGACTCTCTCGCCCAGACTCCGGGCGCCGCAAAACACGGCGATGCGCACCGGCTCGCCGGAGCTGCAGTTGCGGATGGGTATGCGCACCACCGCATCGCCGTCCGCTCGCCGAGGGATCCACGGCGCCGCGTGCACGATGGAGGTGCACGGCGGGGCGTTGGAGCCGCCTTCACGTCGGTAGGTGATGCGGTAGGCGGGGCGGTATGATGGGGAATCGGGAGAAGACGGTAACGCAGGCACCACGACTACCAGATCATCGTTCGCACCGCGCTCCACTCGGAACGAGGTATTCCGCGAGGTCGTCGCCGGTGTGGCATCCGCAGCGCCAAGCAACGTGCCGGCACTATGAGAGGCCAAGCCGCGGGACCGTTTTGGTCCCGTGAACGGTCGACTCCATCCCGTCGAAAAGAAGAGCAGGTTGCGGGTGCCGTTGCTCATAGGAACCAGATGGCGCGTAGACACAAGCTGTCTCGTCGAAACCACCATCGTGCAGTCGCAAACAGGCACGTCGCTTGCGAGCGGATCACCTGAGCAATTCTGTCACAAACCTCAGCTACGTGACAATTTGTGCATGTCCAACTTGAGCGGCGACGACGACCGCCGCGGCGCTTCTCGGCACGATGGGTTGACCCTCTTCCCACCTCGTCCCTCCCGTCCTCTTCGCCGCCTTCTCTCGCCATGGCGCAGGGCAAAAACAAGCGACTGTCCAAGGGTAAGAAGGGCACCAAGAAGCGCATCACCGATCCGCTCTCCCGCAAGGAGTGGTACGACGTGAAAGCGCCGTCGTACTTTACGGTGCGGCAGGCGGGCAAGACGATCGTGTCCAAGACGGCCGGCACGCGCATCGCCTCCGAGGAGCTCAAGGGGCGGGTGTTCGAGGTGTGTCTGGCGGAACTACAGAAAGATGAGGACTTGGCGTATCGCAAGATCCGGCTGCGGTGTGAGGACGTGCACGGGCGCAACTGCCTGACGCAGTTTTACGGGTTCGATCTGACGCGCGACAAGCTGTGCTCCATGATGCGCAAGTGGCAGAGCACCATCGAGGCGCACGTGGATGTGAAGACCACCGACGACTATGTGTTGCGCCTGTTCTGTATCGGTTTCACGAAGCGCCGGCCTGGTCAGGTGGCGCGCACCAGCTACTGCAAGGGATCGCAGGAGCGTGCCATCCGCAAGAAGATGGTCGATATCATGACGCGGGAGGCCGCCACCTGCGAGCTGAAGGAGCTGGTGGCCAAGTTCATCCCCGAGGCGATTGGCAAGGAGATTGAAAAGGCCTGCCAGGGCATTTACCCGCTGCAGAACGTGTACATCCGCAAGTGCAAGGTGCTGCGAACACCCAAGTTTGACCTCACCAAGCTGATGGAGGTGCACGGCGACGCGCCGGAAGACACCGGCACGAGTGTGGGCAAGGCGGCGTCGGGCGCGGCGGCGCTCAATGCTGAGGAGGAGGCGGCGGCCGCGGGCATGGAGACTGCCGAAGTGGTGGGGGCGTGAGCGGCGAGTGCGGTGTGCGGTGCCTCCATCCGTCATCACTTTATCGCCGATGCTGTTTCACGCTTTGGGCGACTGCCATTTGACCATCACATCCGCCGCTCGCACCGCCAAGTACTCCTTGCCGCCGATCTTCAACTCGCTGCCGGCGTACTTTCTAAACATGACCGTCTCGCCGAGCTTGAACGGCATCGGCTCGTACTCGCCGTTCACCTGGAAGCGACCGGGTCCCATGGCCACCACCTCGCCGGCCAGCGTCTCCTCGCCAGCGTCCTTGCCGGCCACGAAAATGCCGCCCACCGAGCGCTCCTCCTTTGGCTTATCCACACGCACCAGGATGCGGTCGAACAGCGGCTGGCACGCGCTCACGTCCTCTGCGCTGCGACGGTTCACCACGCACAGCACGTCGTCGATGGTCACAAACGTGTGCTCCTCGTCGTCAAACTTCACATCGGTGCCGCCGAACGACACGAACGCCACCGTGTCACCCACTTTGACCGGCATCGGCACGCGGATGGCCGCGTTGGGATGCATGGCGCCCTCGCCCACCGACACCACCGTCCCACGTGACGGCCGCTCTTTGGTGGCGGAGGTGATCACGATGCCGCTCGCCGTCTGCGACTCCAGCTGCTCCAACTTCACCATCAAAAAACGGCCGGTGGCTTGCACCATGCCCTCTGTGGTGTACACGCCGAGGCTATGCGTCTTGCTGGAAGCGCGAGACGACGTGGCCAGCATGCGGAGGGGAGCCGACAGGCGCGAGGAGGCCGGAGCGCCAGACGACGGGCGGCGCCACACGTGGTGGTTCCGACACGAGCGGAACGCAGAGTACGCCGAGCGGCGTTCACCGCCAGTGAAAGCGGAAGCTGGCACGAACATCATAATAGGCACGGCGCTGGTTGAATGGACCGTCGTGGCGATGCGACCTTGCCGCAAGGGACCCTTCGCAGTAGCCGCCGCGTCGGACGCCGGGCCACGCCAGGCAGGTGCGCCGCGCCGTTCCGGCCGGATCGAAACGGTGCGAATTTCCCGGAAGCCGCCGTTCCGCCGTTTTCCTTCCCGCACCACGACGAGGGGCCGGCTCGAGCGACCTGCAGACGAGCGTGGCGCTCCGTTTTGGTGCGTGGCCGCAGAGGAGGTGGAATGAGTAGGGACTTTTGGCGGACGAGAGTCGATGGTAAGCGTGAATGAGGAGATTCTGCGTTCGGTTTCACCCTTGATACGCTGCTCATTCTGAGGCCGGGCCGCCGAACGACGCTATTTGCCTGCGTTCCCGCACTTGCTGCTTCTTGGTGATAGAGCAGGTACGTCGTCACCTGGACAGCTCTCGTGGAGACAGAGTGTCCACGCGAACGTCGGTCACGTGAATTGTAAACTTGTCGAAGAGAGGTTGTCAAACGGCGCCAGTCCTCTTACGGCACCATGTCCGCTGGAGCTCTCTCCATGCATGCCTCTATGCCAGCCGTGTGCGTCTCGAACGCAAGCCGGCACCGTGTGCCGGGAAGCGAGGGCTCGTGCGCGATCGCCGATCGGGCATTCGGATGGGGCGCGCGACGACGAGCGTCGAGACTCGCCAAGCGTCGCTCCGGCCGAGCAGTTTCAGCGGGTGCCGGGAAACTGCGCACACCCGCTGATATGCGCACCGCCAGCGTTGGACAGGCGCAAGTAACGCGCCATTGTCCAGAACTGTTATGAAAGAGGCATTGGCTTGGACGGCCGACCACGAAGACGATGCGAATGCCGCCGCAACGCATCCCGACACTCCCGCTGTCGACGGGCGGGCACCGGTTGAACCCGCCACGTCGAAACCGGAAGCGCCGTCGCTGCACGCATTGGGCACGCCCGGGAAGCTGTCACTGCCACCAACAGGCGCGGACGACTTGGCCAATTCTGGCGACCTGGGCGTGCGCTTCCAGTTGGATGTCCTGGACGAACGCGCGATGCAGCGCTTTTTGTACACGGTGCGACTGTTCCTCGTCTTGCCAGTGGTCTACACGGTGATTATGGTCGGTGTGGCGTGGGGCGTGCCCACCTCACGGTACCTGGACGTCGCCATTGAGTACGATATGCAGGCCACCACGGTGACCGTGTTGGTGCTGGCGGTGTTCACCGCAACCTACTTGGTACACCTGCTGATACTGTCCAATGGGGATGCCAGGACGCCGCAGGCCCCCACTTCAAGAACACAACATCGCCATTCCCTGCCTGCCCGCTTACCGCCGAACATGCCGGTGGACCCGGCGCTCACCGCAGACACCGCCAAGGTGCCCAAGGTGCACATCCTCTATCTGCATCGCACCTTCGCCAGCGCGGTGTTCATGCTCTCGTCGACGTTGTGGTTGGACCTGGCTGGCGACATGCTCTATGCCTGGGGTCGCCAGCGCGGAATGACCTACCGCACTTTCCTGCGCTACTACAACATCGTGGGCACCTGCGGACTGGTGGCACCGATGACCCAGCTGATATTGCGCATGCGTGGCTTTGCGGACTTGGAACATCAGTACGGACATGTTAGGCAAAGCGCTCGCGTGCTGTGGTGTTCGCTGCTGGCCTGGGCAGTGTTTGCCGTGACCGCCACCGTGGGCAACGTGCTGTTCGCGCTGCAGCCGTTGGGCAACCTGGCCGGTTTTCTGGTGTTGTCGATTCACGGCGAGTGGAATGGCTGGAGTGTGGCCGCGCTGGTCGAGTCGTTTCTGATTCAAGGCGCAGCACTATGGTGGACCCGGCGGAGCGCATTGCGCGCGTTTCACAAGCTGAAACGGGCGCCGTATCACGCCACCCGTGGGCGCCAGATCGGCATGCGTCTCTACACCAGCAATTCCAAGTTTGTCGCCGTGGTATACGTCATCGTGGAGACGTTGTGCATCGCCGCTTTTCCTCCGCGGCCGCGTTGGAATATCGACGCGCAGTATGGGCAGCGTGTGCTCGGCTTGACGCCGGCGTACCCGATGTGGGGACCGACGTTGATCTTGGCGAGCTGGAGCATAGCGAGCTCCTATCTGATGCTGCCGCTGGGCCGTTGGGCGCTCATCCCGGGCACCAACGAGGTGCAGGATGTGGGTTTCTTCACGGCCTGGTTCGGGTGGCTGTGGGCCCAACGCGATCCCAATTCGGTGCTGCTGCCGTGTAGGCACCACACGGTACCGCCGCTGCAACTGGATGCGGATGGGCTGAACGCGCCCCTGATGGCGAACGCCGATGCCGCAGCATCGACGTGCCCGCTGCAATCGGACGCACCTGACGCGCGCCACTCGGAGGACGGCCTGCCGCCGCAACTGGAGTTGTCACTGTTGGCGGCGCGCTGTGACGACTGCGAGGATTACATACGTCGCCGCCAGCGGGTGGTGCACAGTGCTTTTCGCAACCGCCACGCATACCGCTACTACTACCACGAGCGAGAGGCGCGCGCCATCGAAGGCACCTTTGTCACTTCGGTAATGGTGTTTGAGACGCACCTGCTGCTGTTCAACCTGTCCCGCCTGACGTATCGCCCGTGGGCATCGCCAGCCACGTACGATGCTCTGTTCGAGCAGTGTGGCTGCAGTCTGCGATTTGTGCGGCGCATTTGGAGCCCGCAGACGGACACCCACTGTCTGGTGGTGGAGGCGCCGGACCGCATTGTGGTCGCTTTTCGGGGCACCAAGAGCCGCGCCAACTGGCTGACCGACGTGCGCGTCGGCAGGATCGATGTGGATCAGGCGCTGCCGAACGTGGATATGGAGGTGTTGTTGGAGCGCTTTGAACGATTCGAGAGGCGTCGCACGTGGCCGCTCCTGTCGGAGCAGACCTTTGACGAGTTCGAAAAGGTGACGCTGCCCAACACCGAGATGTTGGCGGCGAATGCGGCCACCACCGCCACCTACGCCGACCGGATCCAGCGCGTCTTCAGGCGAAAGCGTGCTCGAGTGCATGGTGGCTTTACGACCGCCTACCTGTCGGTGCGAAAGGAATTGTTGGCGCTGTTGCAGAGTCTCGAACAGGGCCAGCGGTCGCCAGCGAGCAGCATCGAGAGCGGCCGCGGTAGTGCGGTGCGCTCCGCGACGGCGTCCGAGCGTCGCCCGATACTCTTCTGCGGGCATTCGCTGGGCGGCGCGCTGGCCACTCTGGCGGCGTACGACATCGCCGTGCGCCTGCGCCTGGCGGCCGACCAGTTGATGTTGTGCACGTTCGGGGCGCCGCGTGTGGGCAACTTGGCGTTCGCCTATCGGTGTGCCGCCACGGTGCCGTACGCCTGGCGGTGGGCGCTGCTGTACGATCCGGTGAGCAAGTTGCCACCGGAGTGGAGCTGGGTGCACTGCGGCTCGCTGGTGCTGGCGTTTCCCAATGGCGATCTGGTGGTGCGGCCGACGATACTGGAGCGAAAATGGGTGCACGGGCGACATAACCGCATCGACTCACATATGATGAGCAGTTATGCCAGGGCGTTGGAGAACTTTATGCAGCTGTATCACCCGAACGAGCGCTTGCGGATCTGGCAGCATCGCCACCTGGCGGATGACGCGGAAATGGACCTTGTGCGAGAGGAGGAGCACACCACGGTGGAGGCGGCGGAGCGGGCCGGCAATGTGCGGCATGGTTGGCGGTTCTGGAGGTGGCTGCGGCGACGACGAGACGTGGAGCCGCTGTCCGGGGAGGAGGGCGAGGAGGTCGACGCCGCCGACGAACGGATGGCGGGTGCCATTCCGGCACCTGTATCGACTGCGGAACGACGACCAGACGTGTTTCGGCGATGGTGGCGGTGGATGGGCGGTCGACCGGACATGCCCACGGCCGTTCGCACGGCCGATGAACAGGACCAGGCAGACGCAAGCGTATGATGCACCATGTACGATGGGATCCACAAATCGCCTCCTCCGGTACGCCTCGAGTATGGACGGCGCTGGCGCGTCACACACGACCACGGCCTTATCGACGCGGATCAAGCTCACCTTGCAGATACTGTTGCGCCTCCTCCATGGACAAAAACACCGGCACCTCGTGCCACGCACAATCAGTCGCATTCCCGCCCTCCGTCGCCCGCCCCCAGTGCACCTCCACCGTGGCCCTGCCCTCCCGCTCCTCTTGCACCCGCGCCGGCAGCCAGCAGCAACGGAATTCCACCCCGTGGCTCGCAGCATGCCGCATGGCTATGGCAAACAGCGGGTCCACCCGTTGCGCCGGACAGAACGCCAGCGGCCGGTCGCTGCGTTGCACCACGAGCAGCACCACGGCGCGGTGCACACTCGTGGCAGCGCCGTCTCGCAGCCGCTTCCTGCCCCATCGGATCACGTTGGCCAACTCCTCCAAATGCCGCACCGCCCGCGCCGATACCGCATCCGGGAACATCACCAGACCGGGCGTAGAGCTCAGCATGGTCACCGACTTGACCTCGATGAACACTCGGTCGTCGAGACAGAAATCGCAGCGGCTGACGGTGCTCCCGTTCGCCCGCTGCCGGCTGGCCGTCGGATAGCGGCACTCCCGCGCGAGCTTATCGAAACGCAGCGGCCGCACCACCGTACCTCTCCTCCCGTTCGGGTCGCGCTCGGTCAGCAGTTGCAAGAGGCTCGCCTCGCGCGCCTCCAACGCCTCCCGCACCGCGCGATTGGCCAGCATAGTGTATACGCCCACCAACGCGCCGGTACACGGCTCCACCGCAAACATCCACCGGTAAGCGTGTTTCACGTTGTAGTTCGGCGCCACCGGCTGCAGGTAGATCGCCGTCTGCGATGGCACGGCGTAGCCGCGCTCGGCAGCGCCATCGTCGCCGCCGGTCATGCGCCCCGGATTGGCCACCGACGCAGTCACTTCACTGCCATCCTGCAGCTGTGCATCGATGAGAAAACGCTTGTATCGTTGGAGTAGGACCCCACGCACCAGGTCCGGGAAGAGGAGGGACTTCATGGCGACGACGGGCAGTCACCGGGCGTCTGCACCCCCACCCCCACCCCTGCAACCTCTTCCACGCTGCGCACACGCGATCGCCATCGCGCGTCCCAAGACGCGATCCGTTGTGTCGGGACGCTCGTTGCTCGTTCCCACACCCCGATGTCTACCGTCGATTGGCAGCAGCGTTGGGTGGACGGGAATACTCCGTGGGATTTCGGGGCTGCTCATCCCTTTCTGGTGCACAAATCATCTTCTTTTTCTTTGACGGGGAGAGCACTGGTGCCCGGGTGCGGTAGCGGGTACGATGTGCTTGCGTTGGCGCGCGGTGGCAGGGAGCGCACGGTGATCGGGTTGGACTTGTCGGAGGTGGCCAGAAAGCGGGCGATCGCGTTGCGCGACGATTCGGGTGTATCGGCGGAGCGAGCGCAGTTTGTGGTGGCCGACTTTTTTGAGTACGACGGCGGTGGCGGTCGTTTCGAGCTGGTGTACGATTACACCTTCTTCTGTGCGTTGCCGCCGGCGTGGCGTGAGCGTTGGGCCGCCAAAATGGCGCAGCTGGTGTCGCCGGGCGGCCGCCTGTTCACCTTGGTGTTTCCGGTGTATGGTAGAGGGGACGGCTCGGAGGGCGGACCGCCGTTTTCGGTGTCGCCAGAGGCGTATGCCACGGTGCTGGAGCCGGTGGGGTTTGTACAAGAGGAGGGCGGAGCGATACCGTCCGAGTATGCGCGGGACTATTCGTCTATGAATCCGTCTTTTCAGGAACGCTATGCCATCTGGGTGCTTAGGAAGGAGTAAACCGGGTAGAGGCGGTGGACGTTGGTGAGACGTTTCACGCCACGGACGTTTCACCTCGTCAGGGCGCGCTCGTTGAACGATATGAATCAACGGTGCGCGCCCGTCAGCATGGCCAGTACATTGGACACGCAAGTCGCGCTCCTCAACGCATCTCCTCGTTCTTGAGCAGGGTCGCGCTCATGGCCCAGTTCTTGCAACGCTCGC
Organism: Cyanidium caldarium; assembly: GCA_026184775.1. NCBI lineage: Eukaryota > Rhodophyta > Bangiophyceae > Cyanidiales > Cyanidiaceae > Cyanidium > Cyanidium caldarium. The sequence goes on along the minus strand of JANCYW010000014.1, from coordinate 94,924 downwards.
TGGAGTCGTTGCTCACCTACTGCACCTCCCGGTACGTCAGCTCGTCGTTGCAGGACGTTCGGTTCGGCATTCGCGGTGGCCACCTGGTGCTGGACCAGGTGGAGTTGCGCCCCGAGGCACTGCAACAGCTCACCGACAGCAGACTGTTCGGTTCGGTGGCCGGCACTGCCGTCGACGAGTGCCCGGACGGGCGAGCGCCCAGCGTGCCCCGCTTCGCGTTCGTGGAGGGTCGCGCGCGACGCCTCCGTATCGACGTGCCGTGGAGCGCGTTGTACAGCAAACCGGTGCACGTCTATTTGGAGGAGCTGATGCTGCTAGCCGAGCCCCACAGCGCGGCACTTCAGGCAGTGCCTGCTGTTTCATCACCGCCGCCCACGCTGGACGACTACATCAACCAAGCTCTGGAGCAGGAGGAGGGTGCGCGCGACTCGCGATGGTCGTCGTCGCTGCTGGCGTGCGTGCTGACCAACCTGCACCTGGAGGTGCAAGGCATCAGCATCGAGTGGCGCACCGCGAAGCTGGCCGTCCCCTTTCGGTGCGCCCTCAGCGCATCCTCGGTGCAAGCGCGCTCCTGTCATGCCGACGGTTCACCGGGCGTGGTCAGCCTGGATGTGCAGCCCGGTGAGGTGTTGACATTGCACAAGCGCATCGAGGTGCACGGCATGTGCGTCAAGTCGATCCCGCACGGAGGCGACGCGCTGCCGCTGTCGTCGTTGGCGCAGTGGCCCGAGATGCAACCGGTGCTGGACGGATTCGGTATGAGCATCTTGTACACGCTGCGCTCGGATGCTTTGGGCGCGGCCGATCACCAGTACGACGTGGAGCTGGATCACGCACTGTTGCGCGGCAGTGGCCGACAGATCCACTGGTTGGCGCAGTGGTTCTTCGGCTCCCTGCTGGACGCCTTGCACGCGGATCAACTCGATGCATCTGAACGGGAAGGGGACGGTCGCGGATGGCCAGGGGTCGTGGCGATGCCCGCGTCGGCCGACGCACTGGAAGAGGCGAAGGATGCCGAGGCACATGCATCTGAGGGTAACGAAGATGCCGAACAATCCGAAGCGCGCGAGGCGGTGCGGCGCGCGCGTGAGACGGGCGGCGCATTTTACCACGTGCGCTTGCGCAGCGCGGATCCGAGCGTCGCCGCTGCCCGCGATACCCTCTCGGAGGCGCTCGTGCAAGAGCATCATCGCGCTGACCGCATGAGCCGCATTATCGAGCGACTGGAAGAGGACGAGCACGACACCGAGATGGAGGTGGCGCGTCTCCGTCGCGAACTCGAGCACCTCCGCGCCCAGCATGCCCGGGACCAGGTGTGTCTGCTCTCGTTGCGACAGGAGATGGCCGAGATGGAGCGCTGCTTCCGGGACATGTGCCTCGCCAAGGACGCCATCGTGCGACAGTTGTGTGCGCAGGTGAGCGAGCACGATACTGCGTCAGGAGACAAGAGCGAGGCGAAGCGTCCCTCGCCGGTCCGATAAAACGTGGAATATGCCCGGTGCGCGCTCGCGTGGGTTGCACACACCACCGAACCGCAGAGAGCCGATTCCCGTGTGAAATGTGGCTCTCGCGTCGATGGCCGTTCCGAGCGGCCGACGCGCGCCTCTCGGAGGTGCACACCGCAAGGGGGACCGCAATCTCGTCGACAGCGTGCCCACCTCGTGATGGGATCTTCGAAGGCGCCTCCGCGACCTCGCGCTATGTTTCTAGGGCGCGTCCCGTTACCCATTCTCTCCCGTCTCCGGTCGACGCCGCAATCGCTCTGGCGGCCGTTCTCCTCCCAGCCGGTGTGGTGTCCGCGTCCCGACACGGCCCTTCCGTCGCGCACGTTCGGACGGCATCGTCCCTGCCCAATCATCGTTCCTCTGCACCGCCACTTGCATGCCAGCGTCAGTGCCGACGACACCAGTGCGTCGCCCCGTTCCCGTCGCCCGGAGCGGGTGCGCTTCGCCCCGTCGCCCACCGGGCACCTGCACGTGGGCGGCGCCCGCACTGCCCTCTTCAACTGGCTCTTCGCTCGCCACCACGGCGGCAAGTTTATTTTGCGCATCGAGGACACCGACGTGGCGCGCTCCACCGTCGAGTCGGAGCAGGCGATGTTGCGCGACTTGCACTGGCTCGGCCTCGACTGGGACGAGGGGCCGCAGTTGATATCCTCCGCTGCGGATGCCTCAGGTAGCCGCAGTGACGCGGCGCCCAGCACCGGTGAGCACGGACCGTACCGCCAGTCGGAGCGCGGTGCCTTGTACCAGTCGGCGGTGAAACGTCTGGTGGACATGGGCGCCGCATATCCCTGTTTCTGCACCGAGGAGGAGCTGGAGCGCAAGCGACGCGAAGCCGAGGCCGCCGGCCGCCCGCCACAGTACGACGGCACATGGCGCGATGCCGATCCGGCGCTGGTGCACCAGCGCATGCGCGACGGCTGCCCGTACACCTTGCGCTTCCGGGTGCCCGAGCGGGCCGTCATCACCATCGACGATGTGGTGCGCGGGCCGGTGTCGTGGGACGCCAATGCCACCGTCGGCGATTTCATCATCATGCGCTCCACCGGCGTACCGGTCTACAACTTTTGCGTGGCCGTCGACGATGCGCTGATGGGCATCACTACGGTGATCCGCGCCGAGGAGCACCTGACCAACACGCTGCGCCAGGCGCTCATCCTGGACGCGTTGGGGTACGCCCGACCACGATACGCGCACGTGTCGCTCATTCTGGGTGAGGATCGGCAGAAGTTGAGCAAGCGACACGGCGCCACCTCGATCGACCAGTTCGCCCAGATGGGCTATCTGCCCGAGGCGATGGCCAATTACCTGGCGCTGCTCGGTTGGAACGATGGCACCGAGCGCGAACTGTTCGCGGTGCCCGAGCTGGTGGAGGCGTTCGAGCTGGAGCGCGTCACCAAATCGGCGGCGGTGTTCGATGTGACCAAACTGCGGTGGATGAACGGGCTGCATTTGCGAGCCATGTCGCCGGAGCGATTGCGCGCCACGCTGATGCCGCTGTGGGCGCAGGCCGGGCTGGTGGCGGGGTTGCCCAGCGGCGCCGCGCCAGCCGATGCCACCGCTCCGTCGGAGGAGGTGATGGTAGTGGATCCGCGGCGGTCGCGGGCGTTCCTGGCGCACACCAGCGAGCTGTTGCGCGGCTCGTTGGAGTTGGCCAACGACAGCGTGCCCCTGCTGCGACAGCTGCTGGAGTATCCGCTGGCGGAGACACTGACCAGCGGCGACGCCGACGAGCTGCTCACCGACGAGGGCGGCTTTTACACGGTCGCGCGCGAAGTGCTGGCGGCGTACGATGCGCAGCAGCTGCCGTTGGGCAGTGGCAGTGCGTTGTCGCCCGACGACGACGCGGAGCACGCGTTTGAGGACGACGACGACGAGGCCGCCGAGCTGCACGCCACCGCCTGGAAAACGTGGGTGAACGCCCTCGGCAAGAGGCTGAAGCGCAAAGGCAAGAAACTGTTTCACCCGTTGCGTCTGGCAGTGACCGGACGCATGAGCGGCCCGGACGTGGGCAGTATCGTGCGTATGCTCTATTTGGCGGATCGGGGCGTGGCACCTAGCGCGGTGCTGATGCCACAGCGCATGCAAGTGCTGCGACAGACGCTGGCCGCATCGCGCCAGGCCACTGCAACCGATGCCATGACGGCTCGCTCTCCGCAAGCCACCAGCTGAACGCAGGAATACCTATAAAGCGAGACGCCGTACCGAAGCTTCACCCACCCTCTTTCGCCGGAAGGAGCAGACCGCGGATGCGCGGCGGGCGGTAGCGACGCGGTCGTCTGGCCAACTCCAGCAGACCAGACGGCGGCGACAACACCATCGACCGCACCACTGGCGCGCCTGGGGGCGGCGTCTCGCCTGGCTCTACCGGTCCGCCGCCGCACACCCTATCCGGCAGCTCCTGTACCAATTCGCGCACGAACGGGACGTATAACTGTTTCTTGCCGCGATACAGCAGCACATCCAGCAAGTCGTGCGCACCGCCCATCTCCTCCCGCAGCACCACGCCCACCACTCGCCCGATGGACAGCTGCCGGATGGCCGCTGCGACATCGCCCTGCTCGTCGGGCAGCTGATCCAGATCGTCCCGCAGCACCACCTCGCGGTCGATCCAGTCGGCGACGGTGTACTCCATCTCACCAGCAGACACCTCTTCGTATCGCTCGTCGGCTCGTATATACAGCGTGGCGCCGCGCAACGCCGCCGCCTCTTCGCGCGTCTGCACCCCGTCCAATCGGAATATCCACTGACCCGGCTGGGATGCCGGCCGGCCGTGGCACACCTGCACCGGCCGCGGGTACACCCGGCCGACACGACGCAAGTGGCGGGTCACTCGCCCGCTCGGGAGTCGCTCTTGCGGGTAGTCGGTGCTGAGGCGCAGTTTGCACTCGCCACGTACGCCGTGCGCCCCGAGCAGCGTGCCGATCTCCACAAAGCCAAAGTGGAACGGGTCGTACTGCGATGGACGCGCCGCCGCCTCGATCTCCTCATCGTCCATCTCCCAGCCGCGAGGAGACGGCGGCGATACTCGTCTCCTGCGTCTTCGTTTGGGAGGAGAGGCGGCCGAGGGTGCGGCAGGTGCCGCTGGCGGTGGGGCGTGACAGGCGCACAACCGAGCGAGCCATGGGGAGTTGGGGCGGCACCTCCAACGACGGGGCGAGCGTGAGCTCGTCCTATTTCGAACGAGAGCAGAAGGGTGTCCTCTGAATGTATCCGTTTGTAGACCCCACGGTGTGACCAGAAACATGTCTCAGGGCGGTGAGGGTGGCTGGCCACTGCCCCCGCCGGCGGTCAGCGTCGGTCGCGTGCACCCGACGCGCCGCGAAACGCCCGCGGAGGTGCAGCGCCTCTGGCGCTGGCGGTGTCGTGTTCACGTCGTGTGCGCGACGTGGCAAGCGCCTCGGTCTCATGGAGACGAGTCAGGAGACGCCATCTTCTACCGCACCATCCCATGCAGTGGGCGCTACGGTGCTGGTGTACGATGGCCCACTGCTGTACGATGCGCGCATCTTGGAGGTGGTGCCGGTGAGCGGTGGGCAGCGGCGCGCGTACCGGGTGCACTTTGTGGGGTGGAACGCGTCGTGGGACGCGGTGGTGGACGAGTCGAGCGTGCTGGAGCGGAGCGCAGAGAACATGGCACTGGCCAAGCGACTGTTCCGCGAGTGCAAGGAGCGTTTGCAGGAGGAGCCGGTGGACGTGGACGAGGGTGACGGGAGCAACGGCGGCGGGCTGGGTGCGCGCCGCACCCCCCGGCGAACCGGTGCCTCCGGCCAGAACGGTAAAGCGGGTGGCGACAGCGGCGGTGGGCGACGCGGTACCGCTGCGGTGAACTGGGCGGAGGGCGTGGCGGCCGCGGTGCCCGCACTGGAGGCGTGGGATCCGGCCACCGCCTTCGACCTGCCGATGGAGTTGAAACAACGGGTGTTGGACGACTTTGACACCATCTCCGAGCGGCAACAGCTGTTGTCACTGCCGCGCGAGCCCAACGTCGCCCAGATCCTGAACAGCTGGGTGCAGTCGAGTGCGCGCACCCGCAGCCTGGATCGTCTGGGACGCGAGTTCGCCCAAGGCCTGCAATCGTACTTTGACGCTGCGCTTGGACGCGTGCTACTGTATCAAAACGAGCGTCTGCAGTACCAACAGGAGGTGGAGCAGCGCCAACGGGCGCCCAGCCAAGTGTACGGTGGCGAGCATCTGTTGCGGCTGCTGGTGAAGCTGCCGTGGTTCCTGGAGCACACGCCCATGGGGCGCGACATGCTGCAAAAGGTGTCGCAACTGTTCGCTGATTTATGCAAGTTTCTCATCCGTCACATGCACCTGTTCTTTTCCGGCGCCATGCGACATCCGGCAGCTACGGAAACGATCGAGTGAACGCACGCGCGCGCCCCTGCCGAAGGCACCTCCCCGCGCGGGTGTTGTGGAGGGTTTGGAGGGCGGGACGCGCCGCAGTCCACCGGCCTCCTCCTCCTCCTCCTCCTCCTCACCCTTCAAGCTTGATAGGCGTTCGAGGTGACTTGGCCGCCGGTGCCCGTCCAGTTGGTGTGAAAGTACTGACCGGCCGGGCGATCCACACGCTCGTAGGTGTGCGCGCCAAAGTAGTCGCGTTGCGCTTGTAACAGATAGGCCGGCAAGCGCTCCGACCGGTACCCGTCGTAAAACGCCAACGCGGTGCTGAATGCCGGACACGGGATGCCGTGGCCGACCGCAAACGCCACCACCGAGCGCCAGTGCGATTGCGCGGCGTGTACCGCCTCGGCGAAGAAGCGGTTGAGCAACAGATTCTCCAGCTCCGGATCGGCGCGGAAGGCATCGCGTATTTTGCCTAGAAAGCGGCTGCGAATAATGCAGCCGCCGCGCCACATCAACGCGATACCGCCGTAGTTGAGGTTCCAGCTCTCGGCGCGCGCCGCTTCCCGCATTAACATGTAGCCTTGCGCGTACGACACGATCTTGCTGGCGTACAGCGCTTGCCGGACGCTCTCGATCAGCGTCTCCCGCTCGTGGCCGTCGGGCAACGGCACCTGCTCCGGTCCGCGCAACATCTTGCTGGCGCGCAGCCGCTCCTCCTTCATCGAGGACAGCATGCGCGCGAACACCGCCTCGGCGATCAGGGTGACCGGCACGCTGTGGTCCAGCGACGACTCCACGGTCCACCGACCGGTGCCCTTCTGTTGGGCGCGGTCTTGAATGAGCTCCAGCATCGGCCGACCGGTCTCCTTGTCCACGTACTGGAGGATGTTGGCGGTGATCTCGATCAGGTACGAGTCCAGCTCGCCGCTGTTCCACCGGGCGAACACCACGCTGCACTCATCGATCGACAGGCCGAGCCCGCGATGCAGAATATCGAATGCCTCGCTGATCAGCTGCATATCCCCGTACTCGATGCCGTTGTGCACCATCTTCACAAAGTGACCAGCGCCGCCCTCGCCCACCCATTCACAGCACGGCTCGCCGTCGGTGTGCGCGGCGATCGCTTGCAGGATGGGGCGCAACGCTGGCCACGCCTCCGGGTTGCCGCCCGGCATCAACGACGGTCCGTGGCGCGCGCCCTCCTCGCCGCCGGACACGCCACATCCCACAAACAGCAGCCGGCCCTGCTCCGCACACTCTTTCATGCGCCGCGAGCTGTCCCGAAAATGAGAATTGCCGCCGTCGACGATGATATCGCCCGGCTCCAGGTGCGGACGCAATTGCTCGATGAACGCGTCCACCGGTGCACCCGCCTTGACCAGCAACATCACCTTGCGCGGCCGGCGCAGACGCTCACAAAGCTCCGCCACCGAGTGCGTGCCGATGACCCGCGCGTTCCCAGCCGCCTCGTCGGCCACGAAACGGTCCACCCGCGACACCGTCCGGTTGTACACCGCCACCGTGTACCCGTGATCTGCCATATTCAGCACCAGATTCTGTCCCATAACCGCCAGACCGATGAGACCGATGTCGGCCACCACGGCGGCCGCACGATGATCCGCCCCCGAAGCCATGGCCGCCGCCTCTCGTCGCACACCCACGCTCCACACCGCGATGCGTTCCCCAGCAAACACGGTGCCGCGTCTATCCCCACCCACTCAATCAAGTGCCGACCCGACCGGCGCCCGTACCGTGGTGGCGGACAGGAATACGCTGCAACACCCGCAGCCACACGACCGACGGCCACCGCGATGCGCCCCGGCGACCCGATCCAGAACCCCCGTCCGTCGCGCGCGCGCGCGCCGATCGCCACGGCCGTTCGTCGCGACGAATCGGCGCGCGCACACACACACGCACACACGCACCCGGACGGGAGCGCGCGCGAATCGGAGACGCGCGGGTGGATCGCGCGGACGACGCGGGTTGCCCACGCGTGCTGCGGTGCACTCGCGTGGGTTGACCGTCGCGATACCGTCGCTCCGGGTGAGGCTTCAGGGGAGGGAGACTGAGTCGATCGACAGGGTGGCGTGGTCGTGGTGTTGGTGGTGGGTGAGCAGGCTGTCGTGCGACGACGAGTGGGCGTGGAGAGCAGGGGCCGCTGGTGGGCGCACCTCCCGAGATCACCTCTCACCGCATTGACCGCCCGTCGGCCGGTGCGCGACCGCTTCATTTCCGTTGCCGTGTGGTGTTTTTTGTATGATCTACTCCATTCCTTGTCATGCATCGGGTGCGTTCGCGGGCGTCGTTTTCCAACAAGTGGGCGGAGGATTTGGTGCAGGTGCCGCCCGGGTTGGAGTTGGACGACGAAGCGTTGCGGCGCCTGGAGCGGCAGCGGCGGCTGGAAGGAGAGCGGGCGCGGCATGATCACGGCAATGTGGCGCTGTCGATATCGCGGCGGCTGGCAGAGTGGGCGCCACCGGGCGGTCTGGTCACGTCTCGATCGCTATCGGCGCTGTTGCCCGGGGATGCGCAGTGGGCCGGCCGGGCGGAATTCGGGCGTGGCGGTGTCGCGGCGCAGGGTTTGGCGGAGCGCGTGTCGCGACGAGACGAGCGCCTGGTGCAGGGACTGGCGGTGCGTCGCGGACACCCGCTGCCGTACGGGGTGACTCTGACGCCCGAAGGCACCAATTTTGCGATATTCGCCATGGAGGAGGAATCGGTGGCGCTGCTGCTGTACCCGGTGGCGATGTCGGTGGATGGGACGCCTAGACGGTTGCCGTGGCGTATGCGTCGTGGACACCGGGGCCCGACCACGACCGCCGCCCCTGTCGTCGCACCCACAGCGGTGCTCAAACCCGTTGCCATGCTGAGTCCGATGCAGCAGCAGCTGTACGGCATGACGGCGCGACATGAACTGCATCGCAGCGTCAGTTCGCCGGTGCCGTCGTTATCCGGACACGAAGACACCGACGACGACGATCGCTACGACGATGTGCACTCGTCGGGCGAAGACACCAGCGGGACACCACGCGCGGACAGCGCTGAGGCAGATGACGGCGACAGCGCCTCGGTGCGTGACGGCGCCCTGCGACGCGAAGACTCTTACGTGTCGCCGCTGCGCTCCGAAACGGTGGCCAGTATCGATTCCCGTGCGACCCGTCCGACGGTGGACACCTCTCGCCCGATCGTCATCGAGCTGGACCCGTTGGTGCACCGCACCGGCCAGGTGTGGCACGTCCAGATCGCGCCCAATGTAGAGCATTACGGTTATGCGTGGCGTATCGGACGCACCCCGACGCGCTGGGGCTCCAACGTGGCGCTGGACCCGTACGCCAAGTGCCTCTACGCGCCGACCGTCGCCCAGTATCACTACGACGCCGCCCCGTATCGGCCGGTGTGTGGCGTGCCCGGCATCGGCGAGCTGGATTTCGACTGGGATGGCGTGTTGCCGCCGCTGCACCACTTCAAAGACCTCATCATCTACGAGATGCACGTGCGCGGCCTCACCGTGAACACCGACTCGCCCTCCGCGGGCACTTTTCTGGGCGTCATCGACGCGATCCCGTACCTGCAGTCGCTGGGCATCAACGCCGTCGAGCTGATGCCCGCGTGTGAGTTCAACGAGAACGAATGGGATCTGAAGAACCCGCTCACCGGGGAACAGCTTTGTCAGTACTGGGGCTACTCGCCGGTGGCCCTTTTCGCGCCCATGACGCGCTACGCCACCGCGCCGCTGGCCGATGCGGTGCGCCAGTTCAAGCTGATGGTGCGCGAGCTGCACCGCGCCGGCATCGAGGTGATCGTGGACGTGGTGTTCAACCACACCGCCGAATTTGGTGAGGACGGCCCGCCGCCGCGCTTCTACCACTTCAAGGCGCTGGCGCCGCACACGTATTACCTGTTCGACAAGCAGGGCGGATTCGCCAACTACAGCGGCTGCGGTAACACGCTCAACGCCAACCACGTGGCCACTGCCGAGTTCGTCCACGAGTGCGTCCGGTACTGGGCGCTGGAGATGGGCGTGGACGGTTTCCGTTTCGACCTGGCAGCGGCGCTGTGTCGCGACACGGAAGGCCAACCGATGGCCGCGCCGCCGCTCATCGAGCGCCTCAGCCTGGACCCGTGTCTGCGCCACCTGAAACTCATCGCCGAGCCGTGGGATCTGGGGCAGTACCTGGTGGGACACTTTCCGCACTACGGCTGCTGGGCCGAGTGGAACGGCCGATATCGCGACACGGTGCGGCGGTTTATCGGCGGCGAGCCGCATCTGGTGGGCGACTTTGCCACCCGGCTGTGCGGCTCGGAGGATCTGTACGCCAACGGGCGGCAGCCGTGGCACTCGATCAACTTTGTCACGGCGCACGACGGCTTCACGCTGTACGACCTGGTGGCGTACGCCCAGAAACACAACGAGGGCAACGGCGAGGGCAATCAGGACGGTGAGAGCCACAACAACAGCAACAACTGCGGCTTTGAAGGCGATGGCACCCGCGACGAGCAGGTGTATCGGCTGCGCCAGAAACAGATGCGCAACTTTTTCGTGGCGCTCTTGTTGTCGGTGGGCACGCCGATGCTCCTGATGGGCGACGAGTATGGCCACAGCCGCGGCGGCAACAACAACGCCTGGTGTCAGGACAATGCGCTGAACCACTTTGACTGGGCGGCGGCCGGGCGCGACGACCGCGGTCTGCTGCGGTTTGTGCGGCTGTTGATCCGCTTTCGGCGCTCGCACGCCTTCCTCAACCGGTACCAGTTTGTGACGCGCACCGATGTGCAGTGGGTGCACGCCGACTGGCACGAAGCGTACAACTATCTGGTGATGCGGTTGGTGGATGGTGAGCGCAGCGACGACGTGCTGGTCGGGTTCAACGCCGGCGCCGAACGACGCACCGTCTCGATGCCGCCGCTGCCCGACGGCCGCAAGTGGGTACGGGTGGTGGACACCAATTTGACGCCGCCCGCGGATATCGCCGACGGAAATCCAGTGTCCACCAAAATCGACAGCACGTACGTGATGCAGCCGTGGAGCGCGCTGGTATTGCAATCGCGGCGGCCGGGCATGTCAGCGGTGAACCTGCACCAGATGGTCGAGTGAGGCGAGTTCTAGCGTACGGCATCATCGGTGCACACGCGGAGGAGGTAGCGGTTCTGATCGCACAGTGGCTGTAGGGTGTCGCGATATCGTTGCAGCACGCGTTGCAGCGCGATCAGGGCGGCGTCAAGGGTCAGGTTGTGCGCCGCTCCGCGGCGATGCCGCGGGTAGGCGGCCGTTGGGCGGACGATGCCGCCGCCGGTGGCGTTGCGGCAGCACGCATGGCCGTGATGCGTCAGCAGCCGTTCACACCACCGCAAGTGGTACTCCCAGCGCGGTGAACGGGTGGTGGTGGTGGTGGTGGTGGTGGTCGCTGCACCTACCGGACCGCCCAGGCGCCGCGCCAACAGACGCAACAGCGGCGGCAGGAATGCGGTCGGTAAAGCGCGCGCCACCGGATCGATCGCGTCGACCGGCACGGCCTCCAGCGCCCGCTCGACATAAAACGTCTCATTGAGTCGCAGCGCCACCCGCAGCGCCGTGGCCCATTCGCGGCGTACCAGCGCCTGCTGCACCGCCGCCGGGGTCACGTCCACATCCAGCTGTTGCGGATCGAACGCCGCCGCCGCCGTCGTGGCCCGCGCCCCCCACCCGGCTTGCGCGTACAGAAACAGCCCGTCGGTGTCGGTCACCACCGCCCAGGTCTGCGCAGTGCGACAACACGCCAGATGGCGTACGCGCAGCGGCGACGTGGTGCGCCGCGTCGACCGCGCGCCCGGCAAGAGGGTGTGGAGGGTGCGACGGGCTTCGCGCAACGCCACCACATCGCCCTCCGCCTCCGCCTCGCGCTCTCTCTCCGCGGCGCCGTTTCGAATGTTGTCATGGTTGCTGTTGTTGCTACCACTGGTCAATGGGTATTGGGCGACGCGCTGCTGCGTGGCCGCCGCATAGACGCACACCGCCGACGCATCACCGCCGCCGGCCACCAGATACTCACCGTCGGCCGAGTAGGCCACCCGCGAAAAGTACACCGCATCGCGAGCGCCCGCCTGTCGCGCATCCCTGCGCACGTCCACCGTGGCCATCACCTCCGCTTCGTGCGTGTCCCACAGCACCAGCGTGCCGTCGGCAACGGCGCTGACCAGCTGACGTCCGTCGGGATGGAAGGCCACATCCAGCACCTCGCGGCGCTGCGGATGCGCCAGCACTTGACAATCCACCCGGCTGCCGGCGGCGAACAGATTCCACAGCCGCACCGTGCCGTCCCACGACGCCGACGCCAACAGGCCGCCGTGCGCGCCGCCAAGCGACAACGCCGTGATCGGCCCCTCGTGGCCGGACAGCACCTCCAACACCTTCCCGGTGCGCACCTGCCACACGCACACCACGAACGGGTCGCGCGCGCCCGCACATACCAGCTCACCGCTGTCGTGCACTGCCACACAGGTAAACGGGTAGCTGAGGCCGCTGCTGCCGCTGTCGGCCGCGGGCGCTTGCAGCCGGCGAAACGCCCGATACCGCTTCAGGTCGATCACCCGCACGGTGCCGTCCAGCGACGCGCTGCACAGCAGACCGGTGTGCGCCGCAAACGCCAGATCGGTCACCGCGCCGGTGTGCACATCGTCCCAGGTGAGCGCACAGAAGCCGCTCACGGTGGACCACAGTTTGATGCGGCCGTCGTCGCCGCCGGTGGCCACCACGGCGCCGTCCGGGGCGTACGCCAGCGCGCTCATCTCGCGCGCATGTCCCTGCTGCTTCAGAACGTATTTCTCGCCCGGCCACTCCCACACTACCAGGGTGGCGACGGTGGCCGATGCCGCAGCGATCCAATCGCCGCCGGCGTTGATGGCCACGGTGCGCAACAACTGCGGCGCGGCCGACATGAGGCAGAGGCGCTGTAGTGGGGCGCCCGGCGACGGGTTGAAATCGATGGCGAACAGCGCAAAGGCACCCGAAGAGAGCCCCACCGCCAATAGTCGCTTGGCGCGGTGATAATCCGCACAGCGCACCTGTGTGCCCGGTGGCAGGGGAGCGGGCGTGCTGTTTTCCGCGGTGGCCTCGGCGTCGCTGGAGCTGACGCGGACGTTGACCTTGTTGCGACAGCGTACAACAGGCTTCTTGTTCGGTAAATCGAGTGCCGCCGCCGGCTGCTCATCTTCGGAAGGGACGTCTGTCGTCCCCGCTTCTTCAGCGGCATCCTCGGGGTATTCCACGTTCCATATGGCCACGGTGCCATCGCGCGACACCGACAGCGCCTCCTCATCACATCCACCAAACGCCACCAACACCACCCGCTCCCGATGTCCGCGTATCACCGTGGCCATCTCGTGCGTGCCATGCACCACGGTGAACAGCCGCACGGAGCGGTCGCGCGAGCCGGACAGCAGCCGTCGGCCGCTGGGAGACCAGGCCACACAGGTGACATCGTCGGCGTGCCCGGTGAGCACCTTGTCGCGCATAAAAGGAGCGTATTCGGGGTAGATGTGGTGCACCGAGGGCGTACGCCAGATTTGCACCGTACGACCGACCGCCGCCGCCAACCAGTACCGATCCGCTTCGTCACCGACAACAGGCACGGGCGAGAAGGCCACCGCGCGCACCCGCCCACCTTTCAAGCGGAACCGATGCAACGCCATACCGTGCTCGGCGTGCACCACCGAGGCGTACCCGTCCACATCCACCGCGAACAGCAGCCGACCGTGAGGCGGCACCAGCGCCACACACTCCAGCGGCGATCGCGCCGTGAACGGCAGGGTGTGCGCCTGCGCCTCGGTCAGGTGCACCACGTTCAGCCGGTTGCCCACCGGCGACCACAGCGTCTTCCCATCCAAAGTGAATAGCACATTGCCACCGGTATAGCTCGCGCCCCATATGTTGGTCAATTGGTAGTTCCACACCATGGGATAGAGAGCGCACGACGAGACGATACGCCGTGAGCGGACGCCGAGGCGGAGGGCGCGATGTTCCGCTCCGAGGCGGTCGGTCGGTCGGTCGGTCGGGGCGTCGTGGTGAGCGAGTCGGTGGAACACGGGCCGAGTGTGTACCGGTTGACACACCCATCGGTTGCTTACCGGGATCTGTTGGTATGGAGGACGAGGATTTCGTGCGAAGGATAGGGAAGTTGAATAAACTGGCGCCGGATATTGCAGACGACGTGAATGTCTCGTTGCGGATCGTCGACGACGTGTTACGACTGTATTCGCCGGAGCGGATAGCGCTCTCATTCAACGGTGGCAAGGACGCCACCGTGGTGTTCCACCTGACGCGGGCGGTGTTCGCGCAACGGTATGCCTCCCGAAATGACGCTCCTCGAATTCGGGCGGTGTTTTTCGAGGAGTCGGATCCGTCGGAGCAGTTTCCGCAGGTGTTGCAGTTTGTGCAGCGGTGGGAGCGACGGCACTGCCGCTGGGTGGAGCTGACGCGGGTATCGGGCGGCATATTTCGTGGGCTGCAGCGGTATCTGTCCGAGTACCAGCCGCAGGTGCAGTGCTTTTTTATGGGCACGCGGCGCACCGATCCCGGCGGCTGCGAGCAGGAGCACCTGTCGCCGTCGAGTGCGGCGTGGCCGGCGTTTCTGCGCGTCAACCCGATCCTGCACTGGTCGTATCGCACGGTGTGGCGCTTTCTGAAGGTGTGCGAGCTGGATTACTGTGCCATGTACGATGAGGGGTACACGTCTATCGGGCGTATGAGTGACACGCAGCGCAATCCGCTGCTCGCGCGAGCCGCCGAGGGGAATGACAATCATGGCGGCGGCGGCGGCGGCGACGACGACGACGACGACGACGTGGCGTATGCCGACTTTACGCATCTGCAACGCGATGCGGATGAACGATGTGGGCGAGTGAACAGGACGAGCGCCGCGCCACCGATACCGTCGGAGGCGCACGGCCGTGCAAAGGCGCGACCGCATCGATCGGTGTCGCTGTTGATATCCAGCGCGTCGGTGTGGAGCGCGCTGGCCACCTGCATGCCGGCGGCGCATCTATTGCGAGCATTGTCGCACATTGCGTCGACGGATCGCTACGTTGAACGCACGGTGATCGTCGGGGATGCCGCGGAGGATATCGCCTGGGAGGTGGAGCATTGGGGGAGGCGGGTTAGCACGAACGAGACATCGGCCACCGGCGACGAGGACGAGGTGGTGCTGGTGCTTGCGCACGAGGCGTGCGGGGACGATACGCGCCTGATGCACGGCGTGCTGACCGGAGTGCATCGAATGGTGTGCAGGGCGAGCGCCTGCGGCGCCGACGCTGGGCCGGAGCACAGCGGTCGCTCGGTCACCTGGGTGGTGCTGCCGAGCCGCCTCGCTCATATGGAGGATGCGTTGCGACAATGGGACCGTCTGCAACCACCGCCGCGAGAGAAGGCATCGGATGGGAATGAGACGGTGACGTTGGAGCGACAGCGATGGACGTGCTGTGCAGTGACCGATGGTCGTGGCGGGGAGGGAGTGCCGGAAACGCCTCGGCCGGACGCTCCGCCCAGCGCGATGATGTCGTTGCCGGCGACGTTAACGCTGGACGCGTTGTTGCAGTTCCGTGCGTGCGGTCGCCAAGCTCTGGAGATTGTAGGCGATCCGGTGACGACGTCCGCGCTGTATGCAGCGCTCTCAGTGTGCATGCGCTGCATCCGCCGCTCCGACATACTTCTGGACGGGTACGGAATGCAAGAAGCCGGCGTGACCCGATAGCCTCCCGACATCACCTCAACAATCGTCGCGGTGGTTTATCTACTCGCGCGCTCCCTCTCCATGCCAACCTCTCCACTCCACATCTACGACCCTCAAAACTCCGCATCCAACGAGAACCGATTCTCCTCCGGGGTGCTGGTAACATTGGCCTTCTGATACTCACCGACGCGCTTTTCGAAAAAGTTGGTCTTGCCCTCCAGCGAGATCAACTCCATCCACTCGAACGGGTTCGGCACGTTCCAGATGCGGTCGTAGCCGAGCTCGGCCACCAGACGGTCGGCCACGAACTGGATGTAGGTGCTCATCAGTCGGCTGTTCATGCCGATCAGGTCGACCGGCAGCGCGTCGCACACAAACTCGATCTCGCAGCGCACGGCGTCGCGGATCATGTCGTGGATGCGCTCCTGCGGCAAGCGGTCTGCCGGCTCCAACATACTGTAGAGCAGGCAGGCAAAGTCGCAGTGCAGGCCTTCGTCGCGACTGATCAGCTCGTTGCTGAAGGTCAGGCCGGGCATCAGACCGCGTTTCTTCAGCCAGAATATAGCACAGAACGAGCCGCTGAAGAAGATGCCCTCGACCGCCGCGAACGCCACCAGACGCTCCTGGAAGCTGGCGTCGCTGCCAATCCACCGCAGCGCCCACTGCGCCTTGCGCTGCACGCACGGCACCTGCTCCATGGCTCGGAAGAGGCGGGCACGCTCTTCGGGGTCTTTCACGTACGCGTCGATCAGCAGGCTGTACGTCTCGGAGTGCACGTTCTCCATGGCGATTTGGAAACCGTAGAAGCAGCGCGCCTCGGGTATTTCCACGTCCCGCACAAACCGCTCGGCCAGATTCTCCAGCACGATCCCGTCCGACGCCGCGAAAAACGCCAGCACCTGCGATATGAAGTAGCGCTCGTCGTGGTTCAGGCGATGGCGCCAGTGGTCCGCATCGGCCGCCAGATCGATCTCCTCGGCCGTCCAGAACGACGCCAAGTGCCGCTTGTAAAAGTCGAATATCTTCGGGTAGCGGATGGGGAACAGCGTGTACCGCTCCGAACCGTCTGCCCGGAACACCGCGGGGACGCGCGAGGGTGGGGAGGCGGAGGCGTTGCCGAGTTTGACGGGCGCGTCGACAGCAGTATGATGCTCGTCCGCGTCATCGATCTGGAACGAGCTGAACGGCGCTACGATTCGCTTCACCCCGGCGGTCGATGGCGATGCGTCGGTGGGCATGGCGACGGGAATGAACGCAGTGGAAAGAAAAGCGGGAACGCTAACGTAAGAGGAGAGCGTGATATGGATAGACACACTGCTGGGAGGGCGCAACACCTAGAGCGGAATCACAGAGGTCACTGCGCGCCTGTCTTCTCCGAGAGTGTGTGCCCGTTCGCCTCACCAGGTCGCAACCGGGACCGCGCCGCTGCGTCCAGGCGACGACCTCCCGAAACGGATCATTCCGCGCCAATTCCCCGTGCGCCATGCCGGTTTCGAATTCGAATCGCTGACGGGGTGGGAAGCGGCATGCAGGCGCGCCTGACGAGGGTGTCGCGGTGCAGGTGATGAGACGAGGCGAGAGGAGCCGTGAAGGGTTTCCGGCACGGCAGTGCGACACGGGTAGGTCCCCGGCGTGGAGCGTGGTCAGATTGTTCGCCGCCACCCGAGGAACGCAGTCGGATCGTGTGCGCGCACACACACACACACGCACCCGTTCTATCCCCAGCCGTTCTTTACGAGACCAGCCCCTTTCCAGAAACGTCACACCGGTGACGCTGCACAACCCTACGGGGCACCGCTCGGAACTAGGCTGCACCACCACTTCACTCATCTCAAGGAAAGATGCCCGAGGTGCCGTACTGTACCGACGACCACCGTGCACAGTCGTCGCTCTGGTTAGTCGCTGTGTCGGCCGCGATTCTTGACTGCACGCTTCCCTCTCCCGCATCCCACTTACGTCTTCGGCGATCTTCCGTATCGAGTTGCTATAGGCGGCCAGGCGCGGATCACATCCTGACTGCTTGGCCGCGGTCCACGTCTCCTCTACGGCGGTGCACATGGTGTCCTCGAGGCCGCTGCGCACCAACGCCGTCTCATCCGCGCCGGCCTGCAGATCCAAAAGGTCGCGCGCCGCCAGCTTCACCCCGTGCCGCTCCAACACGTCCACCACTGCGCGCATGGTCTTCTCTTCGATGCGCCGGGTCATGCGCCCGAAGCGCAGATGCCCCAGGTTCTTCACCCACTCGAAATAGGACACGGTCACGCCGCCCGCATTCAGCACCAGGTCGGGAATGATGAGCGGCCGGTCCACCCCCAGCTGGCGTTGGGTGCGAAAGTGCGCGTCGGCCCCGTAGGTGACCGGGCCGTTGGCGGCCTCGGCGATCACCGACGCCCGGATGCGCGGCGCGTTGCCTGCGTGGATAACACCCTCCAGCGCCGCCGGAATCAGAATGTCACAGTCCAGCTCCAGCGCCTCGGCCGGATTGCCCGGCACAAACTCCACTGGCGCCACGGTATCGGTGGTGGTGGTGGTGGCGGTGGTGCTGCCGCCCATGGCAGCGGCGGCGGTGGCCACACCCACCTCCGCCTGGCGGTGCTCGACGTAGCCGCGCAGTTCGCCGCCGGTCGCCGCCAAGTGCCGTTTCACCTGAGTGGGATCCAGCCCCTCGTCGGAGCGCGACACCAGATATCCATCGCGCTCCGCAATGGCCACAATGCGCGCCTGGCCCATGTCGCGCATGAACTTGGCCGCCCAAAACCCGACATTGCCCAGACCCTGCACCACCACATCCTTGCCGGCCACGCCGGCGCCCTTGCGAATACTGTACGCCTGCACCACATCCGGGCGCGCCAGAAACTCCCGAACGCCATAGTAGACGCCCAGACCGGTGGCGCTCTCCCGGCCACGAATGCCGCCCAAATTGATGGGCTTGCCAGTCACACAAGCGATGCGGTCGATGTCCTTCTGGTGGAACGCCTCGTACGTGTCCTTCATCCAACCCATCTCCCGCTGTCCGGTGCCATAATCAGGCGCGGGCACGTCCAGCGACGGCCCGATAGCGTTGCGCCGTATCAGCTCCACGGTGAAGCGCCGCGTGATGCGCTCCAGCTCCACATCGTTGTACTTGGTGCGGTCGATGACAACACCGCCCTTGGCGCCACCGAACGGCACGTCCACCGTTGCGCATTTGAAGGTCATCAGCGCCGCCAGCGCTTTCACCTCATCCTCGGATACGCGCACGTCGTACCGAATGCCGCCCTTGGTCGGCAGCCGGTGGTGCGAGTGCTGCGCGCGATACGCGCGTATCAGCTCGATCTGGCCGTTGGAGCGCAAGATGGGAAAGGTGAACTCGAGCAACGTGTTGCACTCTTTGATGTGTCCGAGCAGCGCCGGAGAGACGTGGGTGAGCTTGGCGGCATCGTCGAAGAAGCGGTCGACCGACTCCAGGAAGGTCATCTCCCGCATCGGCGATTGGGCCTTGTGGCCGCGCAGCGCCTCCCGCACGGTGGCAGCAGCACGTTCTGTTGATGATGGAATGTCGTGGTTGGTCACCCGTGTGGGTTGTTTGTCGGGCGACGGCGGCGCCGACAACACGTCCGGCACCTCGGCGACAGACTCCGGAGAGGTGCCGGCTGCCGGCGGCGAGGGTTTGGCGGACGCGGCGGCCGGGTGATGGATTGGGTGGGTTTCGGTGCTCAGCTGTCGCACAGCAGCAGCAGCGCTGCTGCTGATGAAACCGCTGGCCGCCGCGGTGGCCGCCCGGCGATCCACAACCGCACCCCACCGTTGTATCAATCGACACCCCATGGTACACATCCCAGCGTGCTGTTCGGTACTCCTCGCGTTGTTCCTATGACGCGTCGGTGTACTCGTCACTCGTATGGACACAGGCTTGGTATTCTACTCGCCTCGCTATGCGGTGAACATCCACGTTCACGCGTCGTACCACAGGCCGTGGTATCGACACCCGCTGCGCGTCCCGAACGGCGCGATTCGAATCGCGATCGGCTGCTGCGCCGAAAACCACTCGGCCAACGCGATGATGCACGCAGCACGTGGCGCGTGGATGGCGAATCGGGGCGAGGCGGCGGAGGAGGACAGCACGACACGAGGGAGTGCGTGAGCAGCAGAGATGGTTCCTGCAGTGGGCGACGCGCACGCACGGAACAGGAGGCGAGGATGGGACGGTGGACGGTACACGTGAGCGTTTGGCGACGCCCTCATACAGGCGCATTCGCATCCTTTATCGTCGAGCCACCGGGCAGTCCTATGCGCGCACCACCGTCGCATCATGCTCTATTCGCGCCTGCGCTCGCCGCGGCCGATGCGCCTATCACGATGCTCCCTATCGCTACCTTATTTGCGGACGGTGTGCGCTCCCTGCATGATGGCGTCGTCTCCGGAGAGGTCCACCTGACGTTTCGCCAGACCGTTGTTCTGGTACGCCTGGTAGCACTCTTGCAGCGTGGTGTGCAGCGTGCGTCCAAACGCCTCGCTCCAGCGCAGCTGACGGATGGCGTGACCGGGATCGGCCAGGAACGGGTAGGCGATGCGGAACGGCAAGCCGGTGCTCTTCTTGGGGTCCACGCCGCGCTCCTTGGCATCGTAATACACCACCGGCGCCTTGCCGCCCTCCTTGCCATTCACGACTTGGTGGCACAAATCCGCCAGACCTGTCAGGGTGATATAGCGCGGCGATACCGCATTGAATGCGTGGCCGCCGATGAGCTCCGGGCTGGCCAGGATGGCGCACGACAGCATGCGCGCCAGGTCGGCGGCGTGCGTCAGGCTCACAAACGCCTCACCGCTGCTCGGCAGCGGAATCGGTCGTTGGCGGGTCAGCCGGTCGAAGAAAAAGTTGGTATAGTCGTGCTTGTTAGCGAACGGCCCCAGCACGTACATCGGGCGGAACGCGGCGAACGGGATGGCCTTGTCGGCGCGGAAGAGCGACTCCACCTGCGCCTGCCCGATCTCGCGGTCCACCACATCGCCCTCCACGAACGGTGCCTGCTCGCTGGGCACGTAGATGCCGCACGAGCTCACGTACAGATAGCGATCGGCATCCACCCCCATGGCGTATTTGTGCAGCAACATCGCCTCCTGCGCCGACTTGGAAGCGTTGTCCACCAGCGCGGCCACCCGCCCAGCCGACGGCCGACGCGGCGGCAGCAGTCCCGTCAGCGAGGCCGGGTCGGTCGGGTCCCCGAACATCAGATCCACATCCGATTTCATCGCCGAGCTCTCCGCCATCCGTATCATTTCCGCCGTCGGCTGCGTCTGCGCACACTGCTCCCGCGGAGCGGTGACCAGTATCGCCACCCGGTGCCCGACAGCCAGCATCTGCTGCGCCAAGTGCAATCCGATCTCCGCGTGCCCACCCGTAGGGTTGTTCACGATGATCGTCGTGTCCCGGCACACCAACCCAGAGCGCCCCACGGACTGTGCGCCGACCACTGCCCGACCAGCGCGCACCGGGCGCCACGATGAATTCAGCGAGCCGCGCCGCCCCATCGCCCACCGGTCGCCCGTCCATGCAGTCCTCGGGAGGAAAGAGACGCATCTGCCTCCGGCACGAGCGTTCTTGCCCGTCAGGGCACTGACCGCGTTCACTTGCACAAACGCCATAGCGTCCGATGCGGTGTCCCCGACGACCTGCCCCGAACACACCCCGCGAGACCGCCGTGTCAAGCGCGGCGTGTGCAGATGGGTGTGTGCGGGTGCTCGCGCAGCCGTTTCGGAGCGGCGCGCGCGCGCGAACGGAGCGATCGCCGGGGGGAGAGGCGCGCGAGAGGCGCGCAAGGGAGTGCGTGCCTCCGTCGGACGGGTGCGCACCGAGTCGTCCATAACAACCACCACACCTGTGACGAGCGGGAACAGCCTATGCAACCCACCTAGACATCAATCCGCGCGGTGTAAGGATGGAACCGTTTCTGGAAGAGCGGTATTCGCGGTTGGCGGCGTTGTTGGAGGAGGCGCAGGAGGCGGGCGATGGGGCTTTGTCGACGCTCCATGCGGCGTTGTTGCAGGCGGAGGGCGGTCTGGGCGCACCGCTGGCCAAGACAAGAAAGCGGGATCGGCAGACACACGAGCAACTGTTACGAGGCACGGCGCGGCTGGTGGTGGTGCCGGGTGCGGAGCCGATGGCGGTGGATGAGCGGCTGGCGCGATCGATATCGGCGCTGTCGGAGAGCACCGGTCTGAACGAGCAGGAAGCGGCGCAACTGGTGTATCCATACGTGGAGGATGAGCGTTGGAGCAGCGAGGCGGCAGCGGCAGCGGCGGCTCGGGAGCGGTGGTTGGTCGAACGGCGGGCGCAGCTGTATGTGTTGTGGCGGGTGTTGGCGGCGCCGCTGATCGACGGCGGCGAGGGCGCCATGCCGCGAGGCGCGCGCGTCGTCTCTGTGACAACCGCATCAAGCTCCAGGGGCGCTCTGCGCTCGTTGCTGTTACGGCAGCGGCGGCGGCTGTTGGCGGAGTGCAACCTGGTGGGCAACCTGCTGGCGCGGCTGGGCGATGCGGACATGCTGTTCGACGGGGAGCGGCAGGCGTTATGCCGTTGCCTCTTTCTGGTGGCATACCTGGTGCAGCTGACGGAGGACGAAGTGCGCCAACTGCTGGCGCTGTTTCGCAGCCTGGTGCTGATGAGCGGCAGCGGGCTGACGGTGGAAACCAAAGCGCGCGTCGCTCACGGCCCCCTCACGGGCGCTATGTTGTCGGAGGCCGTCGATGTCATTCAGACGTTGTTTCTGGTGGTGCGCGCTGCCCTCGATCCCACGCGGTACCACCCGTTGGAGGATGTGCGGCCGCCGACATCTGCCGCCGGCGCCACCGTGGAGGCATCCAACCGCCTATTGGCGTCCACCAGCTGGACGCGGGCGCTGCCGGCGTTGCTGCACGAGGCGGATGCGGAGTTGGGGCAACGACGGGCGGCCGCGAGCGCAGCACCGCGTCTTTTGCTGACCGAGTCGACGGTAGGTCCGAAGGACGTGACGAGCACATCGCTGTCTGGGGATGCTTACATGGCGCAGGCATCTCAACGGTTGCGCTGGCGCCTCGAGGGCGCCGCGGATATGCTGTACGCGGTGCAGCTGGTGGGTGCGCTGTTTCTCATCGCCGCGCCCGAGGCCAGCGACGATGCCGCCGCGGTGGAGCGCTGTCTGGCCGATGCCGTGGAGGCGTGTCAACGCGGCGCCCTGGCGGCCTTGCTGGTGCACACCGTGCCGTGGATCGGTCAACAGCAGTGTGTGGTGTTGCACCGCTCCGAGCCGATGGGCGACCTGTATGCGGACCTCTTCTCCGACATGGCGATGGACATGGCGGCGGCCGGCGTGGTGCATCGCCTGTTCGATGCGGAGCAGCGAGCGCTGTTGCGTGGCGCGCTCACCTCGGCCGCCATCGGAGCGCCGGCCACAGCCGTGGCATCACCGCCGAGCCATGCCTCGTATTCTGCCGCACTGTTGTCGGTGCAGCTGATACGGGTGTTGGCGGCGGCGGCGCGCCTCTGCCCGGACAACGCCGTGCGCTTCAGCACCGAGCCGATTCTGGAATCGACGCTGGATGTCGTGCGCTGGCTCGGTGACAGTTGTCTGGACTTTCAAGATGCGGTGGAGGCGGTGCTGGCGGAGCGCGAGAACCAGCGCGACGGCGAGCAGGGAGTTGTAGCCGGCACGGGGGAAGCGATGCTCGCCAAGGTGCCGTTCGCGGTGCTGTTGGCGTTTCTGGAGCTGCTGCGGTATGCGGCCGCCGGCGCCGAACCGGTGGCCTCCTACATGCAGAGCGGCGGACATTCGGTGGCCTCGTTGGCGGCGCTGTTGCGCTCGATGGACACCTACGTGCGCACGCTGCAGCCGATGGCGGCGGCGGCGGCCGCTGGCAGCGATGGGGCAGTCTTCGAGTATATGCCGCTGCTGCCGACACAGCGGGCCGAGGAGATGGAGGCGTTTGCAGCGCTGGTGCGGGCGGTGGCCTCGCTGTGTGCGCATTCGCCCGACACCGCCGATGCGTTGCGCGCTGAATACTCCGTGGTGGAGACGTGCGCCCAGCTGTTGGTGTTGCCGCTGCCGCTGGACGCCAAAGCGGCCGTGGCCGAGTGGCTGCTGGCGTTGGCGCGCTCCAGTGCCGCCGCTGCCGTGCACGTGGAGCGGTGTCTGCAGCAGCGTGATGCATGGCGCGCACCGCACGGGGCGCAATATGCGTTTCTGTACGAAGAGCGCGACACTGGCACTTTTGGATTGTCCAGCGCGATGATGTCGTTGGCGGTCCCGGGCAACCGTGCCTCGTTGGCGGCGCATGCCGAGTGGTGCGCCCAGCAGGTGCTGCCGCTGTGGGAGCGACTGGCGTACCGGGACGAGGCGGAAGCGTGGCGGTTGGCGAGCGCGCTGAGCGCGTTGCTGGCGGCGGCACTGCGTCCGGAATCGGGCACGTCAGCACGACCGTTGGCTGATGCGCTGCGACGACCGAATAGCGCAGCGGACACGGCGACGTCGGCGCTGCGGGCGCTGTTGGCCGTGGCCGGTCACGCCTGCGATCGCCTTGGCACCGGCAGCGATGGGATGCCCGAGATCGAGACGGCCGCTGTGCATGCATTGGAGTGTCTGCGTTGGCTGTTGTCGCCTTCATTGTCGTTGGAATCGAAGGTGAACGGTGCGGACGGACGAGAGCGTCCATCGCGTCTGGGCTGTCTGCTGCGCGATCAGATGGAGCCGTTGCGCAGTGTGGCGTCCGCGGTGCGCTACGAGCTGAGCGCCAGCGCGGTGCCGGTGTTGGCGGCCGAATGGTTGCAAGGTCTGTTCTGGCAATCGGCACCGCTGACGGCGGTGCTGCTGACCGATGTGGCGTTGTCGCAGCAGTGCACCGTGGTCGTGGAGCGCGCCACCGACGCCAAACTGTTGCAAGCGGTGGTGCGACTGGCGGAAGGCGCGCTGTGGGCCGGCCACGATGCACGACGCGATTCTGGTCGGCAAGAGCGCGACAGCCTGCCGTTTCGCCAGGCATTCGATCCCAGCGGTCTGCAGCTGTTGGGCGTGGTGGAATCGGGCATGTCGTGGCGACGCGGCATGTTGGCGACGGTGTTGGCGCGTCTGGAGGCGATGGCTGCGACAACCCATCGGTGCGGAAGGGGAATATGGTGCTTGCGGCAGGCACTGCCGCTGTTCCATCTGTTGCGCCTGGTGTTGCGCGCGGAACACAACCCGGCGCTGCACGGACTTTTCGTGCCCGTGTTGGACGACAGTGCGATGTTGGTGGGCTGGTGCGAGCAGTTGACCCAATACCGGCCGTCGACGGCGTCCGCCGACGGCGTCGCCGTGGAGCTGTGGGATGCGGTGCTGGAATGCACGGCGCTGTGGTGCGTGCTGGCGGAGACGGAGACGGAGGCGGCGGCGGCGGCGCGACAAGTCACGCAGCGCGTGCTGGAGCCGTCGTTGCGCACGGCGGTGGCGTTGACGACGGCGACGACGACGACGACGACGACGACGACGCCACCGCATCCGCTCGCGGCTTGGCGGCGGCTGTTCACGGCGTGCCTGCAACGAATACCCGTCGGGGATGCAGAGGAGGAGACACTGAACGTGTCGTCCTTGTTGCGAATGGCGCGCTGTCTGTGCAGTGCGCCGCCAACCGCAGCAACCGTGGTCGCCCATCACCACGTCTCACCGCGGGAGCTGGCGTGCACCGATGCCGAAGCGGCCGCCGCCCTGTTACAAGTGCTGGAACGCGCGCGACTGCCTGTGCTAGGCGAGGGAAACGAGGCGGACGCGCATCGATACATCGAGCGCCTGCCAGAGTGGGTGCACTGCTGGGAGGCAGTGGTGCGGCAGGCGATCCCGTCGCCCCAGGCAGATGCCGCAGCCCGCGCTGCGTTGTACACCACGGTGACGCGGGTGTTGTACGGTGGTGTATTTCCCACGACACCGCCGCCGTACAGCACGCTGTCGGGTGTGACCACCATCACTGTCGTGGGCGATCGTGAGGATGAGGAGGACGAGTCGGCAGCGCTGTCCCTGCCCTCGTCGTCGTCGTCGGTGCCCAGTCATCCGGCGGTGGCCGAGGCGGTGGCACGGGCCGCGGCACGCCACTTGTCGGAATTATCGCCGCCGCTGCCGTTGAGCAGGACATTGCAACAGCTGCTGCGCGATGCCGGCGCCGAGGGCGATGCCCCGCTGCGGGCTGCGGCGCTGGCGTGTCTGCAGGCGCTGTGCGCTTTGGAGGTGCCAATGCGAGCGCACGACATCGCGCCGCCGCCGTGGTTGGCGGTGTCCTCTTCTTCTTCTTCGTCATCGGCCGAGGCGGGCACCTCTCTGTCGTCGTTGGTGCCGCTGGCGGATCGTCTAGCCGATGCCGCCCTGCCCGCGGCGCTGTGGCCGGAACGCGCACCCCTATCGACGACAGACGCCGCCGGGGTGGTGGTGCGGTTGGCGGAGCGCTCGACGACGCCTCCATTGCAGCTGTTGGCGGTGCAACAGCTGTACCTGTTCGAGGCGGTGTGCTCGGCGCTGACGGCGACGATGCTCATCGCGGACGCGCTGGCACGTCGGCTGTGCACCGAGACCGCGTTGTTGTCGTCGTGGGCGCGGTGGTGCACGGTGGTCGGGCGCGGACGGCTGTTATCCGACGGCCGTAACGGTGGCTGGAGCGTGCCGTTGCTGCACGAGGAGGCGGCGATGGCGACCGAGGCGGAACGACGGCGATTGTCGGTGGCGGTGCGCTTGTTGCAGTGCGGATGTGCGTGTGCGCGGCAGTTGCCCATGTCGATGGGCGCGTCGACGGCGGTGGTGCAGACCATGGCGCACGGGGTGGCGGTGTTGGGACGGGCACTGTTGCCCTCTCCACCACCGTTCGCAGCATCACTGCCGCCCTCATCGTCGTCGTCGTCGTCGATGATGGGGGTGGCAGAGCCGTTCCCGTTTGTCGTCGGCAACGCGTTGCTGTGGCTGGCGCGCGCGCTGACGGCGTTTCCCGTGGAGTGTTTCGAGGCGCACGGCGAATTGGGGATGGTGCGCGTCGGTCTGTTGCACGCAACGGATAGCTTGTGGCCGCAGTGGCTGACCGAGGAGGCGGGTGGTGGTGGTGGTGCGCGATCACGCACCGCACTGCCGCGACGACGATCGCCGCTATGGTCGGCGGCGGACACCGACGGCACCCTACGACCGCTATGCACGTGGTCGGCACCGCCGCCGAGCACCCCAGCGGAGATGCAGCGGGCGCGTGCAGCCCATCCATGCGGTGGCACCCTGCACGAGGACGATTGGTGGTGTCTGCGTTTGGCGCTGTTGCGGACGGCGCTGGCGTTGCGCGGACGAGAGAGGTATGAAGGGGGGAGTGAGGAGCACGGTGTCGAATCGGAGGATGCGGCGGCGTTGGTGCGTCTGCTGCACGAATGTGTTCGCGGCGCCCGTCAAGCGGCGGTGGATGTCACCGTGCTGCGCTCTCGATCGACTAGGAAGTCCGCCGCCGCCGCCGCCGCCGCCCACGACGACGACGACGACGGCCGCCGCCGCGTATCCCCGGCCGTGGGCGAGTGGCTGGCCCGGCGTCGCGAGTGGATGCGGCAGGTGTATTTGGAGATGCTGGAGCGGCTGTTGCTGCGGTGTGTGGACGCGGCGATGGAGCTGCCTGCTTTCTCGTCGGCGCTGCCGCCGGCAGTATGGCCGGCCTGTCGACAGATCGAGTCGTGCACCGGTGCCGAATGGAGCGCCGCCGCCGTGCTATCGCGACGGCTGCAGAGCGTCGTGCACGCCGCACCTGCCTTTCCGCGGACACCGTAAAGCGGGTCGCGTCTCGGTGATCTCTCCAACACGACCCGTATCCCCGCGTTTACGCTCCCGGTCGACCTCCGTGTCTCGCTGCTCACAGCCACCGTTCCAGCGCGGTGGTGATGGCGCTGGGCGGCTGCGCGTCAAACACAAACCGCTGCCAGGTGATCATCTCGTACAGCTGGATATAACGGCGACTCAGCTCCACCACCAGTTCCGCGGGCGCCTCGGGCAACTGCTTGTCCTGGTACGGGTCGCAGTGGTCCCGGAACCACAGCCGCAAGATCTCCTTGTCCACGTTCTCCGGTTCCTTGCCGGACGCCATGCGCTCCTCGTACGAGGTGGCCAGCCAGTAGCGGCTGGAGTCGGGCGTGTGTATCTCGTCGATCAATCGGATGGTGCCGTCGGCATCCCGTCCAAACTCGTACTTGGTGTCCACCAGGATGAGGCCGTGTTCGGCGGCCACGCGCTGCCCGTACTCGAACAGGCGCAGGGCGTACGCGGCGCAGGCGTCAAAGTCGTCGGCGGTCATCAGACGGCGCTGGAGGATGTCTTCGCGCGAGACCAGTGCGTCGCCGGCGTCGTCCTTGGTGGTGGGCGTCACCAGATTGGTCCATAGGCGCTGGTTCTTGCGCAAGCCGTCCGGCAAGCGGATGCCGCAGTAGACGCGCTCGCCGCGCTCATAGTTCTTCCACAGCGAGGTGGAGGTGGAGCCGGTGGCGTAGCCGCGCACCACAAACTCGATGGGGAACGGGGTGCAGCGGCGCGCGATGGTGACGTTGGGGTGCGGCACGGCGATGACGTGGTTGGGCACGATGGACGCCGTGTGCTCGAACCACCATGCCGAGGTCAGGTTCAGCACCGCGCCCTTGAACGGCACCGCCGCCAGCACGCGGTCGAACGCCGATTGGCGGTCGGTGGTGACCAGAATGATGTGGTCGCGGTCGCTGCGGGTGAATTGGTCACGCACTTTGCCCTGTTTGCGCCGCCAGCCGGCGTTCGAGGCGTCGGAGGCGTTCCCATCGGGCGACTGCAGCAGCACCTGCTGGGTGGCGAGCGCGTGCTGGATGCGCGACTCGTACTCCTTGGTGTTGAGCTCAGCGTCGTCCACGTAGAGGCGGTCGCGGTTGGATTTTTGCAGGGCGGCAACGCGTTGGCGGACGCGCTCGTCGTAGACGGCGAAGATCTTGGCGGCCGCCAGCGCCGCATTGGCCGGGTCCAACACCACCATCGGCGACACGCCGCCCGGCATGCGCAGGCTGGAGAAGATATCGGCGCCGCCAAACGACTCGGAGGGCGGCGGGCAGGCGATCACTGGCGACGACACCGCGCAATCCAGCATGCCGGAGAGGGCGTTGGAACGGCCGGCCACCGAGAGGTACACTTTGGGACGCGGGTCCGCTTCGTAGGCGCTGATCACGTCCATCAGGCGCGATGGCACCTTGTGGGCCGAGGCGACGCGCAGTTCCGGGTGTAGGCCGAGCGTGCGGCAGGCGCGAGCGATGCGTTCACAGTGGTCGCGGTCGGCCTTGGAGCCCATGAGGATCGGCACCAACGGGGTCTGCAGCGTGGCGGGCGCACCCTCCGTCGCCGCGAAAGGCGCTGCCGATACGGGAGAGGAAGTGGTCGCCCGATCACCGGCGCTCGATACCGCTGTGCCCCGAAGATGAAGCGGTGGAGCCAACAGGCGCCGGCGAGCGCAAGAACGGCGCGGCGCTGTCGCCGAGGCCGAGCGATGCACCCACCGCCTGGAAGGAGAGGTGGCGTGCATAGAATTCACCGCGAAACTGCTCACAAACATCGTACTGAGTGAATTCATCCTGGATCGAGGTGAATTGGGTGGTCAGCAGGGGGCGGCCCCGGTCGCGTTGGCCGGTCAGCGACGATCAGGTGTGGGCCCGCGGGCAGCGGCAGCGTCGGACGCGGAACGACCGAATGGGCGCGCGCGCGCTTGCCGGAACGTTGCCGCGTCACCGCACTGCGCACAAGAGCGCCAGGCGGGTGGTGAGCGGGCGTAGGAAAGGGAGTCGGTACGTGTGTTGAGGATAGGGAGAGTCATCTGGTGAATCGATGGCGTCTGAAGGTGGTTGTGGTGGATCCTCAGGCGATAACGTCACGATAAGGAGAGAGAAAGCCGATGAGCGCGAACGCTTTCCCGCTGAGAACGCAACCGCTCATCGTCGACGTTTCTTCATAAGAGCCGGTTCACCCACCCCTGCTCGTTCACTACCGCGGCTGCCGGTGGCTCGAGCACATCCCCGCCCGGGCAGAGTGCTGTCGCGGGAGCAGCGGCCGAGCGTGGTCGACGTGCTGGAGCGGGTGAGCGCGGAGACCGCCCGGCCGTCGCCTTAACTGTTGGACATAAAACGATGGGAACAGTCTGCACAGTAGTAGAGAATGGTCTGGCCCTCGTCGGCGCTGCGCATCTGCACCGTCTGAAAGGAGAGATGTCGGCTGCCGCACTGGGGACAGGCCTCCAGCGAGGTGGTCATCGCGGCCGTTGCGGCCGAGGGCACGATCGCCGTCTCGGTCGGTGTTGTCGCTTGTCGCATCTCCGCGTGCGTCCGCAACACTTCTCGATGCAGTGGCGTGGGCGCTAGGTGCACTCGGTGTTCCGGTAGCTGCGGCGGCAACTGGCCGACCAGTCCGCACTGCCCGCAGCGCACCTCCCACCCGTCGCGACCCAGCCGCAACAGCGTGCCGCAACGGGAGCAGAACAAGTGGTGCCAATAAGTGTCTTCCATAGGCAGTTGAGAGATGAGTACGAACGTTGGTGGGAGCACGGTCGAAACGGATCGGAGAGGGATGACGCGTGTGGAGCGTGCCCGACCCGGACTAGGTCCTTGTGATTGTCCCACAAAACCTCATTTCCTCCCTGTTTGCCTCAGTATTTTTCTCGGCCTGCGATTCACGACTGCGCGATTTCGGCTCGCGAGCGCCGCGTTCCAGTCGCTGGACGGCCTGTCGCAAGCGGTGGCCCGAGCCGTGCTGTTCAGGACAGCGGGCGGAAACCGTTCGGGTGCCGCTGCAGACGACGGTCTCACCGGCGCTTGGGTGATACGCAGATTGCCCAACGGTATAAGTGGTTGGCGAAGATACGAGTACGACCGCGTGGGGGTCAACGTTCCAGTCCGGGCCGGTGAACGCTTCCGCCCGTTTTTCACTCCGCCATGTCCTACTTTGACAGTTACCGCGGACAACAGCAGACGGCCGGGGCAGCGCGGACTTACCCCTCGGGCGGCAGCACCTACACGGCGCCAGCCGGGGCGGATACTGAGGGGTCGTTGCGGGCGACCAGCTCCGGGCGCATACCGGCGTTTGCTTCCTCGCACAGCGCGCAATACAAACAACCGTCTCAGGCGGGCTCATCTTCCTCGTACTTTGGGTCGGCGACGGCGGCTGCCGCATCGCCCCATGGACAGCCAGCGTCGACGCAGCCGTCCTCGTGGGGTGGCATGCCGTCGCGCGCCACCGCCGCCACCGACGCTTCGTATCTGTCACCGAGCCGCTCGCAGGGACAGGCGTCGCAGAGTCTGTACACAGCGACCAGTGCGGTGACCACTCCGGGCACTGGCGGCAGTGCTCCGGGAGTGTACGGCCGCTATGGTGGGGCGGACGGTATGGCGGCAGCGGCGCCTCCGGCGACAGGCAGCGGCGCGCTGATGGGCGGCTCGTCGTCGCTGGCGGAGATGACGCTGATGGTGGACGAGGCCACGCGGCCGGACCTGCCGCTGGAGGGCCCGCATCCGCAGTTCGAGCCGATCATCTCGCGCATTCTCACCATGGTTCGCGGCGGAGAGATCGCCGCCAAGGCCATCAAGAACCGTCTGAAATCCAAGAACGAGCGCGTGCTGTTGCTGACGCTGGCGCTCCTGCAGCAGGCCATGGAGGAGTGTGCCAGCTTCTACATCCACGTGGCCAATATGCGTTTTTTCCGACGCATGTGGCGGCTGGTGTATCCGGACTACAAAAACTCCATGAAGGAGCGCTTTTACTCCACGTTCAGCAAGGACACGCTACAGCGCAAATACGCCACCGGCGAGATCGACAAACCGATCTACTACCCGGCGGTGGCCATGAAGGTGATGCAGCTGGTGGCCGCCTGGGGCGAGGAATTCGAGCGCTTTCGCCCGTACGATCCCAAGGGGGAGTTTTTCGTGCATCGTTGGCGCAAGAAGCAGCAAAAGTACTCGTTTCCGCCGCAGCCGGCGCAGGAGGTGCCGGCGGTGTACCGCCCGGGCACCTCGGAGGCGATGCTGGCGTCACGGCGGGAACGTGGGCATGGCAGTGGCGGTGGCGGTGATACCTGGAACGGCGACGTGCCCCGTAAGGGCAGTGCCAGGAGCGCTGCCCACACACCGCGCTACGATCTGAAGGACATCAGCGAGGCCGCCGACCTGGCGAGCACCCTGATCGACACTTCGCCGGATGCCGGGAGCGTGGCGCGCGACGAGGACATCGCCGCGCTGATCAACACCTGCAAGGCGATGCTACGAGAGATGGAGACCATGGTGGCCAGCATGGAGAGCGAGAAGAACGTCATCGAGGCGATTGCGGTGAATGAGAAGCTGCTGCTGGTGATCAACCGGTATGAGGATATCTGTCTGATGGATCCGCAGACGCCACTGAATGCGGATGCGGCTCGCACGGCGGCGGCGGCGGCGG
The DNA here is from genome assembly GCA_026184775.1 of Cyanidium caldarium. Classification (NCBI taxonomy): domain Eukaryota; phylum Rhodophyta; class Bangiophyceae; order Cyanidiales; family Cyanidiaceae; genus Cyanidium; species Cyanidium caldarium. The sequence goes on along the minus strand of JANCYW010000014.1, from coordinate 62,950 downwards.
CGGCGGCGGCGCGGGAGGCGCATGGCGATGGCGACAAGGGCGCCAAAATCGGCGATGCCGGCGAGTCGTCGTCGGTAGACGAGGATGACGAGGAGGAGAGCGAGGATAGCGAAGAGGAGGAGGAGGAAGAGCAGAAGGCGGCCAAGGACAAAGCCGCGGCTGCTGCCCCAGCGATGGCAGCTCGTTCCAAAGCGGCGGTGCGGCCCAAAGCGGCGGCCCCGCCCAAGAAAGAGCAGCCGCTGGTGTACCTGGGCTTTTCCTCTGACGAGGAGGCGCAGGGCGAGGCGGTCGGAGCGCCGCCGGCGGTGGCCCCCGCGCAGCGGTCGCCAGCGACCGCAACGGCGGCAGCGAATGGCGCGGCGCCGACGGCCAGCAAGGAGGGTGACGGCGCGAGCGGTGGCGGTGCGGGAAACTACTACTTGGTGGAGTCGCCGCCCGGCAGCGTGGCCAGCTCGCGAGCCGGCGGACCGATGCCACCGCCGCCTTACGGGCAATACCCGTACGGGCAGTATCCGTACGGTCCGTACGCACAGCCCGGCTACCCGTATGCGGCGGGCTGGTACGGTTACGGATATCCGTATGCGTACGGGTATCCGCAAGCGCAACAACAGCAACAGCAACAGGCGGGACGACCCGGCGCGGCAGCGGGATACACCGGTGCGCCGCCGCCGTACGGATACTATCCAGGGTATCCCATGGGGGCACCGCCGCAGCAACAGCAGCAACAGCAGCAAACGTGGGTGGCGCCCAACCCGTTCGACGAGAGCGGCGCGCCGGAGGGCGAGCAAGCCGCGGCCGCCGCCAACAAACGGGCGGTACCGATCGCGCAGCCGTCGCCACTGCTGTCGCTCACCGGCGGCGAGGCGGCCACCAATGCCTCCTCCTCCAGGCAACCGCCATTGCCGTTCAGCGCTGCGTTGGATTTGGCGCCGACGAGTGCCACAGCGCTCGTGCCCCAAGCGCCCTATGCCGCGCCTCCGGATGCACGACAGCGCACCGCCGCCGCCGACACATCCGCCACGGCGCCGACGCCATCGAGCGCCGAGCACAACGCCCCGTCGACAGATGCGCCTGCTAACGCGCCCAACCCTTTCGTGTAGCCTCTTCGTAGCGTAGTAGCGGGATGATATGAACGATGAAACGTGACGGGAAATGCACACTCAGAGTGTGTGTACCTTGTGTGCATCCAGAGCGCCCACCATAGGAAGCGATACGGAACTTGCGCCCCTGACCGACGCGTCCTCCTTGTGGGCATCGCCGTGACCGGGCCATCCACCAGTGCCCCCCCTCCCGGTGTTCCCATCTTCCGTGGGGATCGACGCGCGCACCACCGCAACCGACCCCGCTCCGACCCGAGTGGAGTCGGTACGGTGTACTCGCAGGTGTGGACCGCGGCCATCTTGCCCGGCCGTATGGCCCGGAGACGATCCGCACCCACTGCTGTGGAATAGAGTCGTCGTGTAGGATAGGCTGGGTGTTTTGGTCGTCCGAGTTGCCTGACGGCTTCGTCTGCAGCCTCCTCGCGGTCGACGCGACCATCCCGGCGGACGCTGGGCGCCGAGCACCCCCGCCCCGCCTCGTCCGACGTGCATGGCCGACCGAGAGCCGTGGTCGGACGGATGGGATGTGCGCAGCGACCGAGTGGCGGTTGCGGTAGGTGATGTTCATGGCCTGCGGCGGTCACGGCCCGTCACGGTGCGGCACCCGAGCGAGACGCTGCGAGTGCCGTTCGGTGATGACGATGAGGCGGCGGCGACGGCGTCGTCGTGGACCGGGACAACGCCGCCGGACTCGGCCCTGCAGCGTTTTCGGGAGCTGCTGGATGCGGACACCCACGTCGAGCTGGATAAGTTGGTGGAGGCGGCGCGGGCTGGAGTGCCGACGTCGGTGCGCGGGGAGGTGTGGAAGTATCTGTTGGGCGTGGCCGAGGCGGACAAGTCGCAGGAGCTGACCTACGCGCGGCAACTGCAGCGGCAGTATATGCGAGCTCGTCGGACGGCACTGCATGCCCTGGGCGTGCTGGCGGTGGACGGCGAGCGGGCGTCGGAGGCGGGTGGCGTCGAGGAAGCCGGGAGCGCAGGGGCGGCGTCGGAGGCGGGAGTCGGTGTCGTGGGGCTGGGCACGGAGTGGTCGGTGCTGAACCATGTCCACGTCGAGGTGACGGGTGCGAGCGAAGCCGGCGCATTGGCGATGTACGGGCAGGCGCTGCCAGGCGGTCTGCGCATCGAGTCGGGCGATGAGCTGGTGCGGCGCATTCGCGGCGAGGCGCGGCGACGGCTGGAACGACACCGCATGCAGGAGCAGATGGCGGTGCGCAGACGGGAACGGGGAGCCGTTGCGTCTTCCGAGCGGCGCCATCGAGCAGTGCCGCGATACGCCAGCCGACGTTCGGCGTCGTCGACGACGACGCCGTCGGCACCGGCGCTGAGCGGCAGCAAAAGTCCGCGATACGCGCTGGCGTTGTCGGAGACCGATCGCCCGTCGGGATCGTCAGTGGGTAGTGACGGTGGCCGCGGCGGCAGCTCGGTGGATGGAGTGGCAGACGACGAGGGGAAATACCGGGACGGACAGGGACAGAATGCTGCCGCTGCCGTCACCGAGGTGAGCGGCGACTTGGCGCGCCTGGATATGCGCCAGCGATCGCCTCTGGCTGTGACCCCGCGCGCATCCACTTCGTCGTCACCATCGTCGGCGGGGACAGCGTCCCCGCCATCATCATCATCATCATCGCCATCATCGCCATCGCCGACAGCTTCGGGCGGCTCAACGCTTCCCGCAGTGCCGCTTCCACCCTCCGATATCACTCCAGCATCGCCGGCACGCAACACCCCCGGCGAACAGCTCGCCCGCACCGTGCAATGCTACGTGCAGGTGCTGTGCACGTATTGGAGCGTAGCCAACGCGCCGGGCGCCTCGTCGCCGTCACCATCGACGGCGGCGGCGAGCGCCGTCCTGGCAACGCGACCGCCCGCGCCGCCGACCGATGCGGACAATCGCCACGACGGCCACGACGCCGACCCCGTCGCGCCGGTGGAGTACTCGCCGGTGATGGTGTCGCTGGTGCACGCGTTCGCGCAGGTGTTTCCCATCGCCGACGAGAGCGACATCTTCTACTGCTTCTACGCATTGATGCGGCGGCACCAACATCAACGCCTGTTTTCAGGGCGCGGCGATGCCCTGGCCCGCGCTGTCGCCCACTTTCTGATGTTGTTCCGCACGCTGCTGCCGGACCTGGCGGACTTTTTCGAGTCCGAAGACATCGACCCCAAACGCTGGCTGCACGTCTGGCTGCAGGGGCTGTTCGCCCGCGGCGAGCTGCCCATGGCCAGTGTGCTGCGACTGTGGGATGTATACTTGGCGTGCGGGTTGGACACGCACCCGTATGTGTGTCTGGCGGTGTTGGATCTGTTGCAGGAGGAGTTGGCGGAATTGGACGGGCCGGAGGTGGTGGGTTATCTGAGCAAGTTGCCGGACGGTGTGGATGTGGAGCAGGTGTTGACGCGAGCGGTGACCATACGGGAGATGGCGTACGGGCGCGGATTGATGGCGGCGGTCGGGGAGGGAGGCGGGGAACCGGCGGGCGACGGGCGACGCCGGCGAGGGGAGGAGGGATGAGGGAATGGCAGGCGTTACAATCGCATGGTGGTCGGCGGCGGCGGCGGCGGCGGTATGGATGACCAGGAGGGGAGGGCGCGTTTGGTGCGCTGGGTAGGAGGCGGCGGGTGGAGGCTGGTGAGGCGCGCGGTGGTGGCCGATGGTGCGCCGGTGAGGGCACGGCTGCCGCTGATGCTCCCGCTGCGCAGCGATCGCAGGGCGCGTTGCCGCTGGGCGGATGCGAGCGATAGGGTGGGCAGGGCGCGCTGGCGTCCGGTGCCTGCGGTGATGGAAGCGTGGCGGCTGCGGGTAGGCGCGGCGCTGCGGCTGGTGGTGGTGGTGATGGAGAGCGCGCGACCGACGGTGGCGCGATGCGTCGAACGAGGATTTGCGGTGGTGGCTAGCGACGGCCGCTGCACGGATCGCATCGGTGTGTTCGGGAGAGACGCCTGGGGACGCGTCCGAGTGGTGCACACTTCGTGGCTGTGCTCCTCGGGGACAACAGCAGTGGTCAGCGGCGGCATGGGAGGGCGTGTGGGCCTGGCGACCGCGTCGCCGGGTGGATGCGCCGGCCAGCGCCACGAATGACCCCAGTGCGCATCCCCGGCGCCGGCCCTGGCTGGCATTGTTGTCGTCGTTGTCGTTGTTGTTGCTCGCGTTGCGCCGGCCTCGGCGTGGCGCAACGCGGTCTCTCGCCACTGATCTCGCTCCCACAGCGATTGCGCCTGGGCGCGCTCCTGTTGTTGCAGATGGGCACGTAAGTGGCACTCGGTGTCGGCCCACTGATCCATTTTCTCCCGCACATACATCCACTGTCGCTCTCTAAACCGTACCATGTCGATCACCCGTCGCAGCGTCGCCTCCACTCCGCCGGACAGGACGTAGGCGCGCGTCTCCGGCGCCAGCTCACGTCCGCCATCGCGCAGCCGCGCTAACCGACACGGCTGCGCCCGACACACCAAACACCGTTGCGTCACCTGCACTTTATCCGCACACGGTGATATGCAGAACAGATGGCCGCAGTCGCTCAACACGGCGGTGGCATCCGTCAGGGGCGCCAGGCAGCGGTTGCATACGAAGGGCAGGCGGTGGTCGCGGGACGGAGGGAGGGAGGAGAAATCGTGGTCAGGAGTAAGCCCACAAGGAATGCGGTCGTTCATTCCAATGATGGATCTCATAATTACTGTGTATTCCGAGAGTTCATCGCCCCCGCCATCTCCACCGGTCGTTGCCGAGCGAAGACGTCGCTGCACCGGAAATGGTCGCACGCATGAACACACGGTGCCGCCGATCCGCGCGATGCGCGAACCCGAACCAGCCGCGTGACAAATTCGATGTCACGTCGTCGGTGCTGCGCACGCTCCTCTCTCGCTCGCGCGGAGGAGGCGGCCGCTCCGACGGTTGCCGCAGGACGACGCCTGCTGCCTCGTCGTCTCTCGCACCCGTCTGATCAGCGTGTGTGGGTGCTGTCGCCGGTTATGCCATGTCCCCGGGTTCCCCGGCGTTTGCACTAGGGTATGTGAGTTTTGTGGGAGTAGGGCGAGCACGCTCAACTCGATTGATGGCGTTCGAGGGAGATGACGAGCCTGCCGCCACCCACGGCGAGCGACGGGTTCGGGCGCCGCGGGCGGCGTCACGGCGGGCCGCGCGGCTGCGTACAGTGCAGATGCAGTCCGACGGTGATGACGACGAATCGCGTCGAAGTCACCCTACGGAACGGGAGGGTTATGATCGCATGGGCCGCGTCGTCCCGTACAGCAAGGGCCGGCGCACGCTGTTGTGGATCCTGTTCTCCACCGCCGTGCTGACCGCGAGCCTATGGTGGATGGGCCGGCGGCGCGCCAGCGGGGCGCCGCTGGTGTCGCTGCGGGCGCCGCGGCCGCGCGGTGTTGGCAGCGGAGAGATACGGGCGTGTCCGTCGGGTGCGCTGAATTGTGTGACCACCGCGGATAGCGACGACAGGATACGCGACACCGCCTACGCACCGCCATGGGCATATCCCGTGGGCATGTCGCCCGACGAGGCGTATCGACGGGTGCGCGAGGTGATCCTGCACTTTCCGGGACGTGAGCGTGCCGCCCTCATTCTGGAGCGTCCCGATCGGCGATACTTGTATGTCGAGTTTCAGACGCCGGTGCTGGGTTTTGTGGACGATGTCGAGTTGCGCATCGACGCGTCGTCGTCGCCGTCACAACCGGGCACCGTGCAGTATCGGAGTGCGTCGCGCATCGGGCGGTCGGACCGCGGCGCCAACCGGGCGCGCCTGGCGTTGATCCTGCAGGAACTGCGCAAGCAGGGCTTCCGACCGGTCACCGAGGCCCAGCGATAGGGTAAAAGAGGGCACAAAGGGAAGTTTAGACGCGATGAGACGGGCGCCAGGGCGGGTGGTGCGAGAGGTACGCAGGTGGCGATACCCCCCGAAATGGCCCATTCACTTCGCCGACAACGGCCGGCTGAACAGTGTGGGTGTCGCTATGGTCACGCCCGCCCCTCCTTGCTGGTGCTCGTCTACCTTTCGTCCCTTCACGTGTTCTTCGGCTTTTGACCGCCCTTGCCGCCGCTACCGTCCCCCTCGCCGCTGCCCGTGTCCATGTTGAACAGCTTGTTCAGCATCGCCCGCTGAATGTCAATGTCGGGATCGGTGCCCTCGGCGGCTCCACCGCGCTGGTCGTCGTCGTCGTCGTCGTCATCATCATCATCGCCCTTGCCATCCGGTCGGTCCACCATGGCAGTGCCGCCCGGGGCATCCCATCGGCGCGTCGAATGCCGCCCCTCATCTTCTTCCTCCTCCTCCTCCTCATCACCATCGTCGTCCTCCGCGTCATTCCCCTCGCCGCCGACGGAGAATGGGCCGGTCTCGGCAATCTCCTGAATGTCATAGTCCGCCCCTTCCAAGTCATTGTCGTCCTCCTCCGAGTCGCTGCGGTGCCCCTCTTGTCGATCCACTTTGCGCTGTAGGCGCTCACGCAACGCCGTCATCAACTCCTCGTCACTGACGGTGCTGCCCTGTTCGGCATCCACAAACTCCGTCTTCCACTTCTCCAACCGCTCCACCTCGGCGCGGATGCGTTTCTGTTCCTCCTCGTCGTCCCGCTTGCATTTGCGGCTCAGATAGAGGTAGATGCCGCCGAGCGCCACGCCCACCGTGACGCGCGCGGCCATCTTGCGCCGCTCCTGCGCCTCCAACGCCGAGTTGGTGTACGCTGCGCGGTTCGACACCACTCGTTGTGCCTCGCTCGGCCGGCGGGTATTCGCAGTGGCCGCCCACACACGAGAGTCGTTGCCGAAACCGGCGCGTGCCACGCCCGCCCACAGCGCAGCGTACACGCCGGCCACGCCCAGCAGCGCAGCCCGCAACACCCGCTTCACTCGGGTGCCCAAGCGTTCGTCACGCCGAGCGCCGGACGCATTCCACGACGGCGTTCGCTGATGATGCGGAGACGCTCTGGGTATGTGCGGTTCACCGCCCTGTTGCATGAGCAGCCGGAACGCCGAGGCGGGTGCCGGCCGCGGAACCCACGCCCGCCCACCAGTCCGTTGCCGCGTCAGGAAACTGTTTTCGCCAGCGTCATGCCCCCAGTTCCGTCCCGTTCGATGAGCGCAGTGCGAATGGTGCACCCGCCATCCACTCGTGGCACTATATAAGAACATGGCGGTGGAGAGGAGCGCTTGTCGATCCCGACGTCCAGGCGGCAAATCGGTGAAGCCGACCGACCGACCCGCTCGGCGCGGTGACCGGGCGAGTCAATTGTGTCACATGGCGGTGTGCGTGACGAATTCGATGGAAGCCTTGCGACTCGGGCAACCCCACATTCCGTGCGTGTCGACAATTCGTCTCCGTGCTGCTGCCCGGTTCCTCCCGTGAGCCGTCGGGTGCGCCTGCCTACCTTTTCATACCGCTCGGCGCACTGGCGGCGATAGTTTGCATGCGCGGACACGCCCACGCTGCCTCCTTTGTACTGGCCCAAGTGGTACGTCGGCCGCGGCAGCTGGGGCGGGTCCACTGTCGGGTCTACCCGAAGGGGATTCTGCCGGCTCGTCCGCCACTGTCCGCGCGGTTCGCTCGCCACACCACACCATTCCAAAAGGCCTGCTCCCTCCGCATGATCACCACGTGGAGCGTTTCGAGCGAGACGGTGCGAGTGCCTGGAACGGGACTGTACATCGATTGGATACCGCTGTTTCAGGACAACTATAGCTACGTGCTGCGGCACGCCGACAGCGGCGACTCGGTGGTGGTGGCGGTGGATCCGGCGGATGCGCCGACGTTCCTCGGGGAGTTGCAGCGACGATTCGACGTCTTGGCGCCCACGCACGTGCTTACCACGCACAAACACTGGGATCACGCGGGCGGCAACGCTGAGCTGGCGCGCCGTATTCCCTCGCTGACGGTGTATGGCAGCGCCGCGGAGGATATCCCCGCGCGCACGCATCCGGTGCGGGATGGCGACGTGTTCGAGATCGGCCAGAGCGCGTTGCAGGTGCGGGTGTTGTCCACGCCGTGCCACACCCGCGGCCACGTGTGTTACTACGTGCGCGACCGACACGCCGCCGCCGATGCACCGGGAGTGGCGTTCACCGGCGACACACTGTTCGTGGGCGGGTGCGGGCGCTTCTTCGAGGGCACCGGTGAACAGATGTTGCAGGCCATGCGCAAGCTGGCAGCGCTGCCGCTGGACACGCTGGTGTTTTGCGGCCATGAGTACACCGTGAAGAATCTGGAGTTTGCCGCGACCGTAGACACCGACAACCAGGCGGTGCAGCGCAAGTTGGCGGAGGCGCGGACACGCCGCGCCGCTTCCCAGCCCACCGTGCCGTCCACCATCGGCGGCGAACAGCAGTGGAATGTGTTCATGCGCGCCAGCGACGCTGTCGAGATGGATCGACTGCGAGAGATGAAGAATCGTTCGTGAAGGGTGTGGAATGCATTCGGAGGAGGAGCAGGAGGATATCGTCTTCCACGGGAATACTGCGCTGGGAACCGTTCCGGCGCTACCTCCCCGACCAAACCGCCATTCGCTCTCTCCTCTGACGTTTAGCCGAGGATGTGGTCCATGCCGCCGTAGGTGCTGCAGCGGTCGAGCCCGACGGGCATGGTGCGGTTCACCGGCGCGAAGAACACGTGAAAACGTAAATCCGAACGTCGATTGTAGCCGAAATGCGGCACCGCCACCAGTCCGCTCCGGTCCTCAAACGCCGGCAGACCGAACCGGCACACGTACGGCACCGCGGTCCACTTGAGGCGGCGCTGCCAGGCGGTCAGCTGCGTCCAGTCGTGAGGACACAGCTGGCGCACGCGGAACCAGTCGCGGAAATCGTCGCTGGGCGATGGATGCAGAGCAGTTGATGCAGCGACTTTGGACGGGAAGCGGCCGCACTCGATCACATTGTACTGCAGCGCCTCGCACATCATACGATACAGGCGCTCCGGGTTGAAGCGCAGCGGTTGGGGCGGAGGGGCGACCGAGGCGGCATCGCCTTTCGCCGAGCTGGCCGGCGCGAAGGAGGCGGCCGGCAGGCGCTCGATGTACACCAGGAAGCGTCGATCCCACTGCACGCACTGCTCCACCGGCACCATGGTGCCCACACCGCCGCGAGCTGCGGGCGGCGTGCGGCAGATGATGACGCGGGGGTAGGTTTGGAAAGTGCTAGGTAGCGGCGACGGCGACGGCGGTGGCAGCGGCAGCGTTTCGGATAGAGGTGCGGCCGTTTCGCCGATGCCCTCGTCTTCGAGGTGCTCGACGGCGAAGGCGCTCCGATCCTCACCGCCATCCGTCAGGACGCCGCTGGCGGGGCGGAACCGCCGGCGTCGGGACGCAACGCCCGCACTGCGCTGACTGGGAGAGGAGAGCGGTGCACGGCGGCCGCCCTCAAACGGTCGCTCGATTTCCGCGATCAACTGTTCGTGCTCGGCGGTGGGCGGGTGCATCCGTCGCCGCGCCCGATGCAGAAACGCGCCGATGCGGTCCAGCGAGCTGAGCGGTTTGATCAGGCAGCCCATCAGGGTGGCCGATGCCGGCGCCCGCTCGCCATCCACGAGGTGCTCGTAGATGCGCTCCAGCGCTTCGTTGCGGGCGTTACGCATCCGGCCGCCCACGTACGTCAGCACCTGCTGCAGCGCGCGCACACCCACGTCCGGCGTCAGGGACGCCTCCGCCAGTGCCCGTCGCCGTAACACCACGTAGCCGAGCTGCGACGAGAACTCGATACACCGGTGCAGCGCCTGCTCGGTCTCGTCGTACGCGGCATCGCTCTGCGCCGCCGCCAGTCTCAGCGGCGGCAAGAACAGCTTCAATTTGGCGTCGGGTGCGTCGGGGTGCACGCCCAGCTGCTGCGGATCCAATTGCGCCAGAAGGATGCGCTCCTTGGCGGGATGGGCGACGGTGTCGTCGGCGACGTTGGAGGTGGAGGCCGCGGCAGCGGCGGAGGCGGCCGATGCCTGGCCACTGGCGCTGCCGCCTGCCGCGCTCACCGCTGGCGCGGCGGCCTGTTCGCCCACGCGCATACCGTAACGGTGCACGCATGTCTGCAGCAGTCGCCGCTCCGACACAGTCAGCAGCGGGCGCACCATCATGGGAAACTGCATCGGGGCGTAGGCGCAGGGCACGCGCGCCTTGTGTCCGGCCATGCCGTCGATGCGGCTGGCGTGCAAGAACCGCCGCATGAACATCTCGGCCTGGTCATCCAGCGCGTGTCCCACCAGCACCACATCCAGCTCTTGACGCACCGCTTCTCGGGTGAGTTCACGGTATCGCAGCCAGCGTTTCTCTAGCGCGTTGTGCAGGGTGTCGCTGAACGCGTCGCCGTTCACCCAGCGATAGGCGTCGCTGGCATCGACCCTCGCCACCAGTTGCAGGCCGCGCGATGCGGCGGCGTGGTTGTCGTGGCGGGATCGAGTCGCCGACGCATCCGTTGGCATCGAATGCTCGCCTTTCGCTGGCGCCGCGAGCGATTCGTTCCACTGATTCAACACGTCCCTACGCCGCTCCCACGTGCCACCCCCGCCGTCGGCGGCGGCCATCGCCGCCTGTGCCACCCCACTCGGCGGACTGCGCACCGCATCGTCCATCAGTGTGCGCACTTTCACCTCCACCCCGCGTTGTGCTAGCTCGGCTGCCCATTCCGAGTTGAGCGCGTCCGCGGCGTCGCCGGCGTGGCTGGCCACATACACCGCCGCGCAGCGGATGCCGCGCAGTCGGGTGTACTCCGCGGTGAGCAGCGCCAGCGCCGTGGCTTTCGCCTCACGTGGTCGCACACCCACCAGAATACCTCGCAACGAAGGATGCGCGATGGAAGAACAGGTGCGCCGTAATAGCTCGCCAAATTCGGGCACCGTCAGGGACATGCACTCGACAGCGGAGTGCGAGTGCCCGCGTACACCGCGCGCCACACCCGAACACCGACGACGACCACGCAGAAACGAATCGGGGACTCGATAAGGGAATCCGGGGTGTACTCAGAATGGCAGGCGACCGACAAGGGATGGAGACGCAGAAACGAATCGGGGACTCGATAAGGGAATCCGGGGTGTACTCAGAATGGCAGGCGACCGACAAGGGATGGAGACGCCCGACGAGAGACCACGACGTCAGGCGCATGCGGCGATGGAATCATGCGTGCCATCCGAGTACACGACGACGATGTTTGGGAGGCGGGATGGGAGACGAGGGGATCAGTTGCGAAGAATGGAAGCAGAGCTGGGGTGCGTCGAGGGCGCGGACGGTTCCTGCCGGGTGTGCTTGGGGGACACTTGCGCGGACGTGCTGGTGCAGGGCCCGCTGGAGTGGGCAGCGGGCGGTGGTGAGGGCGCGGCGGCATCGCGGAATCGTCTGGGCCGAGGCACGGAACGTGGGGTGGGTCATGGGCGACGTCAACCGCGACTTGGCCGTGTGGAGTGTGTGTGGGTAGGCGGCGGCGGCGGTGGTGGTGATGATGATGATGCGGATGGCGGACCGGAGGGCGGCGACGGCGGCATTCAGGAGCACCGCGCGGCGGCCGCGAGCGTGATCGAGCGAATCTTCAGCGCGCAGATCATCCGAGAAGCGTTTCCGCACTGTACGGTGTTGATCGTGGTGCACGAGTGGATGGACGATGGTGGGGCGCTAGCCGCCGCCATTATCGGCACCAGTCTGGCACTGATGCAAGCAGCGGTGCCGCTACGAAGCGCCCTGACAGCGTTCTGTATAGGGGTGCCTCGATATCGAGACGCAAATCCGGATACCGCCTCGCGAGAAAATGGAAAAGGGCGAGGCGCCGACACCTCCCCGTACTGGGCCGATCCCACACGAGCCGAAGCGAGCACCATGTGTTCCGCGCTGGCCACAGTGGCTCTGGACGGGCACGGACGTGTCGCCTATGCGGAGGTGAGTCGAGTGGCGTATGATCAAGGTGAGCATGATAGGGGTGCTGCAAAGGCGCCTGTCATGCCCACGGAAACCGGAGGCGCCTGGGCCGTCGACCTGCTGCTGGCGGCACAGGGCGCTGCGCCCGCTTTGCATCAGTTTATGCGACAAGTGAGTGAACAGTATATGGAAACGTCGCTGGCGAACGCTGCTCGCTCGTGATGCGCACTGCGCAAGGATGTCTGCGCCGCATATCCCCATTTCTAGGTCGAACAACTGTCAGTGAGCGCAACACTTGATATTTGTGTCCGAGGCGAAGCCGTCTGGAACGTGCTACAGGCCGCGCGTCTCCGCGGAACATCTCTCGACCACCCTCGGGGGGAGTGTCTGCGCATCGCGCGGGTTCCCGCCAGCGCGCGCTCGATGCGGGTCGTGGGCGATGGTTTCGGGCAGGCGCGTGGGTGCCCGTTCCGCACGATTCACCTCCCGCTGCACCTCCCGTTCATCATGCCGCCAGCGGTGCCGACGTTCATTCTATCGCCTCACTGGGGTAAACAATTCATCCACGGGAGGGCGTGGCGTGCGTCGCGCTCGGTTTGGTGCCGCGCGGGTCGTCACTCGTTGGCAGTGTCGGGGCAGACGCGTCGTGGGCGCCTCCAGGCGTCCACCAGCACGACCGCCGCCGCCGCGCCGGAGGCAAGTGCGCCGAGTGCGTCGAGCGTGCCGTTGGCGCGCCCCAGCTACGCTACGGACGCGCTGAGTGTGTTTCGGTGGCTGTTGGAAGACCCTCGGACGTTGCTGTATGCCGGCGGCAGTTCGCTGCGCAGCGGCTTCTTTCTAGCGCTGCGCCTCTTCAATATCAACGCGTACGCGCGCAGCCAGCAGTTTGCGCAGAACAGCAAGGTGGGCACGCTGTTGTCGCAATCGTCCACCCTGTCGGCACAGCGCAATTTGGTGGTGTTCTTCTTGCAGCAGTTGTACAAGCTGGGGCGCCTGGAGATGGAGCAGGTGCGCGCGGGCGTCTACAAGACGCCACCGTTCCTGGCGCGCTCGCCGTGGCGCGTGCTACCGCGCGCCATCGATTTCGCGCAGGACTTGCGGCGTGGACTGGAGTTGCGCGAGCAGGAGCGCACCGACGCCATCCCGCAGGCGTTTCTGCGCGACACCTTCTATCCGTGGTATTACAAGCGCAACTTCCACTACCAGACCGACGGATACTTCAGCGCCGATTCGGCGCGTCGGTACGATTTCCAGGTGGAGGTGCTGTTTGGCGGCACCGCGGATATTATGCGGCGTCAGGCGCTGGTGCCGCTGCTGCCGTTCCTGCGCGCGGTGCGCTCGCAGCGGCTGGCGCATGGCGTGGGCAACGGCGCGCGCTTCACGCCCGGGCACACCACCGACGTGCTGAATGTGCCGTGTGGTGCTGGTAGCTTTCTGTTGGATCTGCTGGATAACGTGGCGTCGGACATGCGGCTGCGCGGCGCGCATGTGGTGAACGTGGACTTGAGCCCGTTTTACCTGCGCGAGGCCGAGCGCCGCTTCCGCGACGACAGCCGCCTGCGCGCCCTGCCCCATGTCACCTTTCTGCACGCCAACACCGAGCAGCTGCCGCTGGAGCGCGAGTCCTTCGACGCTGTCGTCAGCATCTACCTCTTCCACGAGCTGCCCGACGAGGCGCGCCGCAACACCATCGCCGAGTGGACGCGGGTGCTGCGGCCAGGCGGCCGGGTGGTGCTGGCCGACTCGCTGCAAGCCGGTGACGACCCGCAACTGGACGCCACGCTATCGCGCTTCCGCAAGGGCTATCACGAACCGTTCTACGATTCGTACGTGCAGACCGACATGGCGCAGCTGTTTCACGAGGCCAGCGGCGGCGCGTTGAAGTTGAAGAGCCAGACGCTGGCGTTCCTGACCAAGGTGTTCGTGTTCGAAAAGGTCGGTGTGATGCCGCGGCAATAAGGGAGAGGTGCCGCAGACGCGTGTAGATGATGACGGTGAGGAGGCGCTGTGGTGATGCATAACGGGTGGGCGCGGCGATGTACTCGAGCGGCGCGCGGAGGAGCGCTGCACGCTGGATAGCGCCCGATACGACCAGTAAACCGTTACTCCCGAGGCGGGCATGCCTTAGCCTCCCACCCGCAGACTGCTCTCCCCACCGATCACCGGCCGAGCATGCGCAATATCTTGGCAGCGTCGCGGCCGCCCAGCGAGCGCAGCCGCTTCAAGCGGCGGCGCTGCCGCGGCAACTTGTTGCTCAGGTAGTGGCGGTGTCCGCGCGCAGCATGCCACACGCTGCCGTCCGCCCGCACGTGAAAGCGCTTCCGTGCGCCCTTGTGCGTCTTGCCGGGCACACAGGATAAGAATCGGAGGGGAGCAGTAACCGCAGCGCAGGTTGTCGACGGTAGAACGCACCGACCCGGTGAACGAGGTGCACTCGGTGCGGATGGAAGAATGGCCAGGCCGACCGGTGCGCCCGGCAAGACCTTCACCGCCAACATACTCCCTACCGTGCTCCGCGGAGCAGATTCCGCATTCACCCGATCCCTTCCGTTCGTCCTGCACTTTTCTCTCTCCCTCTCTGCCGTCACCCACTTTACATCAACACCGTCTCTCTACACCGAACGATCCGCCGACTTGGTCGACCCGCTGCCGCCCAGTTCGGACAGCTGTTGCAGGAATGCGGTGGGCGACACCATCTCTGTCGCACCATACATGATCCGTCGGCCGTCGTGAAAGTGCTCGCGGAGGTTCTGATACTCAGCATAGCACCCGCCGCCCACCAGGAACACCACCGCCTCGCGGAATGAGCGTGCAGGTGCGGTCGATGGGCGACTCGTCGTTGCCGCTTTCGGATCCAGAAAGAGCGACGGCTGTTGCCGCGGCTGATTGTCTCTGCCGGACTGACTGCCATCGGTGGGCGCATCGGGCGCGCCCTCCATCCACGCGTCCACCCGTTGGGAGACCGGAGCGGCGCGCTCGCTGGGCATCAGTCCCTTGACGGTGGACGCCAGCTGCGTCAGTCCCTTGTGGCCGTGCTCGTAAACCCGGCTCACCAGCGACTCGAGCATATCGGAACCAGTGGTGGCAGCGGCGGCGGCGGTTCGCTTGCGCATCCCGTCGCGTTCGGGCGTGGCTTGGCGGCCGTGCGGCGCGTGCATGGTGCGAGCGAAGCGCTGCACGCTCTGCAGATACTCCAGCGGTCGCAAGTCGCAGTGGCGGTTGTTGAGCGCGCCGCGGAATTCGGCCATCTCTTGCACCGACAGCGGTGTCGGTGACAGCATCCAGTACATGAGGAAGAGACGGAGGCGATCTTCCGGGGTGCCGTGGGTGTCCGGCGGCGCCGAGGCGTTGGCGGCGGCATCGGTTGCTGCGCCTTTGCGAATCGCCTGCATGACGGTGTTGGCGGTGACACTGCTCGGTCGCGACAACATCGAGTCCTCGATGTGAAAGAACGAGTCCAGTGCGCGCTGTTTGATGCGCTCCAGCAGCGCCGATGCGATGTTGGTGTGCATGTCGATCTGCCGCTTCAGCAGCGTCAGGCGCGGCAGTTCGGAGACCGCCTCGGCCAGCTCGTGCGCGCCAGAGCCGCCGCCGGCGGCAGCGACGGCCGCGGCCGCGGCGTTCACGCCAGAGGCGTCGCCACCGCTTCCATGCGGATCCATCAGCGCCGTGGCCGCTCCGACCGCCCCCGTGCGCGCATTCACCTCCTGCACGCGCCGCTTGTAACGGGTCAGCTCGTTTTCGATGTTCTCGGCGACGCTCGGAAAAGGCAGCGCGGCGTTGCGGGCCCAGAACGCGTCTGCCTCGTCGTCGAGGTCGTACGCTTTCGGTCGGGCGTCGTCCGGCACGGTGACTCGATTCTGCGCGTACTGCATCAGGTCGTGCACCAGGCATTCGTACGTCCAGCCGTGGTGCAACATGATGGACAGGTCGATGTCGCGGTCCAGCAGGGCCAGCAGCGGCCGCTGCAGCGGCACGGCGTCGAGCGCGGCACCGGCACCCGGTTGGAACAATGCCGCTCCCCGACTGCTGTGGAGGTACTCGCGGAATTTGGCGTCCAGCTTGCGGGCCACCATTTCCGCCGGGCCGTGGCGCATGCAGCGGATGTAGGGCACGCAGTGCAGCGTGACGAACACCGCGAACAGACCGCTGGCGATCTGGTCGACGCGGCCGTGCAGTCGCTCCTCGCTGGTCTGCGGATGAAACATCGCGGCGTACGAGCCGGCGCCCACACTGGGCAGCAGCGTGAAGAGGTCCCGCTTCAGCGACACAAAGTTGGCGTACAGATCGTACACTCGCGCGATACAGGCTTCGGGTCGGGTGGCCGTGACGGAAGCGACCACGCCGTCTGCCAGCTGCTCCAACAGCGGTCGCGGTATCGGCGCCAGAAAGTGTACATACAGCTTGGCGTACAGGCTGCGCTGACAGTCCTGCACCAGCCGGCGTATGGCGTCGGGCGTGGCCGATAACAGGTACACCGCGGGCACGTCCGGGATCGGCTGGCGTTCGGTGTGCAGCGACAAGTGCAGCGTTATCCCGTGTTTCCGCAGATCGCTCACTTTGAACAGCGGCGCCAGTACATCGCGGCCGTCGCCGTCGAACACCACCACCTTCCAAAAGGTGTCCTCGGCGTCGTCATCTTCATCTTCCTCCTCGTCGCCGACGTCTGCGACACCCGCTTGGGCGCCGTTCCCGTTGGCATCCACCGGCAGGCGCGAATCAGGTGCCCCGGCGCCGCCCGCGACCGCCTCCACCCGGTTCAAGTGAAAGGCGCGCGTCAGAGCAGCCCGTTGTCGGTCGCGGATGGAGAACCAGGCGCCCGCCGTCAACGACAGCGCCTCCTCCGCTGAGGCGCTCATGAGTCTCGGAGAGTATTCAGACGAGAGGTAATGTTCCGGTGCGCGTGGTGCGCGACGATTCAGTCAGAGGAGAGCGACAGTCCGCGGCAGACCCGAACGTCGTCGCGGGAACACGGCTGCGCCCCCCCCCCGGCAACCGATCGTGGCGGCTTCGGCGTGGGCGCGCGTCGTGGGCGACCGACACGGCTTCGGTGATGCAGTGGATACCAGGACGGGAACAGAAAAGAGGAGCGTGTCGTGGAGAACATCATGGTCCGTTCGAGTGGGGTGTCTAACCGAGCAAGTTTGTGTGCTTATAAAATCTATTCAAAGGCTCGCCTTCTCCTCCATCCTCACTGGTGGATACAGCCTCACCGACTCCACCTGCGTCTGTCCGCCTCTCTTCGACGTGTTCGCGCATTTCATTTCTCTCTTCAACATTCCGTCGGGCACCGGGGAATGCGCGCACCGCAGAACGGCGTTTCGGGCTCGGCGGATGCGTGTCGTGGAGGCTCTCAAGTTCGGGCTCGGAGGGATCGTCTCGACAAAGACCGATTCCGTTGCGCGCGCTGTGTGAATGTCAGAGGATGAGGTGCAACACTGCGGATATGGATCGTGCTGGACGTTTGGGGAGGCGGCGGGACGCATGGAGGCGTTGGCGCTGACCGTCCTGCAGTACGTCTACGGCCTGTCGACGACCATCGAGTCGTGGGGGCGATGCTCACTGGAGTGGCAGCAAAGGCTGCTGGCCACGCTGTGCACGCTGTACCGTACGCTGGCGCGGGGACACGGTACGGTGCGGGTGTCCTTGCGGGAATTGTATTATCGCCAGGGTGCGGCGTTCGCTTCGACCGCCCAGCTGAATCAGTGCGTGTGGCGCATTGCGCAGCTGCTGCGGTGCCCGCGGCGCCTGCTGCCGGTGGTGGCCAGTTCGCGCGGATTCGCCGCCGTCGGTGCCGGGTTGGAAGCGTACGAGCGTTGGCCGCCGTCGGGATTGGAAAAGCGAACGCGCCACAACCGCTGGCGCCAGCTGCCCAGCAGGCAGGTATTTGACATTGCCGCCGAGGTGGAGGACGCCACCGGCGGTCGCTTCCACTACGACCTGCGCGTGGTGGGTGATACGTGCGTGGTGCCCCCGCTGATTCTCATCGTGGAAAAGTATGGCATCTTCTACGCGTTGATGGAGCAGCGCGTGCTGGAATATTTACCGCCGTGTACGCTGTTGGTGACCGGATGCGGGCAGCCGTCGATGGCGGTGCGCAGCTTTGTGGCGCATGCCGCTCAGGGTCTGCGAAGCGCCGGCGGACGACGCTGCCCGCTGCCGGTGTACGTGCTAGTGGACTACAACCCGTACGGCATTCGCATCGCCCAGTGTTATCGTTATGGCGGCGATCGGCAGTGGCTGGAGCACGGCGCCGTGGCCACGCCTCAGGCGCGCTGGATCGGTCCGTTCGCCGACGACTGGCGTGTCGTGAGCGCTGGCGGTGCGGCTGTGTCGCCAATACCGTTGCGCCCGGCGGCGGTGCGACTGGCACGCAGTCTGTTGCACGAAGCGCAGCAGCAGGGCGACGAGATGACCGCTCGCGAACTGGCGTACATGGGCGGGCCGGATGTGGTGGGCAGCGCCGCCATCGACTCGAGTCCTGCGGGTGCCAGCGCCTCGGGCACGTTCGAGCTGCAGACGGTGATGGCTCAGCGCGGCGCTTCCTATATGGCACACGAGTTCGTGCCCAGAATCGTCCTACGGACGCTACAACAGGATCGCCTGCAGCGTGCAGTTCAGCTCGGCGCCTCGCGTTGCCTCTCCGCGGGCGTCTGCGCCGTCAACGACAGCGCGTGAATGCGTTGCTGAATCTCCGACGCCAAAACGGTATACACCAGTCGATGTCGTGCCAACAGACTGCACTTTTCAAACAACGGCGACACAACGTGTACCCGAAAGTGTGTCTCGTCGCTGGGCGGCTTGCTGGCGTGGCCCGCGTGCAAGGCCGACTCGTCCACCACCTCCAAGTGCGTCGGCGACAGTTCCGCCTGCAGTTTGCGTATCACCCGCTCTCGCACCGATTCCGCACTGTCTGACATGGAGAATGCGCGTGAAATGAACCGGAAGAATGCGGAAAGTGGACGGTGGTGAACGGGCCAGCGCATGCCACCGCGACGAACTGCCTGCAAGGCGACACCGACTTGCCCGCGAACGAGTGCGGTCACGAGCCGGGAGCGGGTCGCGGCAGGTGACGCCTCTCGTAGCAGGATGTTTGTCGCCGTGGCCTATCCGATCGCCTGCCCATGAGCGATTCATCCGAGTACGTACCGGTGTTGAAGCACCTAGGCGAGATGAGTATGATGGAGGACGTGAAAAAGGCGGCACTGAAGCGGTGTGATGAGCAAGTGCAACAGTTTGCCCGGTGCACCCGAGGGCGCTACTTCTCGGTGCTGTGGGCGTGTCGCGAGTCGTTGCGACGCATGAACGACTGCGTAGCGCAGTACACCACCGAAGAGTATCGGGCAGAGCGACGAGAGCAGTACGCCAAGGAGCACCCACACCTGGTGAAAGAATGGGTAAGGCGCGACGCCGCCGTGAACGGGAGAGAATGAAGCAGGAGTGGTCGTGAGGAGGTGGGCGATGCAAACGCGGCCACGCCCCGGTGTACTTGGTGAAAGAGTGCGGCAGGCACTGTTGATCGGAGCCGCAACAACAATACTCTGTTTTACTATGACAGTCACCCAGCCAACCCTCAAGTCTCCGCTGCATACCTCCCGCCTGGACCTTTCCACCCTGACACTGGTTATGCTCGCTGCCTCTCCCACGGGCACGCACACGCTCTCCGGGCACGCCACACGTGCCCTCCGCGCGCGATCGCGATCACCCGTAGAGAGAAAGAGCGCGCGCGCGCACGGGCAGGTGGGTGGCGTTACGGCTCGCTCGCCATAAGGGGGTCTCATCGAGTCTCTCTCTCTCTCGCTGGGGGAGTGGAGTGCGATCAACGAGGGAGCGCATCGAAGAACTGCCTTTGCAGAGAAGCGTTCCGGTGGGGATCGTTCTGAACAGGTTTGGTTGTAGGCGTGCGGGCGGCCGATCGATGGGCACTCGCCTCTCATCCCTTCCTCGGGCATTCACTCTCCGCTCCTCTCCATGAACGACAGACACACCACCGCAGTGCCAGAGGCGTGGCGATCGGACGTGGAGTCGGTGCTGCTGACCGAGTCGAGCATACGGTCGCGGGTGGCCGAGTTGGGCAAGCAGATCAGCGCGGACTACGCCCGCCTGGCGCCCGATTTCGTGGTGGTGGGCATCCTGACGGGCAGTTTTATATTCTTGGCGGATCTGGTGCGGGTGGTATCGCTGCCGCTGAGGGTGTATTTTGCGCGCGCCAAATCCTACTCCGGCACCCGCTCCACCGGCACGGTGCATCTGCAGGACTTTGAGCGGTTGCAGGTGCGCGGCAAGCACGTGCTGGTGGTGGAGGACATTGTGGACACCGGCAAGACGCTCAAGGCGATCAGCGAGGAGTTAAGTCGACAGGGCGCCCTCTCGGTGGAGTTTTGTACCTTTATCGCCAAGCAGACGGAGCGGAAGGAGGAGGGCGTGCCGCAAGTGCGCTACGTCGGTTTCGTCTGTCCGGACCGCTTCGTGGTCGGATACGGTCTCGATTGCGACGAGCGACTGCGGCAGTTGCCTTTTGTGGGCATTTATCGAGGGCCGCGAGAATGAGAGGAAGGCGGGTGCAGAGGAGGGCCGTCGTCGACTTCCGTATGCCTGCGGGCCACAGCACCCCAGATGAGCCATAGGCAAAGCCGCCAAGCTCTTTCCGCTCTGGGCAATATCCTGCTCCAGACCGCACACCCTCCTATACCACCCTCGTAAAGGCTGCACTCCGCACGGTGGCGTGGCGTGCTTCGGTCTCGCCTTGCGGAGTCGCGTCTCGACCTCGTGGGGCGCGTTGGAGTTGCGCTTCAGGGTGGAGACGAGAATGGCAGCGTAGGAGGGAGGACGAGTACTAGATTCCTCTGTGGTGATAGTGTTGGTAGTGGTTATGCGGAATGGAGGACTGCAAAGAGGCCGCAGCACCACCGTGGTATGTGCTGAAGACGTTGCTGCCGACGGGGTCCATGACGCAGGCACTGCGGTATCGAAGGCAAGCCGTGCAACAGCCCGATGCGTTCGATTTGGTGACAGTGCACGGCTCGTGGTTGATGGTATGGGCGGCCGGAGGAGAGACGCGGCTGGTGGCCCGCCAGAATGTACTGGTGCGGTTGCGAGACGCCTGCGTCGTGCCGTGTTTGGCCGGGAGTGTCCCGGTGACTATGGCGGGAATGGAGGCAGAGGAGGCAGCCAAACTGGGTGATTCGGACGTGTTGGTGGTGCTGGACGACGCGCTGCGGTTGCACGTACTGGTGTATATGTCGCCGGACCTCCCCTCGGACACCGGGCGAGGTGACGGTGGGCGCTTCCGAAGACTCTTCAGCCGGCCGTCGCTGCCAGGCATGCGCGGGTCAGCGCCCAACACGCCCGAGCCGCGACTGCAGCCGTATCGTGTGCGCTACTCGAGCGACAGCGACCGCCTGTTTGTGTACGCAGCCACGCATGTGGTGTACGCGTACGAGCGTTTTCGAGGACGGCTCGCCGAGGCGGTCATGTCGTCCGCCGGGGATGTCGATATGGACCGGGTGCTTGTTCCGCTCACTGCCTCCGCTCGGCATAAGATGGCGGATGTGGTGGATGACTCGTGGATAGCAGACAGCGATGGCGAGGACGACGTCACAACCGTGATGACGTATCCCATGCAGGGCGTGCCGGTGTGGATCGATACGATACCGCGGAGATCCGATGGGGGTGAAGACGATGCGGAGCACCGTCTCACCGCCGGAGTGGCCTGCTCGGTGATGACGCCAACGCTGGAGGGTGTGGAACGCCTCAGCCACTCTGCGCACGCCCATTTGCACCTGTTTGATGAGCGCCGCGTCACCACGAACACGGATACGATCGGGGCGGGCCGGTCACTCTCACCGATCACCGATACCGCCTCTCCGCAGATGATCACCCGACGCGCTGTGGAGTCGCTGGGTGTGCCCTGCTCGGTGCTGGGTGCGGTGCGCGATCCCATGTCTTCCCGACTGTGGGTGGTGACCGAGTCGGTCATCTTGGCGTGCTCCGTGTCGGTGCGCGACGACGAGCGGGAGGCGGCGGCGCCGGGCATGACCGTGCAGGCGGCGCTGTCGTTGGAGCGGTGGACCGACCCGTCACCGCATCAGGCCTCGGATGCGGTGGCGGTGGGGATCGTGGCGTTCACGACATGTCCGCCTCCGGCCACCGGATTGATGCTGTTGCTGCGCGATGGCCGACTGCTGCATTGGGACGGCGTCGACGGTCAGCTGTTATGTTCGGTCGATGGCACGCCCTTCACCGTACATCGTGCGGCAGCGCTCGGCGATGTGCTGGCGGTGTTCGGTCGGCGGGACATGTGGTATGTGTTGGTGGGCGGGGCAGCGCATGACGCCGAGGTGTACGCGGTGAAAGTGATGCGCGCGGTGGATGGCCGGGTCAGGCACCTACAAGTTGATCGTTTGGCCTACCGGATGCCCAACTGGGCACCGCTGACCGATATGCAATGGGCGACGGAGCATAATCACCCTCCACTGCCCCCGGCAGCCCGATGCGCCACTCTTTCCTGCTCCGACGGCGGCCGCATCTGGGACGGTCTGTGGCTGGCCGGCGGTCTCGCTCCCCATGGTCGCGTGTGGCGGGTGAGTAGCGCCATGCCCGCGCACCCGCTGGGCATCAGCGATACACCGCTATTTGCGGGCACACGGCATCTGGCATGGCTGCATCGCTGGCAGCTGCTGCTGGTTCACAATCGCCGTTTCGGGAGCCGCACCGACGCTGCCGCCAGCGTGGTGTTGCGGTTGGACGCAGCGGGTGCCGTGGACCGCACCGAGCAGCTGCCCGCGCTGTGCGGTGCAGTGTGGAGTTTCGGGGACCGCGTGCTGGTGGGATCGCAATGGGTGCGGCTGATCGACGAGGACGACCGCAGGGAGGAAGATCGGGAGTCGGTGCCGATGCTGCGGGTGCGGGAAGAGTGGCAGTCGCCGACGGCCATTCTGGCGGTCGATGCGGTGCCGGAAGCTGGCGTGGTGGTGGTGGGCACCGCACCTCCGACAATGTCATCGTCCAGCCAGCTGGTGGTGTTGCGGGTGTGTGAATGGCAACTGCAAGTGGCGCGTGTGCAGACATTGGACGCGGAGGTGAGTGCAGTGCGGGTGACGGCTACGACGTCGATGATGGAAGAGCCGTCGGCGGGGGCGTCGTTGCTGGTGTCGGTGGCGTTGCGCAATGGCTCCGTGCAGATATGGCGCTGGAAAGAGCGTTCGCTGGCGTTGGAGTGGCAGCGCACCGTACATCCGTATCGTTGTGCGAGTGGTGATGGCGCCAGGCACCGTGTTCGTAACCAAGTGTCCGCTGCGGCATGCACTGCCATCGAATCGTTGGCGTGGCTGTACCGAGGACGCGGTTTCGTGGTCGGGCTGCGCAACGGTCGACTGGTGCAATATGATACGGAGAGCGGCGGCGTGTACGCTTGCTGGTGTCTGGGACGACAGCCGGTGAAGTTGTTTAGCGGCTCGGGCGGTACGGCGGATGCGGAGGCGGTGTTGGCAGTCACCGACACGCCATGGCTATTGCGTGCTGCATCGCCGCCGTCGAGAGCGTGGCCGGCGCGAACGGCGATGCGAGTGCGCCGTGTGGAGTGGCGTGACGAGGCGCGGCCGACGGCCTTGGTGGCCGCGCCCGGGGCAGCGTCAGCGTTGGGCATACCATGCGAGTCTCCGGCGGCATGGATCGCGGCCGGCCGTGACGGGCATCTGCACTTGATGGCCTTGCCGTTTTCAGAGTCACGTCTGTGGGATGGATGTCTGATGCCGCATTGGGGCACAGTGGCCACGGACAACCGCCCCGCTCCCCAGCGGCTGTTCCCGCCGCGGTTGTGGACAGATGCCCGGTCGCCGCTCACGGCACTGCAGGTGGAGCAGCGCGTGCTGCAATCCATCCAGTCGCCATCACGAGCGGGCGGCTCGCGACGGGTGCACATCTCCGCCGTGATTGCCGCTGCCGCTGCCGACGGGGACGATGGCGATGCGCACCGGGATGCAGACGATCACGACGACGGCGAGCACCGCGAACGCCTTCGCGCCCGCTGCTGGCTCGGTGGTGCATTCTGGGGCGAGCACCTGCAGCAGACGCTGGTGTCGGGGTTCTTGGGCAGTGTGTATCGCGACGTCTCCGGTGTGCTGCGCTATCAGATGCACATTCCGGCACCGCCGCGGCCGGTGGTGAGCGTGGTGCGCGCTCCCCGTTGTGAACGATGCCGACGGCTGGGCAGCCGAGGGCAAATTTGGGCGCTGATGGAGAACGGCGTGCTGCTGTCGTATGCTGATCGTGGCGGCGGTAATCATAGTGGCGACGACGCGTATCCGCTGCATTGTCAGGTGGTGCAAGTGCCGTGCGGCGACGGTATGGATGCGCGATATCGCGCCGCTCACCTGGATCTGTGGCGTGCCGACGGGAATGTGGGATCACCGGATACCGCGGCGCCGCCCGAGTCGCACTGCGACGAGTCGCTGTTGGCGCTCAGCGACGGCGACGACATGGTGCGGGTGTATCGGCTGCAGGCGGTGCACACCGCCAAGAGTCGGCAGCGCAGCCGCCGCGATTGTTACGAGCTGGTGCCGCTGTGGGAGTCGTGGCACGGGTTGCGCGAGTGTTGCTGCATGCAGTTTGTGAGCGCGCGGTGCTTGATTTTAGGCAGTCGCGACGGTCGCATACGCATGTTGAGGCGGAGTGTAGCGGTGGCGACGGGGGAGGCGGAGGTGACGGAGGCGTGGCATCGAATGCCGTGCGAAATCCTGCTAGGTGAGTGTTGGGGGCGCATGTGGCGGTTGCCGAGAGCGGCGACCGGCAGCGCGCCCGCCTCGTTGCTGGTGGGTTCGCTGGCGGGGTCATTGCATTTGCTGATGCCGGTGCCACTGCGAGCGGCCGTCGCCGCTGACGGAGGCAGAGACGGCGCGAAGACCGACCTCGCCGCGGATATCGATGCCGCGAGTTGCGAGCGGTTGCTCGAGTGGCAACGGCAGCTGCTGCGGAGCACGTTGTTCTGCGGCTGGCGCGTCGTCGAGCCACCCGAACCGTCTCTTATCCCGTGTGATACAGTGGGCGACACCCCTGGCGCACCCCGTCTGCTCGACTGGGATGTGCTGCAGCACTGGTATCTCCTGCATCCCGGTCCATTCTCGGAAGACGCTGCCGAACTAGCCGCCGTGAACGCCATCCTGCACTGGGAAACGCACTGGTAAAGCCGTGTGTGGCGGGTACCCGCGCACCTCTCTTCCACCGCCCTGTTGAAAGAGCATGGCGTCGATGGAGTCCATGTCCTCCATGCCCAACTTCTCCGGTGTGTCGTCGTCGTTGATGCGGTTGCCGTCAAACAGAAACCGATAGCTGGCCGGGTCCACCCCTTTCCGACTGCAGTATGCGTCCATCAGCTTGCGCAGCGCGGTGTGGCGCTTAATCCGGAACTGCACCTCGTTGCCGTCGGCGTCGCGCACTTTCAGGTTGATCTGCTCGGTCTGCTGGTCGGATTTGAGTTCCGACGTCGACGGTTTCCGCTCCGAAGTGTCCGACATGAAGAGGTGGGAGCGTATGGGTGCAGAGGAGCAGAGTCAGGTGTGGTCTAGAGGGAGCGCCGTGGGAACGCGTTACGTGAGCGAAGACGAACAGACACCGGGCGGGCGTTCAACGAGGCGGCAGCGAGGAGAGACGGCGCCCAAGGCGGGCGGGCGTGCGCGTGTGCGTGCGAACGTCGGCCCCCATCGGGCAGTCGATGTCGTGTCACGCCAAATCGACGTGACAAACGCGGTGGGGTCACGAGGGCATCGCGCGCGCGCCCTTTGAACGCTGTTGCAGACGCGCCCGTTGCCCGGTCCACCGTTCGTGACGCACGAGCTGAACCGCCTTCGGTGAGCGCTCGGGTCTACCGGGGGAAGGAGTGGCTCGTCGCATTCCATCGGGAAGCATAGCGTGCCTCGAGTTCATGCTCTGGAGGAAACCTCTCTGAGACACTCGGCTACAAACACCGTTCCCGCGGTTTTCTCTACTGCCGGTTTCCTCCACCGCTGCGGACACCCGCTCCCGTCTACTTTGCGCCCATTCCGCGCGCCGCCCCTCCACCTTTTTTCTCATCTCTCTTCCGTACTCATGGCCACCACCGTCGCCGCCGCCGCCGCGGCCGCCGCCAGCAACAACAACAACAAGTCATTCTCACCGACACGCGTCCCCAACCGATGGGTCGAGCGGCTGATGGGCGGTGCCAGCGACCACCTCTACCATTGGTGGTCATCGGCGGCGCCGTGGCTGACGTTTTTCGACACCCACCAACTGGCGACGCCGGCGTCGGCGACCGAGGCGCGCGACCGCCTGCTGCATAATTTGGTGATGTACCGCGGCAACTACACGGTGATCGCGATGGGTATGATGACGTTGGCAGCGCTGATGCGGCCGCTGCTGCTTCTGGCCGGCGTGCTGGTGGCCGCGCTATACGTTTACTTATTTGTGGTGAATCCCGCCTGGGGCATGCCGTACGTGACACCGCGCGTGAAACAGGGTGCGGTGGCGTTGGTGGCGCTCACGCTGGTGTTTGCCCTGGATGCGTTCTCCACCATCAGCAGCAGCTGCATGGTGGCGCTGTTGCTGGCTCTGGCGCATGCCGCTTCTCGGCGCACCAGCGAGGAGCCCGACTTTGAGGCTGCCTACCGAAGTAAAGTGTGAGGGAGATGGGCGGTCCGGCGCATGTTCCCACGGGCTTTATCGAAAGCGAATGAACAGCGCCACGACTTGCGCGACCAGGATCAGCGTCAGGGCGTCCAGCACAATGGTGGTCCACTGGAAGCGCGATGGCCGCAACGCCGGCATCGACGAAGAGGCGCCCATCGGCGGTTGCGACGGGCCGGCCGCCGGCTCCACGGCGGGCAGCGACCGCGCCGCCCGCTCCACAATATCGGCGACGCCGTCACTGCTCTCCTCCTCCACCGCCTCGTCGTCATCGCTGTGCATGCGGTTGCCGCCCCAGGTGCCCATTCCATCATCCCCCTCTTCCACGCTCTCCCCGTCCGACTCCCCGGCCTCCATCACCACCACGGCGGCGGCCGGACGTTTGGCGGTCCCGTGTTCCTCGCGCTCCACCCCGCCGTATCGCGCAGTGCTGGCGCGCTGGCGCCGCAACAACGCTTTGGTGTCGGCGCTGCGGCCCGCCGCCTCGCCGCCAAACAGCAGTGCCAGCTGCGACGGTGTCGGCGCCGCCGTGCACAGACTCAGCGCCACCATCAACAGCATCGCGGACATCCAGGAGAAGATGGCAAAGTACAGAAAGTTACTGGTGAAGAACAGCGCGCCCAACTTGCCCAACGGCGGCGATGCGCCGGTCAGCCGCAGCACCGTCTCGCCCACGAAGCGCGTCAGCCCGACCGCCCCGCCCAGCGCGAGGGTGGTGAATGCGGCGGTAGCGGTGGCCCGCTGCCACAGCACGCCCAGCAGAAACACCACCGCGATGGGCGGCGCCACAAAACTGATCACCGACTGGATGTAGTAGTACAGTTCCTCGCCCATGTGGTCCACCACCGGAATCCACGCGATGGCCACGCCGCACAGCGCCACGGTCGTGAGGCGCCCGATGAGCACCAGCGTCTTGTCGGGCAGCGCACGCCGTGCACAACAGTCGCGCACGAAATCGTACGCCACGATGGTGGCGGTACTGTTAAAGGTGGATGCCAGCGACGACATCAGCGCCGCCAACATTGCGCTCACCATCAGCCCCAGCAGGCCGTGCGGCAGCAGCCGCGCCACCGCGGTGGGGTAGGCGGTGTTGGGTGCGTCGACCACCTCGGCGAACAGCACGCGCGCACACAACCCCGGCACCACCATCATGAACGGCACCAGCGTCTTGAGAAAACCGCACAACAGGCAGCCGCCCTGGGCGTGCGTCTCCGACTTGGCGGCGAACACCCGCTGCACCACCACCTGGTCGGTGCACCAGTAGAACAGTTCCAGCGCCGGCAGACCAAACAGCAGGCCCGGCCACGGATACTCCACCCAGGAGCGGGTGGCCGACGGCCACTGCAACACGTTGAGCATCGGGCGGCGCTGGTCGGCCGCCAGAATGCGACCCAGACCCGAGAAGCCGCCCACCGACCGCAGGCTCAGCACCGAGAGCGCCAATCCGCCCGCCAGCAAGACGACCGCCTGCAGGATCTCCGTGAAGATGACCGCTTGCAGGCCGCCCAAAATGGTGTACAGTGCCGTGAGCAACAGCAACAACAGCAGCGATAACCACACCGGCCAGCCCAGCAGCACCCGCAGCACGATCGCGCCCGAGTAGAGCGTGGCACTGATCTTGGTCAACACCGCCATCAGCAACACCGCCACCGAGTGGTATCGCCGACACGCCACCGAGTAGCGCACCTGCAGAAACTGCGGCACGGTGTGCAAGCGCGCCCGCAGGTACAGCGGCACGAACAGGCGACCGAGCACCACGCCCACGAACACGCACGCCATCCACTCAAACGCCGATACCGCCAACCCCGAGGTGGCTCCCGCCGCCGCCAGTGCCACAAAGTGCTCACTGCCGATGTTGGACATGAATAACGACGCGCCCACCCCGAAAAAGGTGGTGGAGCGACCCGCCAGAAAGTAGCCGTCGGATTCAGCGACATCGTTGGCGGGCGCACGAGCCCGCCGTCGCTGCAGCGTGGTGGCCAGCAACACCGCTCCTGCCAGCGCCCCAAAGTACACCGACACGCATACCCAGTCGCTCAGTTGTAATGCGACAGTACCGCCGGTAGTGGCCATGGAGGCGTGTGTGTGTGTGTGTGTGCAGGTCGATGAGAGAACACAGCCGAACGTCGCGACCGTCGACGGGTGTGGCGCGCGAACGACTTGCGCGCGAGACACGCGTGTCGGAGCGCGGTCGGCTGTTGTGGCGTGTGGTGTCGGAGAGAGGTGCTCGCAAGGATGGAATGGATAGGATAAGATAGAGGGAGCTGGTTGCGGGGCATGTTTGGCTGAGCAAGCGCCGAGACGTCCCAGGGAGAGCGGGGATTGGTAGGGTCCTCGAGGAGACGAATTCAACACAACCCGTCCGAGGAGGGACGAGCCCTCTCTACTGCTTCTCATGGCCGGCCTCTGTGCTGCTTGTTTCGGAGGAGGAGGAGGATGAGGAGGCGACGGTTATCGTGGTGAAAGTGGCGGCAGTGCGTACGCGTCGGGATATGCCCAAAAAGGTGCGGTGCCGGTGCTCGTGGAGCCGGCTGACCCGCTGCGCGACGCGACCCGCTCCGATGCGCCTCCCGCATCCAATCCGGCCATGACCGACGGGCGGGTGTTGGCCGAGCAGGCCCTCGGCCAGCCGCATTCGTATGATGCCAAGCGCACTCGTTGGGACGTCTCAGCGCCGCCCATCACCGGCGGACAGAGCGGGGCCACTCCCTGGCACGCGGTCTGAGACGGAGAGGCGGCGCGGGCGGCGAGCGGGTTTCGGGGTTGGACGCGGTCGCGTGCGCACACGTCTCCCGTCTGCATGGTACGATGTGTGCAGTTGGTGATGGGTCCAGCGGGCGTCGGCAAGTCGACGTACTGTGCAGCGCTGCAACAGCACGGTATGGTGTCGCGGCAACCGGTGCACGTGGTGAACATGGACCCGGCAGCGGACGCGCTGGCGTACGAGCCGGCGGCGGACGTGCGCGAGCTGATTACCGTGGACGACGTGAGCGACGAGCTGGCGCTGGGACCGAACGGCGCCCTGGTGTACTGCATGGAGTATGTGCTGGAGGACGTGGAGTGGTTGGAGGAGGTCGTGACCTCGTTCGTGGACGGTGACTGGGTGGTGTTGGACATGCCCGGGCAGGTGGAGTTGTACACCCATTTTGAGTGTGTGCGGGAGTTGATTCGACTGATGGAGCGGCAGATGGAGGCGCGCTGTTGTGCGGTGTTCTTGTTGGATGCTTCGTTTCTGGGGGACGCGAGCAAGTTTTTCGCCGGGGCGCTGACGGCCATGTCGGCGATGTTGCAGCTGGGCGTGCCGCACCTGAACGTGCTGAGCAAGGTGGACCTGGTGAAAAGACGACTGCCCGATCGAGGTGTCGAAGGAGAGGAGGAGCCGTGGATGGTGGTGCCGGGTGAGGAGGAACGGGAAGAGGCGTTCGAGGGGGCGCTGGAGCGGTTTCTGTTGCCGGATGTTCCGGCGCTGGTGGCCGAATTGGACGCCAAGATGGACGCCCGATTCCGCGCGTTGAACGCTCGGGTGGGCGCTTTACTCGAGGATTACTCGCTGGTGCAGCTGGTGCCGTTCTCGTCCACCGACGAGGAGGCCATCGCCGACGCCATGCTGCAGGTGGGTATGCTGCTACAGCACGACGAGGAGCGCGAAGTGAGACCGCAACCGGAATGGGAAGGGACAGTTTGAGCGGGGGCAAAACAAGAACGCTCTGAGGAGACGGAGTGTCCGTGAACGTCCTCGCGACCTTTCGGGTCTCGACTAGATGCGCGGCGGACCCCGGGCGATCGGCCACACCAACCACGCCAGCACACAACTCAGCAAGAGCGCCGCCGTGCCGCCGTAGCCGGTGGACCAGGTGCCGCTGTTCAGCGGCGCCGTGGTCGGCAACGTGCCAAACTCGCGGGTCATGCGCAGCAGCCGTCGTCGCGGCTTCCAGTTGCCCCGGAACGTGCGCCAGTTGAACTCGCGCGGCCGAGCCGCCCGACCGAAGTAAGCGCCGGACATGATGGGTGAGTGAAGAAGGAGTGGTCTTTTTCGGAGGTGTCACCCTTGCGGTTTCCCGACTCGCCCTCTAAACGTGTCGCCGCTGCCACACGGGCGCCCTGCCAGCTCGAACGTCGTCCAGCAGGGAATGCGGCGCTCCGGCGATGACGCTCGGGCAGCTCCCGTTGGCGTGGAGGTGCACGGTGCACGGAGTATTGTCGAGAGGGGAGTTTGAGAATAGGGAGACGTGAATCGCAACATATGGAACGTAGTGCGGGCCGTAGGAGTTGCCGGCATTCGACCTCCCTACCCATGGCTTGGGTAAACGGCAGCGGCATCGCCACCCGATCCCTGCGAGCGGGCCTGTCGAGGGCATGCTCGCCCGGGCGTTTCACCACCCAACTGTTCCCTGTAGGCTACCCGCAACGTGCCATTGCACGAACATCACCAGCTTGTCTGCGGGCACCGTGTCGTTCCCGTTGGCGATGTCAAACGCCCGCTCCACCCCCACGTCGCGTGATCACCACGCCGCTCTACTATGTCAACGCCGCACCGCACCTGGGCAGCGCCTACCCGACCATGGCCTGTGACGCGCTGGCGCGATATTACCGCATGCAGGGCGACTCGGTGTGCTTCGTGACCGGCACCGATGAGCACGGCGAGAAGATCGCGCAGGCGGCCGCCGCAGCGGGGCGCGAGCCACAGGCGCACTGCGACGCGGTGACCGCCGAGTTTCGGGCGCTTTGGCAGCGTCTGAACATCGAATATGACGTGTTCGTGCGCACCACTCAACCGCAGCACGCCGCCATCGTGCGCCAGTTCATGCAGCGGGTGTTTGACCGCGGCGACATCTACCGCGCCACCTACCGCGGCCTGTACTGCACCGGCTGCGAGGAGTACAAGGATGCCGACGAACTGACGGACGACCAGCTCTGTCCACTGCATCAGACACGGTGCGAGTCGCGCGTGGAAGACAATTACTTTTTCCGACTGAGTCGCTACCAACACGACATCGAGCAGCTGTTGAGGTCATCCGCGGGGGACGCGTCCGCATTCGTAATGCCCGAGGAGCGACGCAACGAGGTGCTGGGGTGGGTGCGTGCCGGGCTGCGCGACTTTAGCGTATCGCGCGCGCACAATCCGTGGGGTCTGCCGGTGCCCGGCGACGACCACCAGACCGTCTACGTCTGGTTCGACGCGCTGCTGGGGTACGTGTCGGCGCTGCTGGCCGACGGACAGGCGCCCACCCTGGAGAATGCGGTGGCCCGCGGCTGGCCAGCGGAGGTGCATGTGCTGGGTAAGGACATTCTGCGCTTTCACGCCTGTTACTGGCCGGCGATGTTGCTGTCGGCCGGATTGCCACTGCCGAAACGGCTGTTCAGCCACGGATTCCTCACCAAGGACGGCATGAAGATGGGCAAGTCGCTGGGCAACACGGTGGACCCGATGCAGCTGGTGGACGAGTTCGGTGCCGATGCGGTGCGCTATTACTTTCTGCGGGGTATCGAGTTTGGGCGCGACGGGGATTATTCGCGGGAGCGCCTCGTGCGGCTGGTGAACGCCGACCTGGCCAACAGCATCGGCAACCTGCTGAACCGTTCGCTCAATCTCCTGTGCAAGCACTGTGAGCAGCGACTGCCGTGTGCGGTGCCGATGCAACACGAGTTGGCGCAGCTGGCGCGCACCTGTATGCCGTCGGCGGCCGAGCGATATGCGCAGTTGGATTTCGCGGGCGCCTGCGAGCACCTGCTGCGGTTGTCCAACGAGGCGAACGTGCTCATCGACCGCGAAGCGCCGTGGAAGAGAATGAAGCAGGCGGATACGCGCGAGGACGCTTGTCGCACGTTGGTGGCGATGCTGGAGGTGGTGCGGGTGGTGAGCACCGCGCTGTGGCCCATCGTGCCGGGTATGGCGCATCGAGTGTTGCAGGCGCTCGGGCTGATGGCGGAGGATGAGAGACGCGTGCCGTCGTGGAGCGACACTGCGTGGGGCGCGTGTGCGGAGCGGATGTCGACCGGCATGCCCCTGCGTCTGGTGCCGCCGGTCTTTCCGCGTCTGCCCGACTAGGGGAGAAAGCCCGCCTGCACTTTATCGTTTCATCGCAACAGCGCGCGCACCAGGAGCGACACATCCATCGGGCGTAAATCGCGGTACGTCTGGCCGACGCCCACGAACACAATCGGTTGCGCGGTGGTGTACACCATGGAGACGGCGGCGCCGACCTTGTCGTCGACGGTGTCGAACTTGGTGAGCACGATGCCGTCAATGCAGCGCGGCGGTTTGGCGGGCTGAAAGTCCACCAGCGCCTGTTGGAATTTCTGTAGCTGGTCGACGGCCTCGTTGCCCACCAGCGCCTCGCCCACGAACAGCACCCGGTCGGGACGGGCGTGGGTGACCAGTTTGGCCAGCGCGCGCATGAGCGGTTCGTTGTTCTGCATGCGGCCGGCAGTGTCCACCAACACCACATCGGCGCCGTGTTCTTGTGCTTGGCGGATGGCCTCGGTGGCCACGCTGGCCGAGTCCTTGCCGTACCCGCGATCGTACAGCTCGACGCCGAGGCAGCGCGCGTGAATCCGCAGCTGTTCGACGGCGCCCGCGCGGAAAGTATCGCAGGCGGCGATGAACACCGTCAGGCCGTGCGATTGCAGGTAGTGGCACACTTTGGCGAGGGTGGTGGATTTGCCGACCCCGTTCACGCCCACAAACACCATGATGTAGGGGCGGCGATGTCGGACAGTGGTGGTGGTGCCGTTGGCGGCGGCCATATCCGGGGCCGCGGCGCGCTGTCGAATGGCATCGACCAGCTCCTGGGTCTGGCGCGGTGTTAGGGTGCGCGATAGCGCTTCTTGCAGGGCGGTGCGCACCATGCTGCGCACGGTGAACGCGTCGAGGCGCTTGCCTTCGAGTTTGGCGGCCACCGAGCGCGTGAGCGCCTCGGCCACCGGCGGCGCGACGTTTTTGGCGATGAGTTTCTCGCGGAAATGAGTCAGAGGCGCTTGCAGGTCTTCTCGACTGAGCGGGCGGTTGCCCATCCATTGGGAAAAATAGGAGAGCAGGCCTGCAGCGGGTTTCGAGGTGGCGGCATCGCCGGCCGCCGGTCTCTCCTCTTCCGTGGCATCCTCTGGCTCGTCGGCGTCGTCGACCAGGGCGTCCAGAGCGGCCGAGGCGGGCGATGGTGCCGCCTCCAGATATCGCGCTCGCGCCTGTCGCAACGCCTCGCTGTCGTCGGTATTGGAGGCGGGCGTGGTGGCGGATGCCTTGGAGGTTGTCGAATAGTCCAGCGCTTGCAGCTCTTCTGCGGTGGCCGCACTGGTGTCCCATTTGCGGGCCTCCTTTCTGCGCACCCGATGCTGCGCCGCTGGCTTGTTCTTGGCGGCGGCCGCGGCGCTGGCTCGCGGCACACGGTCCGGAGGCGCCGCTGCCGGCGTCACCCGACGGTCGGTACTTTCGACGGCAGTGGCGCCTCCGCTGCCGCTGGCTTCAGCGGCGACTTGTACTGTCTCCGATTGCGGCGCCAGCAGTTTCGCCACATCCTCCCTGAAATCGTCGAACACGCCCTCGTCGCGCACTCCCTCGCGGCAGCGGTGTGCGTACCGCTCCACAAAACACCGTCGCGCCCGATCCAGCACCCGCTCCACCTGCTCCAGTACCATGTACTTGGATGCGCGCACTGCCATCACCGCGTCGCACTCGTTCACCAGTCGCCAGCGCCACACGCTGCCGCCAGTTGCGTCCAGCCGGGCGCCGCGCTCGCCCGCACGCTCCTCCAGCAGCACCGAGCGCACCAGTCGCTCCAACTCTTCCCAGACAGCTGCATCTGCCACCGCACTGCTCTCGCAGTGCTCAAACATCACCCATCCACCTCGCGCCCACACCACCAACGCCTCCATGGGCGCCGGGACGAGGTGTGCGGAGCGACAAAAGGGTACACCCGAGACCGATATTCCGCAACCTTCCCTCGCGCGCCATCCGTTCGCCCTGCGAAACTCCGCTGCCCGCCCGCATCGCGAAGGGAAACGACGCGCGCGCTGCGGCTTCGGTGAGGAAACACGTGAAGCGTCTCTGGGCGGTTTCGCACACCCCACCGTTCCACCGCCTTGAAACCGAATTTCCGGGCGCACCGCGAGCGCCACACCCATCTCCGAGGCGGTTACGCAGACTCACAACAGGAGGGACGCATCATGGAGAGGCTGATACCCGTCGTGAACAAGCTCCAGGACCTGTTTGCGGAGACGGGGCTGGACACGCCGATCGACCTGCCGCAGATTATGGTGGTGGGCGCGCAGTCGTCGGGCAAGTCGAGCGTGTTGGAGAACGTGATAGGGGAGTCGATTTTCCCGCGCGGCACGGGTATTGTGACGCGGCGGCCGACGGTGGTGCAGTTGTACTGCACGGCGAAGGAGAAGCAGCGGTCGGTGTTTTCGGCGGTGAACGGACAGGGGGACCGCAAGGGCGGCAACCGCGAGTTGGTGTACGACGAGGTGCCGCCCGAGGACGAGGATGACGTGAAGAACGCGGCAGCCGGCGGGGGCGGGGCACCGGTCGACACCAGCGCCATCCCGGAGGACGCCGCAGGTGAGGCGTTTGCAGAGTTTCTGCACAAGCCCGGGGTGCGCTTCTACAACTTTGACGATGTGCGCTCGGAGATCGAGCGCGAGACCGACCGGGTCACGGGCAAGAACAAGGGCATTAGTCCCAAGGCGATCAATTTGCGGGTGTACTCGCCGCACGTGGTGAACCTGACGGTGGTGGACCTGCCGGGTCTGACCAAGGTGCCGGTGGGCGACCAGCCGTCGGACATTGAGCGCCTGATACGCGCCATGGTGCTGTCGTATATCGAGCGCCCGAATGCGATTATCTTGGCGGTGCATCCGGCTACCAACGATTTGGCCACCAGCGACGCGTTGCAGATCGCCCGTATCGCCGACCCGGAGGGCAAGCGCACCGTGGGCGTGATCACCAAACTGGACCTGATGGATAAGGGCACGGACGCGGTGGAAATGCTCAAGGGCAAGGTGATTCCGCTGCGGCGTGGATACATTGGGGTGATCTGTCGCGGCTCGACCGACCTGAAGAGGAACAAATCGATTCAGCAGGCGCGCGAGGACGAGATCCGCTTCTACAAGTCGCACCCGTTGTACCGGCGCATGATGAACCAGTTGGGCACGCAGACGCTGGCGCGTTCGCTATCGACGATGCTGATGACGCACATTCGCGACACGTTGCCGGACATGCGGCAGAAGATGGCCAGCCAGTTGGCCGAGTGGCGTGGCGAGCTGAACGTGCTGGGGCCGGCGTTCGAGGGCGCCGACGATCTGGGCGGCGCGCTGCTGCATATCATCAACCGGTATTCGTCGGAGTTTGCCAAGTCGCTGGAGGGCACCTCACAGCAGACGGTGAACACGCAGGAGCTATACGGCGGTGCGCGCATCAACTACCTCTTCAACGATGTGTACGCGAAGGAGCTGCTGAGCATGGACGCGTTCGAGGGGCTGACGCGCGAGGACATCCGCACGGCGATTCGCAACGCCACCGGTCACCGGAACCCGCTGTTTGTGCCGGAGCTGGCGTTTGAGCTGCTGGTGAAGAAGCAGATCACTCGTTTTATCCCGCCGGCGTACTCGTGCGTGGATCTGGTGTTTGACGAGCTGGTGCGGCTGTCGCTGGAGTGCGAGGCGGAGCTGCTGAATCGGTATGAGAACCTGCGGCAGGAGATCTTGGCGGCGGCGCAGACGTTGCTGCGGGAGCTGAAGCAGCCGTCGATGGAGATGGTGCAGAACCTGATCGCCATGGAGACGTCGTACATCTCGGTGAACCACAAGGACTTTATCGGCGGCAGCGCGGCCATCAGTCGCATGATCCGGGCGCGCATGGATGCGGAGCAGCAACAGAGCGGCGGCAAGAAGAAGGACGGCGCGCAGGCCGACGACTCGCAGACGTCGGTGCGGCTGGGCCAGGGGCCGCAGGCGCCGCTGCAACCGCAGAAACGTGGCCAAGACAAGGACGATAAGAACGACGACGACTCCAAATCGGAGGGTCGCTTCCGTTTCATGCGCCGGTCGCCCAAGGACAAGGAAGGCGCCAACGACAAAGAGGGCGCCGACAAGTCGCGCGGCGCCGGCAAACGTTCCGACGCCACCATGGACAACTTTTTCAACGAAGACGGCGAGCCGATCCCGTTGGACGAGCAGGAAGAGGAGACGCACCGGAAGCAGCAGCACTCGCTGGAGTCGATCCCGGAGCACCTGAAAGTGAGCGATGTGGTCGGCGACCGTGACAAGGATGACATCGAGCTGATCCGCACCCTACTGGCGAGCTACTTTGATGTGGTGCGGGTGAACATGATGGACCTGGTGCCGAAGGCGATCATGTGTTTCTTGGTGGTGCGGGCGCGCGACCGCATGCAGTCGCGGCTGGTGTCAGAGCTGTACAAACCGGAGCGCTTCAGTGAGTTGTTGAACGAGTCGAGCGATGTGGCGGAGCGGCGGGCCACTGCCAAGAAGATGGTGGCGCTGCTGCAGCACGGGATGCAGGTGATCAACGAGGTGCGCGATATCCGCGCGAAAGACGAGGTATAAAGTGTAGCGCGTGTGCGAGGAGAGAGGACGTGTGCTTTAGGACTTGAGTCGATTCAGGCGCGCCAGCAGGTCGTCGTGCTCGCGTTGGACGGAGGTGGATACGGGCGGTTGCTGTGGTGCGGTGGGTGCGTGGGAGCCGTCCGGCGCCCGAAACACCGGCGGCTGCCAGTCGACATCGTATAAGCGCGCGGTGTGCTGCAGCGCCTCTAGCACTTCATGCGGAGACGGCACGCGCACAGAGAGTTGGCGTACCAGGCGCTGACTGACGCCGTGCGCCAGCGGGTGGCTCCAGATGTCGGTCACCCAGGTCATGGCTGCCGGCACGCGGAGGGAATCGTCGCGGCTGGCGTCGAGCTCGTCGTAGGTGGTGTCGGCGCCGGTGGCGAACACTTTGGCGAACAGATGAGCGGCGTCGGAGAGTTCGGGCACCGTTCCGGATAGCGGGGCTACATGGTCGCAGGCGGCGGCAACGCGGCGGCCACGCATACCGCGCAGTGGCGGATGACAGGCGTAGATGATGCTGACGACGGCCTCGCGCAGCTCGGGCGGCAGCGGCACGACATCGCGGCGCGACTGCTTGGCACGTACACTCACCTCCAGTAAGGAGACTCGGGTCATTAACAGCTCGACGTACACCAGCAACATGTACAGAGCGTCCTCCAGGCCGGCGTCGTGGAGCATCTGCTCGGCACGCACGCGGGCGCGCTCCAGCTGGCTGGCGGCGCCCACCTGTCCCAACACCGTGGTGCCGTTGCTGACGTTGCGGTACGCTTCCACGCGCTTCATTTCATTGGACAGCAGGGTGGCCACCTCTTTTTGACTGCCCAGCACCGATTGGTGCAGGCGGTTGGCGTGCAGGCTCAGGCGGGTGCGGGCGGTGCGCAGCAGCAGCGGTAGGCGCTCGGCCTGACGGCGCTGCTTTACCCGGTCCAGAGCCCGTGCCAACATCCACCAGGGCATGGTGGGAAGAGGATGGCCTTGTGTGGAGAGGTCGTGGAAGTTTTGTCAGCGGGGACGTGAGACGGAGACGAGACAGTGCCACTCCTTTCCGTTGAAGCGCCGCGTCGGATCATCGTGCGCGGAGTCGCCCGTTCGGGGACAGCACGTGGCGCGAGGCAGAGCGCCGAGGAGAAGACGTGAGGGTGCGTGAAAGCTGTGGCGCGTGTTGAATGGGACAAGAGGGAGTGCATGAGTTGGTTGCGGGTGGTGAGCGGGTTGTTGCGATCGGTCAGGGCGCGAAGTCTGTCGCGAGCAAGTGCTGGCGGCTGGGGTGCCGTGGGAGGTGGCACGGCGCGACGGCCGTGGGTGACGGCTCGCATGGCGCGCGGCTGGTGCGACGCCCATGGCCCAGCTGA
Source organism: Cyanidium caldarium (assembly GCA_026184775.1). Taxonomy (NCBI): domain Eukaryota; phylum Rhodophyta; class Bangiophyceae; order Cyanidiales; family Cyanidiaceae; genus Cyanidium; species Cyanidium caldarium. The sequence goes on along the minus strand of JANCYW010000014.1, from coordinate 24,441 downwards.
CGGCGACAGCATTCCCAATTTGCAAAGGCGCATGCGGGAGCTGCAGCAGACGCGGCCGGTGCTGCGAGAGGAAGACATGGAGGAGCAGTTTGTGCGGGGCACGGGCGCGGGCGGCCAGAAGGTCAACAAGACCTCGTCTTGCGTGATGCTGCGACATTTGCCGACGGGTATTGTCGTGCGATGTCAAGAGTCGCGGTCGCAGGCGCTGAATCGGAGTCGGGCGCGAGAGTTGCTGCGGGAGAGACTGGACTGGATGGTGAGGGGCGAGGCGTCCGAGCTGGCGCAGCGGGTGGCAAAGATCCGGGCACGAAAGCGCAAAAGACAGCAGCGGGTGATTAAGAAGTACTACAAGAGTCGGAGGGATCGCGCTGCGCTCTCCGAGTGACGGAAACGACGGGAGAAGGGAGAGGAGACGTATCGATGATGCAAGCCAGGCCGCGGCGTGTGCATCCACTCGGGAGAAATCCGGCGACTGTTGGCAAGGTGTCCCTGGGTGCGGGTTGAATGCCTTTGCAGTCGTAGGTGCCGTCGGCGCTTGGCGCCTTTACCGTTGGCGAGGTGGACGCGATCCACTCTCTCCGAGGTCGCCGCGTCGAAATTCCGGGGTCGCGACGCGAAACGGTCTTGCAAGCGTGTGTACTGCGGTGCTCTGGGGTGCGGCAGGATCGTGAACGCTTTCCGCGATGCGTGCACGTGTTCCATGTAGGCCGTGCTGGCCGGCGCGTGTGCGCGCAATCTCCTGGATGTGCGATTTCCAGCAAACGCCGTCCACCCATTCAAAACCACTCCTCGTTTCAGGGTAGCGGGAACGATCGCGCCGATGCGAGGTTCGCGGGTCCCGCGAATTTGTTCAAGTTCTGGGGAGCTCCGCGCCGAACGTCGCCGCCCTCAGCCCGCCGTTGGGGAGGCGTATGCAACGGCGCGTTCGGCCTGCAGCGGCCGGCTAGGCTTACGTGGGTGACGCTATTGTGAGTGCGTAGCTTCAAGATTGTCGCACGTAACACGATGAGACAAGAGTACGCCCGGACAGGGATGTTTGTGACGTAGTTGTTCCTTCGCTCGCCGGGTGAAACTTTGCCGATAGGATACGCCACCGAATCACGTTGGAGTCATGAACGGGTGCGCGCAAAAAGTGCGTCCAGCGACCACATGCCGGAGTCTGCGCCTGCATCTTCGCCAGTGGGGAACGAGAAGACTGCTGCGCAAGCTGTGTGCATGGTGGCTGCTATCGTGGTTATGTCTCTGTTTAGCAACGCCGTGCTGCGTCGTCGAGGGTCAATTTATGGCCTCAGCGGGCCACGTTGTTCCTCACCGGAAACGAAGCTGCGCAACAGTGACTGCGACTCGAAACAATATGAGTCTCACCCACAACGCAACACAATACCATCCGGCCCAGGAGGTATTGACGAACGGACCAGGAGACACGCTCCAAGATCGCCTTGCCGGTGCTCCGACGGAGTTCACTCACGTAGCACCATTGACTCACGTCGCAGCGAGCGCATCTGGGTCACGTCCGGCATCGTCCTCACGACTGCTTCATCGTCGAGTCAGGATCGGTGTCGGAGGGCCGCCGGGTTCGAGTCAGCGAAATAGACCCGGCGGCGCAGTGCAACATCTGGTTCAAAGTGGGTCTGCGTCTGCGTCAGCGTACAGTGCGTCGGCGTCGGCTGCGCAATCATCATCGAGTGCGTCGGCGTCGGCATCGGCGTCAGCGTACAGTGCGTCGGCGTCGGCGTCGGCTGCGCAATCATCATCGAGTGCGTCGGCGTCGGCATCGGCGTCAGCGTACAGTGCGTCGGCGTCGGCTGCGCAATCATCGTCGAGTGCGTCGGCATCGGCGTCGGCGTCAGCGTACAGTGCGTCGGCGTCGGCTGCGCAATCATCATCGAGTGCGTCGGCGTCGGCATCGGCGTCAGCGTACAGTGCGTCGGCGTCGGCTGCGCAATCATCATCGAGTGCGTCGGCATCGGCGTCGGCGTCAGCGTACAGTGCGTCGGCGTCGGCGTCGGCTGCGCAATCATCATCGAGTGCGTCGGCGTCGGCATCGGCGTCAGCGTACAGTGCGTCGGCATCGGCTGCGCAATCATCATCGAGTGCGTCGGCGTCGGCATCGGCGTCAGCGTACAGTGCGTCGGCGTCGGCTGCGCAATCATCGTCGAGTGCGTCGGCATCGGCATCGGCGTCAGCGTACAGTGCGTCGGCGTCGGCTGCGCAATCATCGTCGAGTGCGTCGGCATCGGCGTCGGCGTCAGCGTACAGTGCGTCGGCGTCGGCTGCGCAATCATCATCGAGTGCGTCGGCGTCGGCATCGGCGTCAGCGTACAGTGCGTCGGCGTCGGCTGCGCAATCATCATCGAGTGCGTCGGCATCGGCGTCGGCGTCAGCGTACAGTGCGTCGGCATCGGCTGCGCAATCATCATCGAGTGCGTCGGCATCGGCGTCGGCGTCAGCGTACAGTGCGTCGGCGTCGGCGTCGGCTGCGCAATCATCGTCGAGTGCGTCGGCATCGGCGTCGGCGTCAGCGTACAGTGCGTCGGCGTCGGCTGCGCAATCATCATCGAGTGCGTCGGCGTCGGCATCGGCGTCAGCGTACAGTGCGTCGGCGTCGGCTGCGCAATCATCATCGAGTGCGTCGGCGTCGGCATCGGCGTCAGCGTACAGTGCGTCGGCGTCGGCTGCGCAATCATCATCGAGTGCGTCGGCGTCGGCATCGGCGTCAGCGTACAGTGCGTCGGCATCGGCTGCGCAATCATCATCGAGTGCGTCGGCGTCGGCGTCGGCGTCAGCGTACAGTGCGTCGGCGTCGGCTGCGCAATCATCGTCGAGTGCGTCGGCATCGGCGTCGGCGTCAGCGTACAGTGCGTCGGCGTCGGCTGCGCAATCATCGTCGAGTGCGTCGGCATCGGCGTCGGCGTCAGCGTACAGTGCGTCGGCATCGGCTGCGCAATCATCATCGAGTGCGTCGGCATCGGCGTCGGCGTCAGCGTACAGTGCGTCGGCGTCGGCGTCGGCTGCGCAATCATCGTCGAGTGCGTCGGCATCGGCGTCGGCGTCAGCGTACAGTGCGTCGGCGTCGGCTGCGCAATCATCATCGAGTGCGTCGGCGTCGGCATCGGCGTCAGCGTACAGTGCGTCGGCGTCGGCTGCGCAATCATCATCGAGTGCGTCGGCGTCGGCATCGGCGTCAGCGTACAGTGCGTCGGCGTCGGCTGCGCAATCATCATCGAGTGCGTCGGCGTCGGCATCGGCGTCAGCGTACAGTGCGTCGGCATCGGCTGCGCAATCATCATCGAGTGCGTCGGCGTCGGCGTCGGCGTCAGCGTACAGTGCGTCGGCGTCGGCTGCGCAATCATCGTCGAGTGCGTCGGCATCGGCGTCGGCGTCAGCGTACAGTGCGTCGGCGTCGGCTGCGCAATCATCATCGAGTGCGTCGGCGTCGGCATCGGCGTCAGCGTACAGTGCGTCGGCATCGGCTGCGCAATCATCATCGAGTGCGTCGGCGTCGGCGTCGGCGTCAGCGTACAGTGCGTCGGCATCGGCTGCGCAATCATCATCGAGTGCGTCGGCGTCGGCATCGGCGTCAGCGTACAGTGCGTCGGCATCGGCTGCGCAATCATCATCGAGTGCGTCGGCGTCGGCGTCGGCGTCAGCGTACAGTGCGTCGGCATCGGCTGCGCAATCATCATCGAGTGCGTCGGCGTCGGCATCGGCGTCAGCGTACAGTGCGTCGGCATCGGCTGCGCAATCATCATCGAGTGCGTCGGCGTCGGCGTCGGCGTCAGCGTACAGTGCGTCGGCGTCGGCTGCGCAATCATCATCGAGTGCGTCGGCGTCGGCATCGGCGTCAGCGTACAGTGCGTCGGCATCGGCTGCGCAATCATCATCGAGTGCGTCGGCGTCGGCGTCGGCGTCAGCGTACAGTGCGTCGGCGTCGGCTGCGCAATCATCATCGAGTGCGTCGGCGTCGGCATCGGCGTCAGCGTACAGTGCGTCGGCGTCGGCTTCGGCGTCGGCGCGGTCTAGCGCATCGTCGTCTGCGAGTGCCTCGGCTTCGGCGTCGGCCTCGGCATCGGCGTCGGCCTCGGCCTCGGCATCGGCGTCAGCGTACAGTGTGTCGGCCTCGATTTTGCCGTCGCCGGTGCCGTCAAACTCGGAACTCGCGAAGGTTACCTGGAACGCAACCGGCACCTCCTCGTCACTAGAAGGACATGCTGTGCAAGAGAGCATTGTGAAGAGCCTCTCGAATTGGATGAGGCTCCAGGGCTTTCGGTACTCTGGCCTGACGGTGGAACTGACACACGTTCGTAGTGTAGGGTTCGCTGATGCGTATGCTTCAGGTGCTGGGTACCTGTTTGGTCGTGTCGGCGGCGCAACGTCTTTTGCCGAGTGGGACATGATGGGCACTGTGAACGTATCCGTGAAGCTTGCGGTCCACGTTGCCCGTGACGTGCTCAGCGTGTTCAATAACGGATCGATGGCGGCGCTGGTCGCTGACACGTTGGGCGGGAATGTCACTTTCAACTTCGTGCCTCGCGTTGAAATCGTACAGGCGGGCAACAAAGAGGAGTTTTTTTATGCTGCGCGACCAAGCGCTCTGCAGGTGTGGCAGATCGTTGTTGTCGCCCTGGTGTCGGCTTTTGCGACGTATTTGTGTGGAGTCTCCGCGGCGTTCTTTCTGTTGCGTCTGCGGTCGCGTAGACGGCAACATCGATCCGATTCATCGGTTCCGTCTCTAGCGTAAAGTGGGGCACATGATGATGTGCCCCAAAGAACGCTACGCAAGTTTTTCTTCTCATCTCGAGGCCGAGCACGCCGCGTCAGAATCCAAGCGCCGCGTCTTGTCATGACTGGCGCGCGCTGTCCGGTGAGCTCGTAAAATGTCGCGCGAACCGGTGCGTGCGGCGTATCGTTCGTTTGGTGTTCCCGCCGCGGCTCCCTGGGTGCGATCACACTTTCATCTGCTCGCCCTCCGCAACGCTCGCCCGTACAGGACACCAACCATGACCGAATCTGCTTCACCCGTCAAGTACCTTATCGTGGGCAAGACGGGCTGGATCGCCAACATGGTGGCCGCGCTGCTAAAGGAACGCGGGGAGTCGTACGCTTTCGCGTCGTTCCGTTTGGAGCAGCGCGAGGCATGTGAGCGCGAGTTGGATACCGTGCGCCCGCAGCGCGTGCTCAACTGCGCGGGCGTCACCGGCCGTCCCAACGTAGACTGGTGCGAAGACCATAAGCGCGAGACGATTCGCTCGAACGTGGTGGGTGTGTTGACGCTGGCCGACTGTTGCGCCGAGCGCGGCATCCACCTGACCAACTTTGCCACCGGTTGCATCTACCACTACGACGACGGCAAGCACCGTTACGTCTCTGAAGGTGGTGTGCCGTTCACTGAGGACGATCCGCCCAACTTTACCGGCTCCTACTACAGCCGCACCAAGGCCATGGCGGAGGAGATGCTGCGCACCGCCTTCGACAATGTGCTCACGCTGCGTCTGCGCATGCCCATCAGCGACGACTTATCACCGCGCAGCTTCATCACCAAGATCAGCAAGTACGAGCGCGTGGTGAACGTGCCCAACAGCGTGACCGTGCTCACCGAACTGCTGCCGGTCGCCATCAGCATGAGCGAACGTGGTCTCACCGGCGTGTACAACTTCACCAATCCAGGCAGCATCACCCACAATCAGGTGCTGGCGCTGTACCAGCAGTACATCGACCCGCGCTTCACCTGGAAGAACTTCACCCTGGAGGAGCAGGCCAAAATCCTCAAAGCTGGCCGCTCCAACTGCGAGCTGGACGCCTCCAAGCTACAGCGCGACAATCCCGGCTTTGAAATCCACAACGCATACGACGCCGTTGAGGGCGTCTTCCGCCGTATGCAGGCCGCGATGAAGGCCGACGCTCTCTAGCCGCAAGAGCGACTGGGAATCGAGTATAAGCGAGTGCGCCAGTCGCGTGCTCATGGGACCGGGTGATCGTAAATAAATACGTGCGGGCAAGTACGCCGCATTCCTCACGTGGCGTTCTGCGGCTCAGGGGCGTTCCGCGTTGCTCGCTCCCGTTCGGCCGCGGAATTGGCGCGATCGGTGCGCGCGCGATTTTCTGCTGCAGAGGCGCGGCGGGAAACAGGCACAGCGCGCTACGTGTTCGTCGCGGCACGCTTCAACGCCCGCGCACCTCTTCCTGGCGTGTGGGGCGGATGTCCGCTTTGCCAGACGGCGTCCCGGAAGACGAGGGCAACGAGAAACTCTTCATGGGTTCGGAGAACGGCGGGCCGCCTTTCGATGCGCGGGTGGTGTTCAGGGAGCGGCTGCGGTTTGTGCCGCAGAACATCTTGGTGACTGGCGGCGCCGGTTTCATCGCCTCCCACGTAGTGACGCGGTTGGTGCAGCGGTACCCGCACTACCGGGTGGCGGTGCTGGACAAGCTGGACTATTGCGCGTCTCTGGACAACCTGAAGGAGGTGCGCATGCGTCCCAACTTCAAGTTTATCCGCGGGGACATCCGCTCGCACGACTTGGTGTCGTACGTGTTGGAGGAGGAGCGCATCGACACGGTGCTGCACTTTGCGGCGTGCACGCACGTGGACAACTCGTTCACGTCCTCGTTGCTGTTCACCGAGAATAACGTGCTGGGCACGCATGTGTTGTTGGAGAGCGTGCGCCAGTACGGGCGGGTGCGTCGGCTGATTCACGTCAGCACCGACGAGGTGTACGGCGGGGACAGCAATATGGAGACCGAGTCGTCGATTCTGGCACCGACCAATCCGTACGCCTGCAGCAAGGCGGCGGCCGAGTTTATCTGTCGCGGGTACGTCAAGTCGTTTGGCCTGCCGATTATCATCACGCGCGGTAACAACGTGTACGGGCCGCACCAGTTTCCCGACAAGCTCATCCCCAAGACGGTATGTCTGCTGGCCTCGGGCCGTCCTTGTTACGTGCACGGCTCCGGGGAGCACGCCCGCAACTTCCTGTTCGTGGAGGATGCGGCGCGGGCGTTCGACGTCATTCTGCACTCCGGCGAGACCGACGAGGTGTACAACATCGGCTCCGAGACCGAGAAGCGCAACATCGACGTGGTGCGCGACGTCATCGATCTGTTCGGTCTGACCAAAGATGCCAACCGCTACATCGAGCACGTTAAGGATCGCACCTTTAACGATATGCGCTACCGCATCGACTCGTCCAAGTTGCGCGCCCTGGGCTGGAAAGAGGAGGTGGTTTGGGAGGACGGTCTGCGTCGCACCAAATCGTGGTACAGCGACCCGATCAACTTGAAACGCTGGCCCAACTACACCAGCGGGTTGGTGCCGCATCCGTCGCTGACCGAAGAGAAGCACTGAGGCAGGGCCTGGAGGGAGCAACGTTGCCAGCGCAACGGGAACCGGAGGTGGAGGGGAGCGCGTGAGCGATGGACACCGCTGTCGGATGCGCGGGTATCGAGGACCGTCCCTGCCAGCGCAGGGAAAAGTGAGCGCGCATCCGTTCGCGTAGTGGTGGACGTGTTGGTGCCGCTGTGGTGGTATGGAAAACGTGTGGAGGTCGATAAAGAAAGAATCTGCTGCGAGAATGCAGGTGATGCTCGGGTGAGAGACGACCTCGTTCTCGCGGGCGCGTTTCCGTCCGGGTCGAGTGCACGTGAGACGCTCGGGTTGCCGCAGCTGTCTAGCGAGAGCGGCGCGGCTGTCGCTGATGTAATCACAAGCGCCAGGAAGTTGTAAAATACGTGCGTGCCATGTCTTTCGCGCTGGCGTTTCAGACACCGGCGCTGGCGAGTCGACGAACGTCTCGGGGCAGCCGCCCTGAGGACTGCCAGAACGGCTGTCCGAGGCGCTGCCGGCGGCGTTCGCCCCTTGTGGCACAGCAGGGTGGCGCTTTGCCACCGGAGAAGCGTCCCAGCGACGGACTCAACTTTTTGCAGCGGTACCTATTGCGGCGGCTGCGAGAGCGCCTTGGTAAGTTTCGCTTACAAGGGCAGGGCAGACTGTTCGAGGGGCTGGAGTGGGCTGAGGTGGCCACCGCGTTGGGTCTGGGTGAGGCGGAGCAGCGACGAGACGCCTCCACGCGGCCGTCGGGATCGGTGGGCGGGTACGTCCAAGAGGCAGAGGTGTATGACGACGACGACGGCGATGATGATGATGATGAGGAGGATGATTTGGACGATATTGTGCCGCCGGGGTTGCAGCCCGCCGTGGGTAACTATACACCGCCCGGTCGCCAAAGTGCCTCTCTAGGCGAGTCGCCGCAACAGCGTCGGCGCGGCATACTGGAGAGATTGGGTTGGGGGCTGTTTGCTTTGCTGGCGCTGCTGGCGTTTGGCAAAGTGGCGTGGAGCATGCTGGCGTTTGTGTTGCGCTTGTCGTTCAGTCTGCTGGCGATATTCGCCCTGTCGGCGTTTATCTTTTTGGCGCTGGTGGTCATCGAGTTGTGAAGAGATACCGAGCGAGACGCTATTCGGTCTCTAATAATGCATGCCAATCTTGCAACTTGCGGCGCAAGACGGGCAGGCGGCCGCGCACGCGATACCCGTCGGCATGGGAGAGGAGACGGGTGGCGCGGGATAGTTGGGCCACCGCCGCGTCCAAGGCGCGCACATCTGACGCATTTGTGGCGGCCGTGGCGCCGGGCGGGTCGAGCAGCAACGTGTCCAGCGCCAACGCGATGCTCTCCACCCATTCGAGACACGTATGGGGTGGCAGAATGCCGTGCGGGATGTGGGGCGAGGTGAGCGACCGGTGCAAGAACGTCGCCGCGAGACGAATCAGCGGTGCCGCGTCTACCGCCAGAGCATCTCGCACTGCCGCGGATAGCGGCTGTTCCACGGGCGCTGTGGGTGGTCCGGCATGCCAGCGTGACAGGAACGCCACGCTCCATCGCTGTTGCAACCAGCGACTGCGGCCGAATGCGGGGATGGCGAGGAACAGACGGCGCTGTTCCTGCAGGGTGCCGCATAGTGCGTCGTGGCAGGCGAGACGAAATAGCAATGGTGTGCGGTGCTGGCGCCACTGGTGCTGGGACAGCGCCTCGAGCGCGGCAGAAAAGAGGCGCGCGGCATGCATGGAGGCGATGGAGGTGTGTAGATAACGATCGGTAGCGAGCAGTGCTGCGTTCTCGGCGTGTTGCAGCAGCTCACGAAGAGAAAGCGCTTGATGGGAGCTGCACAGCGTTGCGGCGACGAGGGCGGCGCTGAACGCTCGCACAAATTCTGCCGGTCGCGGTCGGCACGACTGGCGCGATGGCGGTCCGTTGTTGGCATCGAATGATTGCAGCAAGGATGGCGCCGTAGTACCGCTCTTCGTGATGTCTGCGGAGATGAGCCGCTGCAGCGCCCGTAATTGCATCGGGCGGAGGTCACACCGGTCTGCTGGCGAATTGGGCAGGTGGCCGTGGCAGGCGCCGATGTCGGCAAGCAGATCCGACAGATGCGCCTGCGCCCACGAGGTATCCGTGAGCAGACCGCGGAATGCGCACAGCAGCGGCAGCGACGCACTCCGTTCCGGCAGTTGCCGCGGACGCTTCCGAGGTCGCTTGTTCATGACAGGCAATGTTGCCAGACGAACGCCGTGCGGGAAGAGGGTGAAATGCGAGTGAGCGTGTGTGGCATCGGTGTCGGGAGTAGGCACGTCCTCCCCGCGCACAGCTGTGTCAAGGGGTGACGCCGACGTCGAGGGTGCTGGCGAATCATCGTCCTCCTGCACCGGTAAATTTCGTGGCTCGTCTCCACTACGCACGGAGGCGTCACCCCCAGTGATGTCCGCGTCACTCCATTCCTCTTCTCCGTCCAGCGCTTCGGTCTCAGCGCCGGCGTCAAACTTGCGAAACAAGACGGACTCGGCGACCGCGCCACTCAGGTCATCCTCCGGACACACTTGAGCCACTGCGTCTACGCCAAATGTCGCCACTTTCCCGCCTTCTCCCCCTGATGGATCAGTCACCGGCCATTTCCACACACTCAGCTGTACGGCACTGCCGGCCGCGGCCGACTCGCCTCGGCGCCGCATGCGCCGCTTCGCGGTGGGCGGGCCAGTGCTGCCCTTGCACGGACGCTTCCCGCCCCGAGACTTGGACACCTCAGACGTCGCCGTACGCTTTTCATTCTCCTCTCTACGAGGTGCTTCTCTGTCCCCAAAATAGTATCTTATCGGTCGCATCGACTCGCCCCATGCGGACCCGAACACGCCCTCCAGCACGCAAGCGCACAACGCGGTGCCGCAATGCCATTTTCGCGGCAATCCGGTCGAGCGAGGACAGGCCGCCGCAGCCATCCACGCGGTTTACTTCACAACGCGCCATCGGCTTGCAAGGCGCTGGTGTCGCCAAATAACAACTGGCGCAGGTGGGGCAAACTCTGCTGGTAGGCGATATCCAGTCGAATCTCCAGGGTATTGTCGCACTGAACCTTGCCGTCGGCGCTGATGAGCAACACCCCGCCGGCGGATTCCTTGCTGAGGTGCATCTGCCGGTCTACCGACACTTGCACGGCCTCAGACGCGCCATCTACCGTGACGCACTCTTCGCCGCCTTCCTCTCGGCGTTGTGCCTCCTCCACCGCTTGCTGTATGGCATCATGTCGTTGCAGCGCCGCCGAGAGCAGCGACTCGGCCAGTGCCGCATCTTGTGGCCGCACCCGCGCCATCATCTTGCCCTCTTGGCGCATCAGAAAGATGCCCTGCGCCATCAACTCCAACAACAACGCCCGATACCGCTCGGGCGCCTCTGCACTCGCCCGCAGCAGCCGCTCGCGCACCTCCTCGTACACCTGCCGCAAACCGGTCTCCCGCTCCTTCAACACCCGCAGACGCGCCGCGTTCAACCCCGCCGAGTAGGATATTCGTTGCCCCGCCTCCGCCTGCCGCATCTTGCGGGCGTACTCGGCGCGGATCTTCTCACACTGCTCCTCGATGGTCTTCAGCTTGCGGATATTGAACTCCTCCTCTGCCTTGACCTCCAACTCGTTGATCTTCTCCTCCGCATCCTGACGAATGAAAGACACCATCTGTTGGATCTGCTGTTGCACCTGAGCATCGTTCATGGTGTGGAGATGCGTGTGCGAGGAGCGGGCAGGCGTGTTGCCAGCCTCCACACCCGCAGCCGTCTGCTCTCGGAACGCGTTTCCGTGTCCCCGCGCGGAGTGACCGGCACGCGCGTCTCGGCAGCTGGCGGCGGCCGGCTGAGCGTGGCGCCATGCTGTCATAAATCTCACCTTCAGGGAATGGGTTTCGTGGAGCAAGAGTGCTCTCCAGAGACACTGAGCGATGCAAAGGTGGTGGAAGTGCAGTCGATTTTGGACACGGTGGAGGCGTCGCGGAGTGATGCGACGGGCGGCAGGCGGGAGCGGCCCAGCGGCAGTGCGTTGCGGCAACGTTTGCAGGAGGCGGTAGTCGAGGTCACTGGCGGTATTGTGCCGCATCGGCTGCGGCGACGAATATGGCACGAGTTGCTGCAGTGTCCAGCGCCCACATATGAACGAGATGCGGGGATGGCAGGGGAGACGGTGCCGACCGGTGTGTCCGACGAGTCCATGTTGCTGGCGCTGGACGTGGCGGGGGCGCGCGGCTCAGAATATGATGCCGTGCAGGACGCGCCAGTGGAAAATGAGAACAACAACGCAGGTAGCGCCAACGCCACCGTCAATCATACTGCCGAGGTGGAGGCGCTGCAGCCAGACCTGGAGGAGACATACGAGATCATCGAGCGGGATGCGGAGAGGACCCGGCGAGGACTGCAAGCTTTTGAGGATGAGCGCACCCGGCAACAGCTGTGCCGCTGGCTGCGGGTGTTCTGCGCCAGCCGTCGCGTGCCCTACATTCAGGGGTTGAACGAGGTGGCGGCCGTCTTTCTGTTGCTGCCCGCGCCCGAAGCGGATGCTGGGGCGGATTCTCGTTACGACATGTTTGCGGCGTTCGTGGAGGCCTACCTCCCGTTCGCTCTACAGGAGGTGTCCCAGCCGTTTGTCAAGCTGAAGCAGGTGTTTCGGGCGTACGCGCGGCTGCTGGCGTACCACGACCCGGAGCTGGCAGCGCACCTGACGCGACATTCGCTGACGCCCGACATGTACACCACCAGCTGGTTCGTGACGCTGTTTGCGCACAACTTTGTGGTGGAGGCGGTTTTGGCGCTGTGGGATGCGCTGCTGCTGGACGGCGACCCGGTGCGGGTGGTGTTTTTCGCGTTGGTAATGCTGGTGTCCAATCGGCAGAGCGTGCTGATGGCCAACGAGGCGCGACTGCCGGAGCTGCTGATGCAGCTGGCGCTGCGCACCCGTACCGAAGTGCAGGCGGCGTGGCAGTGGGCCGACAAGCTGATGCGGCGCACGCCGCGCAGTTTCACCGAGGCGCTGCGTCAGGAGGTGTTTGGGGAGGGCTCGCCAGAGGCGCGGAGCTTGTTGGCAGGTTGGTGTCTGCAGATGGACGCGCGGGAGGCGCTATCGCGATATACGCCGCCATCTGCGGGGAGATTGGATGGGCGCCTGTCCATTGCCATACCGCCGTGTTGTTTGGTGGATTGCCGGGCGCGACAAGAGCGAGCTTGTGGACGGGTGGCCGGCGCGGTGGAGGTGGACCTGGAGGCGTTGCGAGATGCGAGGATGCGTCAGTCTTTGGGCGGTGCTCCGCCAGCGCCAGAGCAACCACTGGAAGCTGGGCTATCGGCCGAAGCGCGCGCGGAGTTGCGCACGGCGGAGGAGCGCCTGCAGCAGGCCGTTGCCGACAGGCTGATCGTATGCGTGTTGGGATCGGGTGGCGGCGGCGGCGGCGGCGACGACGAGGACACCGAGCTGGCACTGAACGAGGAGGCGCTGGACGTCTATCCGTTGGTGCAGTGGCTGCTGGAGCGCGGCGTGCCGTATGTTTGTGTACTGGCCGGCGGATTCGCGGCGTTGGCCGCACTGGACAACTCGTCGCTGGAGTATGATGCGGAGCGACTGCTGCAGGCACGGAGGCGCAAAGTGCTGTTGGCGCAACAGCTCCGGGGGACGGCCGCCACGGCACACGCCAATAACAACCGTGCCGCTATCGTCGATCGCCCCGAGTGGAAGATCGATCGGGTGCTGTTGACGGCGCTCGGGTGGCGCAACACGCGCACTTCCGACGCGTCGTTGGCGCGTGCCCCGCCGGACGAGTGGATGCAGCGCGACCGTCTGCGACTGGCCAAAGACACCGGGGTGGATTTGGCATCGCCGCTGACGCTGCGACGGCTGCAGCTGTATCCGTGTCTGAAATTTCAGCGCAAGAGCAACGCGTTCGTGAAGCGGTACCTGGGGGTGACACGGCGAGCGCTGTTCGTGTTGGCGCCGGATCGCGCCCGCAACACCGTGTTCCGCATCAAGTCGGGGCGCGCCCTGCTGCAGCTGCGACGCATCGTGTTTCGGAAAGAGCGCCGCGACCTGGTGGTGTTCGAGTTTCGGGCGGCGAGCTCGCCGGCGGTGGACAAGAAGATCGTGTGTTGCATGCCCGACGGTCTGGATGAGTGTGTGGGGCAGATTCGGGCCTATTTGGTGGCGCTGAAGAGCCAGTTGCGGGCGCAACGGGCAGCGGCATCGGCGGGGAAGCGTGCCATGGAAGGCAATAGAGGTTGACCGTGCAAAGAGGCGGCGGTCTGTTGCCGACTGCATGGAGTGGCAGGCGCGTGTAGCCACTGCTGGTATACGTTATGTCTGCCCCGATTCCCATATCTCTGTGACGTTTTTCGTCTTGCGCCGCTCCCCGACGGCACGCCAGGGGCGAAGCGTCACGGCGCGCCGACTTCGGCACGCGGTTCGGCGTGACACGAGGGGCGGCCGCGGCAGCCAGCTCGCACAAGGGACGAGGCGCAACCGCTTGAGTGGCACAGGACAAGCTTTCGAGAGTGCCACGATTGACGCACACACCTCATGCAACGTTTTCACAGTTCACTGGGGTTTGCAAGCGCGAATGGAGTGGGGTGGCGAGCGGCACTCCTTGGCCGAGGAACCGCCGCCAGCGGCAACTCGGACTGGGTGCGACGTGCACGGCACGTCAGCGTTTCACGTCGACGCCATAGCCCTCGACTCCCAACGACTCGTGGCCGCGCCATATCACTGCGGATGGCCCTACCGCCGGTGGCCACGCTCCCGCACTACGCTTGGCTTTTGAGCGACTCGGTCGCCCTGGAGGTGGGCCCGGTGCACATCGAGAACGCCGCCACCATCCTGTTGCTAGGATCCATCGGTGCCGGCGTCGTGGTGTCTATGATGGTCATCTTCGTCATCTCCCGGCAGTGATACCGCCTCGGTGGAGTCGTCTTCGCCACGTCGGCGGCGGGCGACCGGACTTTTTTCCTGGAGACTCGGCCGGCTTGCGTAAACCGTCGTCGGTCGCTGCTGCGGCGTGTCCTTGCGCACCTCATTCGGCACCGCTATGCCCTCATGCTCTCTTCCTGACTTTTTAACCCTGCTCCTCTCTCTCCTCGCCTTTCACCGGGTGGGCACGCTGGTGTTCCGGCGGCAGCTGTGTCGCAGCCACTACTCGCGGCACCGCGGGGTGCAGGAGCTGTTCGCCACCACCCTGGCACTATGTCTGTTGCTGTTCGAGCTGTTTGTGCTGGAGGTGCTGCACTGGATGGACGAGGCCGTGCGTTTGTTGGTTTGGACGGTGGCGCTGTACACCGTGGTGGCCCAGTTGACGCTATCGCTACCGCTCGCGCTGGCCTACTATTCCCTCCGGGACCGACGCTGCCGTCCGCTGACTTGCCTGCTGGGCAGTGCTCTCGCTGAGATGGCTTTTCTGGTGCTGTTACGGTTGGGCGCCTACACCACCCTGCGACTCTCTCGACAGGTGCACACCTCGGTGGCGGAGGAGGCGTTCGCGCCAACGCGCATGCTGCACGGCGTACGCGATGCCCTCGACGCCGGTCGTCGCGCGGTGTACGCGTTGCCGCACCTGCCACAGTGGCTGCCGAGCGTCGGACAGACATTACGCAGCACCGAGTGGAGTGCGCTGGCGCTGCAGTGGTTTACGGTGCATTTTCAGAGCGTGGCCACGTTGGGCACGGTGCTCATCGCCGCCATGTCGGGCGTCGGCTCGGCCAGTTGGGTGGTGGACTGGCTGAGCGACTGGATGTGTGAGTCGCCCACGCTGCGGGAATTAGACGCGCTGGAACAGCGCTTGATGCAGTGTCTGCAACAGGTGCGCGCGGAGAAGGAGGCGCAGTGTCTGACCGCGGCACCGCCCCGAAACGTTGCACACTCCGAGCGACAGCTGGAACGCACGTTTCTGGTGTATTCGCGACTGGTGACGCGGCTGGAGCAGGAGCGCGCCTCCACCGCCACCATCACCGGCCGCCTCTGGACGCTGGCCTCGCGTCTGTTCGCCGCTTTCTGTGTCTATCGAATCGTGGCATCGGTCGTGCACCTGCTCCTCCCCGCCGCGCCCGGCACGGACGCCGTATCCGCGGCGCTGTCGTTTGCGGTGGAGCGCCTCGGCCTGCACATCGATGTCGAGACGTGGAGCCGCTACCTGGTGTTTCTCGTGTCGGCCGCGCTCATCGGCTCCGCCACCAAATGGATCCTCACCGAGATGGACGGCGCCTACGACCGCTTCACCCGGCGCAACGTCAGCCTCAGCACCAGCGTGCCGGTGCTGCTGGCCGAGCTCACCGGCTTTTACGTCGTCTCCTTCCTGGTGCTGCTGCGCGGCAATCTGCCGTCGACCTATCGCTACCGGGCGCTGCACTGGTTCGAACAGCAGCGCACCATGCAGGTGTTTCAGGAACTCTTCACCGAGACATTCCTGTATTGTGCGGTGCTGGCGCTGGCGGTGTTCGCCAAACGCGCCCGCGACGCTCAGCGCGCTCGCCATCACGCCCTGCACGGCTGATGAAGTGGTGGTGTTTATCGCGTCTTGTTGCCCGTTCGTTTCTGCTCTCACTCACTCACTCACTCACTCACTCACTCACTTTCAGTACCATCCTTTGTTGGCGCCGGTGGCGTTCTTGGTCTTGAGCCAGCGCATGTGCTCGTGGTCGTCGGCGCTCAGCGAGATGTGGCCGTACACCCAGGCGCGGAAGTACCAAAAGCACCAGAACACAACGATGATCAATGTGCCCAGCTGTGCCGGTTTGATCACCTCCGGCACCCACGGACCGTCCACCACCATGTGCGCGAACAGCAGCTCGGCGAACAGCAGCGGCGGCAAGTAGTGGTAGATGAAGGTGCTGCGGGCGATGGGCGCGTACGGCAGCAGGCCCAGCGCGTACCCCAGCAACAGGAACACGGCGACGCGCAGGTGCTGCTGGATGCGGCTGCGGGCCGCCGGGCGGTGGCGCGCGTGGGCCAGCCAGCGCAACGCGAACGGCAGCGCGACAATGGTGAGCAGCACCACCGCCAGGGTCATCCAGAACAACAGCGGGTTGCCAAGGAGGTATATCTGCATGGCGGTGCCCGGCTCGAGCACCTTGCCATCCGCGTCGATGCTGCCCTCCTGCCAGCGATTCCAGTAAAGCAGGCCGCGGCCGGTGTACGGCCAGGTGATCCACTTGCTCTGCCATTCGTGCTCGTCCAGGATGGCCTTGTTGGCGCGATACATCTCCGCGTTCAGCTGCCAGACCAGTTTGAAAAAGTTGGGTTTGGTGGCGTTGGCGTCGTAGTTCTCGTTGCCGATGAGGGTGCGCTGAAACTCGTCGCTCATGAACGCGTCGCCCTCGCCGCTGAAGATGAGCACCCGGAAGTGCACGTACCACAGCGCTACGTACAGCATCATAGCCACCGCGCCCACCAAGAAGCAATTGCTCCACTCCAGCGGGTGCTCCAGGAACACCGAAGCCGCCACCGACTCCAGTCCGAACAGGCCAGGCACCACCAGCGTGGTCCACTTGACCGACAGCGCTGCCCCGCTGGCCAGCCCGGCCAGCACCGAGCGCCAACGCCGCTGGCGGCTGGCCGGCGGCCCCTCCCACAGATACAGAAACGCCAACATGGTCAGCGCGCAGTAGAATATCAGCTGTGAGTCGGTGAGGATGTGGCGCGCCTCGATCACGTTCAGCATATCGAACAGCACGAAGAATGCCGCCAGGCCGGCGGCCGCCCGTGACAGGCGCATCTTGCGCGCCACCAGGTAGGTCACGGCCGGCAGCAGCGCCCCGAAGAACGCCGCACACCCGCGCATAACGTAGTAGCGCGACTCGGGCGGGTACGAGCTCTCCTTGTACCAGTCGCGGTTGGGCACGTCACGCAACACCTTGGCCACCGCCGCGAGGGTCAGTTTGGCCAGCGGCGGGTGGATGTCAAAAAAGTAGCTGCGGTTCAGGTAGAGGTGCGCGAACGACGCAAAGTGCACCTCATCGAACACCGTCTCCGGCGGCCAGGCGATGCGGTAAAAGCGCGTCCAAAAGCCGAGTATGAGCAGGAGAAGGAGCATGAGGGACTCGGCGTGTTGTTGCAGGCGCGGCGTCAACCACTGCAGGACGGTGTCCACCCAGGGCGTTTCAGTGTCCACCTTGCCGTCGGCGACAGTCGATGCGTCTGATTGGTCCATGGAAACGGATTCGGTCTCCGTCGACCGCCGTCGCGCTGGCGGCATGAGGTGTCGGGGCCCGTGGAACGGAAGACGTTGCTGCGTGACACCGCACGCGCAGCGCGACAGAGCATCGCGGCGCCGCGTCGCTGACACCGGTCGGTAACGTCCGCAGACGCCGCTGCGATACCAAAACCAGACCACTTCCCATGGGGGCACGGGAGAGGTAAGTCACCCTTGGGAATGCCTTCCGTTTCAGACGGTGGCGTTCATGGCGACTCGAGCAATGTCGTCCTCGAGGCGCACCTTCTCTCGCTCCTCTCAAGCGCCCGGCGCTTGCCGCAAAGCCGCGACCAGTGGCAACTAGCCGTGAAACGGTTGCGACTATGGCTACTGAACGACGACAATCAGCCCGTGCGTCCACCGTGCATGCTGCTGCTGGACCTATACCCCAGCGGGGCGCTCCGGGCGCACCGCTTCACCCCGGCGGCGACGGCGACGGGCACTCTGCCCACGCCGCGCGAGGTGCTGCAATTTTTGGTAGAGGAAATGCTGACGCCGCAACGAGAGCAGCGGGAGCGACGGCGCCCAGCCAGCATTTCCTTCGTGGACGGCGCCTTGGCCACCGCGCTGGCCAAACCGCTGTCGTACGTGCTAGGCGCGCCTGACGACTGGGTGCCGCCGGTGCTCTCCGAGGCGGACGGCGTGCGCGACTTTATGGTACGGTTCGCGGAGAAGCTGGTGGCGCAAGGCAAAGGCACCTCGTCGCCGGCCGCCGAGCAGCCCGGGCTCGTCGACGCTGTCCGCGAGCGCGGCCACTCAGCTGCGGCCATAGCGTTGGTGGCTCGCTACTTTCGCACGGCGGCTGCCTGGTACCGGCGAGCGCCATGGACGCGCATTCCCGACCGGTGGCTCTTTCGGGTGGAGACACCCACCGACAGCGGCGGTCATTCGTTCCAGACGTTTTTTGTGGCCATTCTGGGTGGCCGCACCCCTGGTCTCGTGGCCATGCCATCGGTGCGTGGTGCTCGCAAACGCTACCAGGCGTCCGTGAAAGGCGCAGATGCCACAGCGGATGCAGCGGACGACATTCCCGACACGGTGTTCTGTGCGTACACCGGGCAAGTACTGCCCGGCCCCTATGCCTGGCGCTGCTCCCGCTGCCACGCGGCCTATTACCTAGACGAGAGTGCCCAGCGGGCGGATTGGCGGCGCCACGCCCCCGAGTGCGACCGCATCGCCGCCGCGCGCGAGCCCGCCACTGCCGCCTCCACCGCTGACACCCTGCGCATTCAGCGGCCGTTCTGGTGTCAGGTGGAGCTGGTGCACATGTATATGGAGGAGTCGGCGCTGCCGTTCGACGACCTCGATGCCATCGGGGAGCATCAGTGGCCCATTGCCGAGCCGCCTGGAGCCTCCTGGCCGGTGCCTTTCGTGACCCGCAGCGGCCCGGCGCTGTTGCAGCCCAAGGTGGAGCGGCCGACTCGACATCAGTTGGAGTGGCTGACTGACATGTTGGAGTGGATGCTCGCCGATGGCCATCTGGAGTGCATGGTGGGAAAATGCCCCGCCATCACGGAGACATCTGCTCGGGTGTCTTTCGTGGAGGACATGGCCTGCAGGGAGGCTCGCCACTAAACCTTTCGTTTGCGGGCACGTCATCTGCCGCCTTGTGCGCTCCGTGTCCTGTGCTCATGGCCGCGCCGCTGGCGTTGTTCTTCACGGCACCGCTTCAAGTGCAAGTGCTGCCCGATGAGAGCGTGTGCCGTCCACTGGCACCCGATGAGCTGCGTGTGCAGGTACAGTCGTCGTGTGTCAGCACCGGAACCGAGCTCCTGCTGTACCGCGGCCTGCTGCCCGCAGACGACGCGCTCGACGCCACCATCACCGGCTACGAAACGGTGAAAAACACCGGCACCACACACTACCCCACCAAGTACGGCTACTGTGCGTGCGGTCGGGTCACCGAGACCGGCGCTGCCGCCGAGGCTGCCGCTTGGCGCGAGCGCCAGGTGTTGGCGTTGGCGCCGCACGCCGCCGAGGTCATTGTGCGAGCGAAGGACGTGTTGCTGGAGCTGGACACGGTGAGCACGCCGTTGCGAGAACGAATTCTGCACTGTCCGCTGCTGGTGCCGGCGGTGGAGACCTGCCTGAGTCTGTTGCACGACGCCGCGCCGCTGGTGGGCGATCGAGTGGGCGTGGTCGGTGCCGGCTTTTATGGCGTCCTGTTGGCGGCGTGTCTACACACCAGCCTGCCTCAGAATGCGTTGTGCATTGTGGAAAAGCAGGCAGCGCGACGACAAGTGCTGGAAGGATTGCTGGTTGGTGGTCCGCGTTTGGTGACCCTTCATCCCGACCTCGAGTCTGTGCGACAGTCTGGCGTGGCCCACACTTGCGATGTGGTGATCGACATGTCCGGCACGCCGGCAGGTTTGAATACGGCGCTGCAGATGGTGCAACGCTCGGGGCGCGTGGTGCTGGGCTCATGGCTGGGCCATGCCGCCGCCAGCGTGCCAGTGCCTGCGCTCGGCTCAGCGCGCTTGCACCGCAGCCACGCTCAAATCGTCTTTTCGCAGGTGAGCGAGCTGCCGCCGCATCTCAGCATGCGTTACGATAAGCGCCGCCGATTGGACATGGGATTGCATCTGCTGGAGCAAATGAAGGACGCGGTGGGCGCGTTATGTTCACAAGTGGTGCGAGCCAGTATTGGCGACGCCCCCGCAATGTTTGCGGCACTGTGTCGCGGCACTCTAGATGGCATTGTGCGCTTTGACTATCGACCGTGACGTTTCCGGGCCCTGAGGTGCTGCTGTGTAGTTCGCTGCTGCCTCCGCCTGGCCCTCCACGGTCGGAACACGCAGTGCCGTGCAGTCGCTCCGGCAGGCCGGGCGAGACCAGATTGCCCGAAAACCGTGGTTGCTCAGCAGACGTCTAGGCAAGTAAGGCCACGAGGAGTCCTCGTTCGCGGTGTGATCGGTCGTTCGGGCCCTGCAGTACGCGATGGTGACAACGTCAGAAATGTCAGGCTCTATCTTGCGGTTGTGCCCATGTGCTAAGCGTTGCGGTGAAGCAGGTGCAAAATTCTTCTTCTTGGTAGAACCTTCACGGGGATGACCCAGATTGGCCGGGTTTCGAAGGCCATACGGAAGGGAAAAAGCGATTCGCAGCAGGTTGAATACGGTATTGCTGTTGCGGTTGTGTCTCCACACACACTCCGTATGTTGACACTGCAGCAGACGTTAGACTGTGCATGCATTCTCGTCTTTCGCACGGCATTTGTGCAGGTGAGACCGAGCACTGCCGGCTGCGCTGTAACCGACACACCGACCAGATACGCTGTGCATGGCCTCGGTTGTTGTGTCGGAATACCAGTTGTCGCCACACCCACACGCTACACCGCGACGAAAACGCCGTATGCAACCGACTGCTCGTCGTCGGGAGGCCTATGTCAATTACACACAGCGATGGACCTGTTGGTGTCGTCGTATGTCGAGAAGAGCAACAACAAGAATGACTCGGCGTCATCCACTTTACCGAAGGTCAACGATGACCAAGCAGACGAGTTCTGTCTTTTACCTGCTTTTCAACAACATCCAAGTTTATTATTCGGTGTTGATAGCGCTGGTGCTCCCTCTGCACGCATTCGATGCTGTCCTCATTCATGTGTGTCTTTCCTGGGTGTATTCTGGTCGTTGCCGTTCCGTGCATGCAATCCACTTTCCGGCTCTCGTTCCCGTTGCCCCAGCGCCGTCGGTCCGTGCGCGCTCCCCAATCTGCCTTCTCCCACGCTAACGTATGGCCACACACTCTGTATCGTTGACACACACCTCGTCGTCGGTGCAACAGCGCACCTTGTTCACAAAGTTGTCCGACGGTATGGTGTAGGTGCCGCACTGCTTCGACGGGTCCCGGCACACGCAGAACGAGGCCGCGGTGCCATAGGTAGTGGTGGTGGATGATGATAACGCCGTGTTGCCGCTGGCTCCCGCGGTGTAGGCGCAGTCCTGGGTGGCGGTGTTGCAGCACTCGGGACCGCACGGCACATACGTGGTAGAGTTGCTCGTTCCCGAACTGGTGCTGTCGGTGGCCGTCGTTGACCCCGCCGACTGACACACAAACTGCGGCACCTTCTGATAGCACTCGCCGCCGTAGCCCACACAACAGCCCGCCTGCAGACACTGCTGCACCGTGGGTGTTGTCGAGGAAGATTGGTGCTGTGGGTGACAGGGCTGTCGCTCAAACTGCGGCACCGCACAGGTGTGCTCTGCCTGGTAACAGTACGGTTTGGAGAGGTATTCGGTGTGGTGTTAGCGTCGTAGCAGCATCCCTGGGAGAGGCAGGTGAAGCTGCGAATGCGCGGCTGGCCGCGCGGTTGGCGTGTGTGGACCGGATGTTTGGTGGTGGATAGGGGGCAGCAGGGCACCGGGACAGCGGTGCCTGCCGTTGGAGGGTGGTCGTCGTCGTAGAGGCACCACGGGGCGATGGTGATGATGAAGATGAGGTGGTGGTGGTGGTTGGTGGTGGTGAGTCGGTTGGCCGCAGAGCATGTGGGCATGGCGCGGGAGTTGTTGGTAGTGGATGTGATACGTTGCAGGGCGCGCCGGGGGTGCGGGAGAAATGGAGAGACGCGTGGGTACCCTTAGTGTTGTTGTTGTTGGAGTGTGAGTGTGACTGTGAGTGAGGGAATTAGTGCGGGGTGCGCGTGAATGTCAGGGAGTGGGGGTGGTGTTGCGGCGGTCGTTCCGGTTACGATGGCCGCATCGGAACGCCGTGTTATTGTTGTTGTTGTTGGGGGAATCGGGCACTGGTGCGTCTCTGTGTTGGTGTGTGGAATCGAAATGAGGCGATCTGGGGCAGCGCAGATGGAAGTGGGTTTGGGGCCGCTGAGCGAGCTATAGAGATGTTGAACTGCGGGGTGTTGGGTTTCGAGGGTGGTGGGGTGTTGGCGGGTGAGCGCCTGGTCGGGTGGTGGTGGTGATGGGAGTGTTTGGGTGTGTTGGTCGGTTGGGGGGTGTTGAGGCGAGTGACGACCGGTTTGGGCGGGAACGGCCAGCGGGTCGGTTGGGAGCTGGGAGCTGGGGGAGTGTTGGCGGGTGAGCGCCTGATGGGTTGATGATCGGTGGTGGTGGGAGAGGGGTCATGGGCGTGCGGGAGCGTTGGTTGGTGGGTGTTGGGAGTGTTGGGAGTGTTTGGAGTGTTCATGAGTGTGTGTTGGGTGTTGGGGTCGGTTTGGGGCGGGAACGGCCAGCGGGTCGGTTGGGAGCTGGGAGCTGGGGGAGTGTTGGCGGGTGAGCGCCTGATGGGTTGACGATCGGTGGTGGTGGGAGAGGGGTCATGGGCGTGCGGGAGAGTTGGTTGGTGGGTGTTGGGAGTGTTGGGAGTGTGTTGGGGTGGTTGGAAGCGGAAGCGGGGAGCGGTGGCTGCGCGTGCGTCTGGGAGTGCAAAAGAACGCTGAGAGCTCTGGATCGAATGATCGATTGAAGGAATGAGCGATTGATGGGGTGAGCGTGTGGGATGGGCGTTGCGCAGCGTTACGCAGCGTCGGGAGGCGTGTGTGTGTGTGTGTGTGAGTGTTGTGACGGTGGTGGTTGGCTACAGGCGAAGGAGCGGGGCAGGTGAAGTGAGATGGGTGAGTATGGGTGTGTATGGGATGGTGTGTTGATGGATGTGGAGATGTAGGTGAATGATTGTTGGTGGTTGGTGGTGGGTTGGAGTGAGATGAATGGAGGTGTTGGTGTTGGTGGATGACGGAGTGTTGGTGGAGTGAAGTTGGAGGGCGGCTGTGAGTGTATGCGTTTGGGAGTGAGTGGCTGGTTGTGGTGGGTGGATGCGTGTGTGTGTGGGATGAGCGTGTGTTGCCTGAGTGGGTGTTACTGGGGCGGTTCGTTGGCGTGGGTGTGTGTGCGCCGGACGGTGGGACGGTGGCACGGTGGGACGGTGGCGAGAGGTGGGAAAAGCGTTTTGGAGTGTTGGCGGGCGCAAGACGAGTCGGTGTTGATGCGGCTGGTGGTAGACGAGGGGAGTGCCGGGTGTATGGAATCGTATGGAATCGGGTCGCCTTGTGTGTGGATGCGCACAGATCGGTAACGGTTGTGGGAGCGGCGGCGCCTTGTGGGTGCGCGCGCGCCGATCGGCAGCGGCGCGCAGGTGAGGGTGCGCGTTGATTGTGTCGATCGAGAACAGCAGACAAGAAGCGGCGATCGCGGCGATGGCGCGGAGTGGTGGATGCGGTGTGGGCGCCCCCTGGTGGGAAAGCGTCGGTGAAAGAGAGAGAGAGCGATGGTGGTGGTGGGCAGCGCGGCGGCGGTTCCGGTGTCTATGTGGGTAGTGTTGTTGCTGCTGCAGGGTGTATGTTACGAGTCCGAGAACGGCGACGATGATGAAGCGCGTGGAAGGTGTATGTGTGAGAGTGTGTGTGTGTATGGGAGTGGCGTGACCTGAATGGAATGGATGTGGCACGGCAAGCCGCAATTGCGTTTTTTGTGGATGTGTATGGCCGATCGGCGCCGTGCCCTGCCCGGGAGTGGCGCGTGTGTGGCTTGTTGGAGCGGTGGGGAACGGGCATGGGGAGTGGGGCGGCGCGTGTCGGGAATGTGTTTTCGTTATTTGTTTTTTATTGGGGATCGACGTGAGCGCGCGCGATCGTGCGCACGGGAGAGCGTTTGGGGGAATGGGAGTTGTGTCGCGTGTGAGTTGGGTGAGATCGGGCGACCGGGTGTGAGTTGGGTGGGATCGGGCGACCGGGTGTGAGTTGGGTGGGATCGGGCGACCGGGTGTGAGTTGGGTGGGATCGGGCGAAGGGGTGTGAGTTGGGTGGGATCGGGAGACCGGGTGTGAGTTAGGGGGAATGGGGGGGAATGGGGGGGAATGGGGGGGAATGGGGGGGAATGGGGGGGAATGGGGGGGAATGGGGGGGAATGGGGGGGAATGGGGGGGAATGGGGGGGAATGGGGGGGAATGGGGGGGAATGGGGG
>JANCYW010000013.1:305000-369768 GCA_026184775.1 Cyanidium caldarium | reverse complement strand
CCCTTCCCCCCATTCCCCCCATTCCCCCCATTCCCCCCCATTCCCCCCCATTCCCCCCCATTCCCCCCCATTCCCCCCCATTCCCCCCCATTCCCCCCCATTCCCCCCCATTCCCCCCCATTCCCCCCCATTCCCCCCCATTCCCCCCCATTCCCCCCCATTCCCCCCTAATTCACACCCGGTCGCCCGATCTCACCCAACTCACACCCCTTCGCCCGATCCCACCCCAACTCACACCCGGTCGCCCGATCTCACCCAACTCACACCCCTTCGCCCGATCCCACCCAACTCACACCCGGTCGCCCGATCCCCCCCAACGCACACCCGGTCGCCCGATCCCACCCAACTCACACCCGGTCGCCCGATCCCCCCTAATTCACACCCGGTCGCCCGATCCCACCCAACTCACACCCGGTCGCCCGATCCCCCCTAATTCACACGCGACACCACTCCCATTCCCCCAAACGCTCTCCCGTGCGCACGATCGCGCGCGCTCACATCGATCCCCAATAAAAAACAAATAACGAAAACACATTCTCGACATGCGCCGCCCCACTCCCCATGCCCGTTCCCCACCGCTCCAACAAGCCACACACGCTCCACTCCCGGGCAGGGCACGGCGCCGACCGGCGATACACATCCACAAAAAACGCAATTGCGGCTTGCCATGCCACACAACATCCATTCCATTCAGGTCACGCCACTCCCACACACACACACACTCCCGTCCACAACACCCGCTCCCACACATACACCTTCCACACGCTTCATCATCGTCGCCGTTCCGGGACTCGTTACATACACCCTGCAGCAGCAACAACAACACTACCCACATAGACACCGGAACCGCCGCCGCGCTGCCCACCACCACCATCGCTCTCTCCCACTACCACCGACGCTTTCCCACCAGGTGGCGCCCACACCGCATCCACCACTCCGCGCCATCGCCGCGATCGCCGCTTCTTGTCTACTGTTCTCGATCGACACAATCAACGCGCCCCTCACCTGCGCGCCGCCGCCGATCGGCGCGCGCGCACCCACAAGGCGCCGCCGCTCCCATAACCGTCACCGATCTGTGCGCATCCACACACAAGGCGACTCCATTCCATACGATTCCACTCCACTCCATACGCTTCCATACACTCGGCACTCCCCTCGTCTACAACCAGCCGCATCAACACCGACTCCTCTCGCACCCGCCAACACACCGAAACGCTTTTCCCACCTCCCGCCACCGTCCCACCGTCCCACCGTCCGGCGCACACACACACACACCATCCAACCACCCCAGTAACACCCACTCAGGCAACACACGCTCATCCCACTCACACACGCATCCACCCACCACAACCAGCCACTCACTCCCAAACGCATACACTCACTTACACAAGCGCACACACACTCACAGCCGCCCTCCAACTTCACTCCACCAACACTCCCACATCCACCAACACCAACACCTCCATTCATCTCACTCCAACCCACCACCAACCCTCAACAATCATTCACCTACATCTCCACATCCATCAACACCCCATCCCACACACACCCATACTCACCCATACTCACCCATCTCACTTCACCTGCCCCGCTCGTTCCCCTGTAGCCAACCACCACCATCACAACACTCACACACACACACACGCCTCCCGACGCTGCGCAGCGCTGCGCAACGCCCATCCCACACGCTCACCCCATCAATCGCTCATTCCTTCATTCCTTCCATCGATCCAGAGCTCTCAGCGTTCTTTTACACTCCCAGACGCACGCGCAGCCACCGCTCCCCGCTTCCGCTTCCAACCACCCCAACGCACTCCCAACACACTCCACACCCACCAACCAACGCTCCCGCACGCCCATGACCCCTCTCCCACCACCACCGATCATCAACCCATCAGGCGCTCACCCGCCAACACTCCCCCAGCTCCCAGCTCCCAACCGACCCGCTGGCCGTTCCCGCCCCAAACCGACCCCAACACCCAACACACACTCATGAACACTCCAAACACTCCCAACACACTCCACACCCAACAACCAACGCTCCCGCACCCTCATGACCCCTCTCCCACCACCACCACCGCCCATCGTCGTCGGTCAGCCCAAGCCCTCATACGCCAGCGCCGCGCCAACGCCCACCGCCCACCGCGTGCCCACTGCACGCCCTTACGCCAGCACGTAACACACTCGAAACACAACACCACCTCCCCCACTCACCCAAACACTCCATACGTATACTCACGCGCACACACACACACACGCTCTCTCACTCGACACCACTGCCCCCCACGCACTGCCCAATGGCGCCGCACGACACTCTTACCATTCCCCGCCCGCGCACGATCGATCGGCAATCGGCAATCGGCAATCGGCAATCGGCAATCGGCAATCGGCAATCGCCTTCAATCAGTAATCCGTAATCGGCGATTTTCCTCGATCGGCAATCGGCAATCGCCTTCAATCACTATTCCGTAATCGGCGATTGTCTTCGATCGGCAATCGGCAATCGGCAATCGCCTTCAATCAGTAATCCGTAATCGGCGATTGTCTTCGATCGGCAATCAGTGATCGGCAATCGGCAATCAGTGATCGGCAATCGCCTTCAATCAGTAATCCGTAATCGGCGATTTTCCTCGATCGGCAATCGGCAATCGCCTTCAATCTTTATTCCGTAATCGGCGATTTTCCTCGATCGGCAATCGGCAATCGCCTTCAATCTTTATTCCGTAATCGGCGATTTTCCTCGATCGGCAATCGGCAATCGGCAATCGCTTTCAATCAGTAATCCGTAATCGGCGATTGTCTTCGATCGGCAATCAGTGATCGGCAGTCGGCAATCGCCTTCAATCAGTAATCCGTAATCGGCGATTTTCCTCGATCGGCAATCAGTGATCGGCAATCGGCAATCAGTGATCGGCAATCGCCTTCAATCACTAATCCGTAATCGGCGATTTTCCTCGATCGGCAATCGGCAATCGCCTTCAATCGGCGTTGCCCTCTCTCAACCATCAACCATCCCACAGCGCGAAAACCCGAAATCCGCCATCCCGCATCCCTAACACCATCCGGCCACGTAACCGTCTGCCCCAACACGCACACACACAAAACCCAAAACGCCCCAACCGCCCGACACAGCGACGCCGCCCGGTCGCAGGGCGCCGCGCTTTTTCCGCGCCATTTTCCACAATTTCCCCTTTTCCCGGCCGATGCTGCGTTCCAAATCGCGCGCGCGCGCATGCCACCCCCAATCTCGCCCGCCGTGCGCCCGCCCGCCCCCACACGCGACACCACTCCCAATCCCCCAAACGCTCTCCCGTGCGCACGATCGCGCGCGCTCACGTCGATCCCCAATAAAAAACAAATAACGAAACACATTCTCGACATGCGCCGCCCCACTCCCCATGCCCGTTCCCCACCGCTCCAACAAGCCACACACGCTCCACTCCCGGGCAGGGCACGGCGCCGATCGGCGATACGCAACCACAAAAAACGCAATTGCGGCTTGCCATGCCACACAACATCCATTCCATTCAGGTCACGCCACTCCCACACACACACACACTCCCGTCCACAACACCCGCTCCCACACATACACCTTCCACACGCTTCATCATCGTCGCCGTTCCGGGACTCGTTACATACACCCTGCAGCAGCAACAACAACACTACCCACATAGACACCGGAACCGCCGCCGCGCTGCCCACCACCACCATCGCTCTCTCCCACTACCACCGACGCTTTCCCACCAGGTGGCGCCCACACCGCATCCACCACTCCGCGCCATCGCCGCGATCGCCGCTTCTTGTCTACTGTTCTCGATCGACACAATCAACGCGCCCCTCACCTGCGCGCCGCCGCCGATCGGCGCGCGCGCACCCACAAGGCGCCGCCGCTCCCATAACCGTCACCGATCTGTGCGCATCCACACACAAGGCGACTCCATTCCATACGATTCCACTCCACTCCATACGCTTCCATACACTCGGCACTCCCCTCGTCTACAACCAGCCGCATCAACACCGACTCCTCTCGCACCCGCCAACACACCGAAACGCTTTTCCCACCTCCCGCCACCGTCCCACCGTCCCACCGTCCGGCGCACACACACACACACCATCCAACCACCCCAGTAACACCCACTCAGGCAACACACGCTCATCCCACTCACACACGCATCCACCCACCACAACCAGCCACTCACTCCCAAACGCATACACTCACTTACACAAGCGCACACACACTCACAGCCGCCCTCCAACTTCACTCCACCAACACTCCCACATCCACCAACACCAACACCTCCATTCATCTCACTCCAACCCACCACCAACCCTCAACAATCATTCACCTACATCTCCACATCCATCAACACCCCATCCCACACACACCCATACTCACCCATACTCACCCATCTCACTTCACCTGCCCCGCTCGTTCCCCTGTAGCCAACCACCACCATCACAACACTCACACACACACACACGCCTCCCGACGCTGCGCAGCGCTGCGCAACGCCCATCCCACACGCTCACCCCATCAATCGCTCATTCCTTCATTCCTTCCATCGATCCAGAGCTCTCAGCGTTCTTTTACACTCCCAGACGCACGCGCAGCCACCGCTCCCCGCTTCCGCTTCCAACCACCCCAACGCACTCCCAACACACTCCACACCCACCAACCAACGCTCCCGCACGCCCATGACCCCTCTCCCACCACCACCGATCATCAACCCATCAGGCGCTCACCCGCCAACACTCCCCCAGCTCCCAGCTCCCAACCGACCCGCTGGCCGTTCCCGCCCCAAACCGACCCCAACACCCAACACACACTCATGAACACTCCAAACACTCCCAACACACTCCACACCCAACAACCAACGCTCCCGCACCCTCATGACCCCTCTCCCACCACCACCACCGCCCATCGTCGTCGGTCAGCCCAAGCCCTCATACGCCAGCGCCGCGCCAACGCCCACCGCCCACCGCGTGCCCACTGCACGCCCTTACGCCAGCACGTAACACACTCGAAACACAACACCACCTCCCCCACTCACCCAAACACTCCATACGTATACTCACGCGCACACACACACACACGCTCTCTCACTCGACACCACTGCCCCCCACGCACTGCCCAATGGCGCCGCACGACACTCTTACCATTCCCCGCCCGCGCACGATCGATCGGCAATCGGCAATCGGCAATCGGCAATCGGCAATCGGCAATCGGCAATCGCCTTCAATCAGTAATCCGTAATCGGCGATTTTCCTCGATCGGCAATCGGCAATCGCCTTCAATCACTATTCCGTAATCGGCGATTGTCTTCGATCGGCAATCGGCAATCGGCAATCGCCTTCAATCAGTAATCCGTAATCGGCGATTGTCTTCGATCGGCAATCAGTGATCGGCAATCGGCAATCAGTGATCGGCAATCGCCTTCAATCAGTAATCCGTAATCGGCGATTTTCCTCGATCGGCAATCGGCAATCGCCTTCAATCTTTATTCCGTAATCGGCGATTTTCCTCGATCGGCAATCGGCAATCGCCTTCAATCTTTATTCCGTAATCGGCGATTTTCCTCGATCGGCAATCGGCAATCGGCAATCGCTTTCAATCAGTAATCCGTAATCGGCGATTGTCTTCGATCGGCAATCAGTGATCGGCAGTCGGCAATCGCCTTCAATCAGTAATCCGTAATTGGCGATTTTCCTCGATCGGCAATCGGCAATCGCCTTCAATCAGTAATCCGTAATCGGCGATTGTCTTCGATCGGCAATCAGTGATCGGCAGTCGGCAATCGCCTTCAATCAGTAATCCGTAATTGGCGATTTTCCTCGATCGGCAATCGGCAATCGCCTTCAATCACTATTCCGTAATCGGCGATTGTCTTCGATCGGCAATCAGTGATCGGCAATCGCCTTCAATCAGTAATCCGTAATCGGCGATTTTCCTCGATCGGCAATCGGCAATCGGCAATCGGCAATCGCCTTCAATCAGTAATCCGTAATCGGCGATTTTCCTCGATCGGCAATCGGCAATCGGCAATCGGCAATCAGTGATCGGCAATCGCCTTCAATCAGTAATCCGTAATCGGCGATTTTCCTCGATCGGCAATCAGTGATCGGCAGTCGCCTTCAATCAGTAATCCGTAATCGGCGATTGTCTTCGATCGGCAATCAGTGATCGGCAATCGGCAATCAGTGATCGGCAATCGCCTTCAATCAGTAATCCGTAATCGGCGATTTTCCTCGATCGGCAATCGGCAATCGGCAATCGGCAATCGGCAATCGGCAATCGGCAATCGCCTTCAATCACTAATCCGTAATCGGCGATTGTCTTCGATCGGCAATCAGTGATCGGCAGTCGGCAATCGCCTTCAATCAGTAATCCGTAATCAGCGATTTTCCTCGATCGGCAATCGGCAATCGGCAATCGGCAATCAGTGATCGGCAATCGCCTTCAATCAGTAATCCGTAATCGGCGATTTTCCTCGATCGGCAATCGGCAATCGGCAATCGGCAATCGGCAATCGGCAATCAGTGATCGGCAATCAGCAATCGCCTTCAATCACTAATCCGTAATCGGCGATTGTCTTCGATCGGCAATCAGTGATCGGCAATCGGCAATCGCCTTCAATCACTAATCCGTAATCGGCGATTTTCCTCGATCGGCAATCGGCAATCGCCTTCAATCACTAATCCGTAATCAGCGATTGTCTTCGATCGGCAATCGGCAATCGGCAATCGGCAATCGCCTTCAATCGGCGTTGCCCTCTCTCAACCATCAACCATCCCACAGCGCGAAAACCCGAAATCCGCCATCCCGCATCCCTAACACCATCCGGCCACGTAACCGTCTGCCCCAACACGCACACACACAAAACCCAAAACGCCCCAACCGCCCGACGCAGCGACGCCGCCCGATCGCAGGGCGCCGCGCTTTTTCCGCGCCATTTTCCACAATTTCCCCTTTTCCCGGCCGATGCTGCGTTCCAAATCGCGCGCGCGCGCATGCCACCCCCAATCTCGCCCGCCGTGCGCCCGCCCGCCCCCACACGCGACACCACTCCCAATCCCCCAAACGCTCTCTCCCGTGCGCACGATCGCGCGCGCACACGTCGATCCCCAATAAAAAACAAATAACGAAAACACATTCCCGACACGCGCCGCCCCACTCCCCATGCCCGTTCCCCACCGCTCCAACAAGCCACACACGCGCCACTCCCGGGCAGGGCACGGCGCCGATCGGCCATACACATCCACAAAAAACGCAATTGCGGCGTGCCATGCCACATCCATTCCATTCAGGTCACGCCACTCCCATACACTCCCACACACTCCCAGCCACAACACCCGCTCCCACACATACACCCTCCACACGCTTCATCATCGTCACCGTTCTCGGACTCGTTACATACACCCAGCAACAGCAACAACAACACTACCCACATAGACACCGTAACCGCCGCCGCGCTGCCCACCACCACCATCGCTCTCTCTCACTACCACCGACGCTTTCCCACCAGGTGGCGCCCACACCGCATCCACCACTCCGCGCCATCGCCGCGATCGCCGCCTCTTGTCTACTGTTCTCGATCGACACAATCAACGCGCACCCTCACCTGCGCGCCGCCGCCGATCGGCGCGCGCGCACCCACAAGGCGCCGCCGCTCCCATAACCGTTACCGATCCGCGTCATGGCGCCCCCTCTCGCGCTGCCGCTACCGATCGGCACACACACACACACAAGGCGACTCCGCTCCGACAACCGTCACCGATCTGTGCGCATCCACACACAAGGCGACTCCATTCCATACGATTCCATACACCCGGCACTCCCCTCGTCTACAACCAGCCGCAACAACACCGACTCGTCTTGCGCCCGCCAACACTCCAAAACGCTTTTCCCACCTCCCGCCACCGTCCCACCGTCCCACCGTCCGGCGCACACACACACACGCCAACGATCCACCCCAGTAACACCCACTCAGGCAACACACGCTCATCCCACTCACACACGCATCCACCCACCACAACCAGCCACTCACTTACACAAGCGCACACACACTCACAGCCGCCCTCCAACTTCATTCCACCAACACTCCGACATCCACCAACACCAACACCTCCATACACACCGCACACCATCCCACCCACAAAGAAACATTCACCTCCATCTCCACATCCATCAACACACCATCCCATACACACCCATACTCACCCATCTCACTTCACCTGTCCCGCTCGTTCTCCTGTAGCCAACCACCACCACCATCACAACACTCTCACACACACACACACGCCTCCCGACGCTGCGCAACGCTGCGCAACGCCCATCCCACACGCTCACCCCATCAATCGTTCATTCCTTCAATCGATCATTCGATCCAGAGCTCTCAGCGTTCTTTTACACTCCCAGACGCACGCGCAGCCACCGCTCCCCGCTTCCGCTTCCAACCACCCCAACACACTCCCAACACACTCCACACCCACCAACCAACGCTCCCGCACGCCCATGACCCCTCTCCCACCACCACCGATCATCAACCCATCAGGCGCTCACCCGCCAACACTCCCCCAGCTCCCAGCTCCCAACCGACCCGCTGGCCGTTCCCGCCCCAAACCGACCCCAACACCCAACACACACTCATGAACATTCCAAACACTCCCAACACCCACCAACCAACTCTCCCGCACGCCCATGACCCCTCTCCCACCACCACCGATCATCAACCCATCGGGCGCTCACCCGCCAACACTCCCCCAGCTCCCGGCTCCCAACCGACCCGCTGGCCGTTCCCGCCCCAAACCGACCCCAACACCCAACACACACTCATGAACACTCCAAACACTCCCAACACACTCCACACCCAACAACCAACGCTCCCGCACGCCCATGACCCCTCTCCCACCACCACCACCGCCCATCGTCGTCGGTCAGCCCAAGCCCTCATACGCCAGCGCCGCGCCAACGCCCACCGCCCACCGCGTGCCCACTGCACGCCCTTACGCCAGCACGTAACACACTCGAAACACAACACCACCTCCCCCACTCACCCAAACACTCCATACGTATACTCACGCACACACACACACACACGCTCTCTCACTCGACACCACTGCCCCCCACGCACTGCCCAATGGCGCCGCACGACACTCTTACCATTCCCCGCCCGCGCACGATCGATCGGCAATCGGCAATCGGCAATCGCCTTCAATCAGTAATCCGTAATCGGCGATTTTCCTCGATCGGCAATCGGCAATCGGCAATCGCCTTCAATCAGTAATCCGTAATCGGCGATTTTCCTCGATCGGCAATCAGTGATCGGCAATCGGCAATCAGTGATCGGCAATCGCCTTCAATCAGTAATCCGTAATCGGCGATTTTCCTCGATCGGCAATCGGCAATCGCCTTCAATCGGCGTTGCCCTCTCTCAACCATCAACCATCCCACAGCGCGAAAACCCGAAATCCGCCATCCCGCATCCCTAACACCATCCGGCCACGTAACCGTCTGCCCCAACACGCACACACACAAAACCCAAAACGCCCCAACCGCCCGACACAGCGACGCCGCCCGGTCGCAGGGCGCCGCGCTTTTTCCGCGCCATTTTCCACAATTTCCCCTTTTCCCGGCCGATGCTGCGTTCCAAATCGCGCGCGCGCGCATGCCACCCCCAATCTCGCCCGCCGTGCGCCCGCCCGCCCCACACGCGACACCACTCCCAATCCGCCCCAAACGCTCTCTCCCGTGCGCACGATCGCCCGCGCACACGTCGATCCCCAATAAAAAACAAATAACGAAAACACATTCCCGACACGCGCCGCCCCACTCCCCATGCCCGTTCCCCACCGCTCCAACAAGCCACACACGCTCCACTCCCGGACAGGGCACGGCGCCGATCGGCCATACACATCCACAAAAAACGCAATTGCGGCGTGCCACACAACATCCATTCCATTCAGGTCACGCCACTCCCATACACACACACACTCCCGTCCACAACACCCGCTCCCACACATACACCTTCCACGCGCTTCATCATCGTCACCGTTCTCGGACTCGTAACATACACCCTGCAGCAACAACAACACTACCCACATACACACCGTAACCGCCGCCGCGCTGCCCACCACCACCATCGCTCTCTCCCACTACCACCGACGCTTTCCCACCAGGGGGCGCCCACACCGCATCCACCACTCCGCGCCATCGCCGCGATCGCCGCTTCTTGTCTACTGTTCTCGATCGACACAATCAACGCGCCCCTCACCTGCGCGCCGCCGCCGATCGGCGCGCGCGCACCCACAAGGCGCCGCCGCTCCCATAACCGTCACCGATCTGTGCGCATCCACACACAAGGCGACTCCATTCCATACGATTCCACTCCACTCCATACGCTTCCATACACTCGGCACTCCCCTCGTCTACAACCAGCCGCATCAACACCGACTCCTCTCGCACCCGCCAACACACCGAAACGCTTTTCCCACCTCCCGCCACCGTCCCACCGTCCCACCGTCCGGCGCACACACACACACACGCCAACGAACCACCCCAGTAACACCCACTCAGGCAACACACGCTCATCCCACTCACACACGCATCCACCCACCACAACCAGCCACTCACTCCCAAACGCATACACTCACTTACACAAGCGCACACACACTCACAGCCGCCTGCCAACATCACTCCACCAACACTCCGTCATCCACCAACACCAACACCTCCATACACACCGCACTCCAACCCACCACCAACCACCAACAATCATTCACCTCCATCTCCACATCCATCAAGACCCCATCCCACACACACCCATACTCACCCATCTCACTTCACCTGTCCCGCTCGTTCTCCTGTAGCCAACCACCACCACCATCACAACACTCACGCACATGCACTCAAACACACGCCTCCCGACGCTGCGCAACGCCCATCCCACACGCTCACCCCATCAATCGCTCATTCCTTCATTCCTTCCATCGATCCAGAGCTCTCAGCGTTCTTTTACACTCCCAGACGCACGCGCAGCCACCGCTCCCCGCTTCCGCTTCCAACCACCCCAACACACTCCCAACACTCCAAACACCCAACAACCAACTCTCCCGCACGCCCATGACCCCTCTCCCACCACCACCGATCATCAACCCATCAGGCGCTCACCCGCCAACACTCCCCCAGCTCCCAGCTCCCAACCGACCCGCTGGCCGTTTCCGCCCCAAACCGGTCGTCACTCGCCCCAACACCCACCAACCAACCAACACACCCAAACACTCCCATCACCACCACCACCCGACCAGGCGCTCACCCGCCAACACCCCACCACCCTCGAAACCCAACACCCCGCAACTCAGCTGCTCAGCAGCTCGCTCAGCGGCCCCAAACCCACTTCCATCTGCGCTGCCCCAGATCGCCTCATTTCGATTCCACACACCAACACAGAGACGCACCAGTGCCCGATTCCCCCAAAAACAATCACACAGCGTTCCGATGCGGCCACCGTAACCGGAACGACCGCCACAACACCACCCCCACTCCCTGACATTCACGCGCACCCCGCACTACTTCCCTCACTCACAGTCACACTCACACTCCAACAACAACAACACTAAGGGTACCCACGCGTCTCTCCATTTCTCCCGCATCCCCGGCGCGCCCTGCAACGTATCACATCCACTACCAACAACTCCCGCGCCATGCCCACATGCTCTGCGGCCAACCGACTCACCACCACCGACCACCACCTCATCTTCATCTTCACCATCGCCCCGTGGTGCCTCTACGACGACGACCACCCTCGCACCAGAACCGTCGGCCACCACCTTCCAACGGCAGGCACCGCTGTCCCGGTGCCCTGCTGCCCCCTATCCACCACCAAACATCCGCTCCACACACGCCAACCGCGCGGCCTGCCGCGCATCCGCCGCTTCACCTGCCTCTCCCAGGGATGCTGCTACGACGCTAACACCACACCGAATACCTCTCCAAACCGTACTGTTACCAGGCACAGCACATCTGTGCGGTGCCGCAGTTGCAACGACAGCCCCGTCACCCACAGCACCAATGTTCAACGATAACACCTGCGGTGCAGCAGTGTCTGCAGGCGAGCTGTTGTGTGGACTACAGCGGCGAGTGCGCTATCAAAAGGTGCCGCAGATCGTGTGTGTGTTTGTCAATCGGTGGGGTCAGCGACGGCAATAAGGACGGCCACCAACAGCACCTGTTTGGGAACGAACCACTCTACTTGTGTGCCGTGCGGTCCCGAGTGCTGTAACACCGCCACCCAGGACTGCACCTACACCGCCGGAGCCAGCGGCAACTCGGGGCCACCATCCACCATTCACCACCTATGGCACCGCGGCCTCGTTCTGCGTGTGCCGGGACCCCTCCAAGCAGTGCGGCACCTACACCATACCGTCGGACAACGTGGTCACCAAAGTGCGCTGTTGCACCGACGACGAGGTGGGTGTCAACGATACAGAGTGTGTGGCCATACGTTAGCGTGGGAGAGAGGGATACTGAGGAGTCTGCACGGACCGATGGCGCTGGGGCAGCGGGAACGAGAGCCGGACAGTGGATTGCATGCACGGAACGGCAACGACCAGAATACACCCGGAAAAGACACACGTGAGTGAGGACAGCATCGAATGCGTACAGAGAGAGCACCAGCGCCACCAACACCGAGTCGTAAACCTAAGAGCAGTTGGAAGAGCGCATAAAACACAAAACTCCGCTACGCGTTCACCGGCGGCATCCGAGCAACGCACGTTCCACCGTCGCCGCGCATTCTGCGCGCTTTCGCGGTTTCGTTGCACCGACGCTGGGAGGGAACACGCGAGAGCCCGAGCACGAGCAGTCGCCCTCTGCAACTTCTCTGCGGCGACATTGCAGCATGGTCGGTCACACCTCCTCTTCCCCCATGCGCCTCGCCTTCACTTCCTTCGCCCTCCCGCGGCCGTCGGCTGGCGCACCCGCCCGCACCCGTACCCCTCATCCTCCGCTACACTCTTACTCCCTCCTCCGACGAGCGGCCTCCCCTGCCACGCTCTCCATGCGCACGGGCAACAAACGCATGCGGTGGACGACGCTCGGTGCCGGGTTGCTCATCGGCGTGTTCGGCCTGTCCACCCTGCTCCCGCTGGTGGACTCGCTCCGTGAGCCAGACTCCGCCTTGTCCTCCCCGTCGGGCGGCGGCCAAGAGCGCCGCGCAAGCCTCGGCTCCAAACTCAGCAACGACGAGATCGCCAACAAACTGCGCAGCGTGCCCGTCTTCAGCGTCACCGACGCCACCGGCCGACCGATCCTCTCTGAGAACACCGCCGGCCGGCAGCCGTTCCCCGGCGACGCGTTGGGCGCGCGCGGCCTCGCCGACGCCAACGAGGCGTCGGATGACAGTGTCCGTCCAGGTCGGCGCCTCGGACTCTTCTTCCTCGACTATGCCGATGCCGAAAACTACCGCGGCATTGTGCAGAAACGCGCTGCCGAGCTGGACATGGAGGCTTTACGTGAGATCCGCGTCGTGTCCATACCGCTAGAGGACGCGCTGGCATTTGTACCCGTGCCCGAAGGCGGCCGCGGCCAGCAGCCCGACCCGGACGACGAGTTTCACCTGTCGCCGTCCTCGGCGAGCATGCGGTTCGCCGACGAGGTGATGCGCGCCAGCGACGACCCGCTGGCCAACGCCACCTACAGCGGCGGCGTGCCGGTGTTTGTCATCCGCGGCCTGGCGCTGGTGAAGCAGACGGTGCGCGCGGACGGCTCCACGGCGCCGGCGCCCAACGGCGACCAGATCGTGCCGCTGTTCTTCGATCCGGATGATTTGCAGGTGGCCTGGCAGCGATTGCGGCAGACCGGACAGCGCGACACCGCCCAGTTGCCCGAAAAACTGCCCCTGCAGCGCGTCGAAGTGAGCGACCTGACGCTGGTGCTGAAGCGGTTGCGCCAGGGCGATCCCGAGCTGCGCCCGCTCAGCTTCTTCCCCTCGCGCCGGTCGGTCGAACGCGCCGTGGAACTGGGCAACCGGGACAGCGCTGCCGCCGTGCCCACCATGCCGCCAGGGTGAGCGGCGACGGCGATGGCGTCAGCGCGCCGCCACCATATCGCGCAGTTCGGCCTCGGTCAGCAGGCCCTGCATGAACGACGCCGGCGAGGTGGTGCCCATAAAGGGTTTCACGTCCCACTGGTTCACGTCGAAATACAGCAATCGGCCGCCGCCGCTGCCGTTCTCCACCGCCTCCAGCCGCGTGTTGACCGCGCCGGCGTGCTCCAACGACGCCGACCGCGCCGTGCGACAGAACCACGTGCGCAGGTCCTTGTGGTATCGCCAACCGCGGTTGTACAACTCCATCGCCGCGTACACCTGCATCACGTCGCGCGGAAAGCCGTAAAACACGTACACCAGCGTTTCCACGGTGAACTTCTTAAAGTGCGCCGGCTTGAGGCTCACATTCGCGGCCGCATAACACGCCGGCACCGAGTACGGGTCCGCCGACTCGGTGGGCGCCGTCGCCGCGGCGCCCTCCTCCATGAACGGCGAGGCGAAAGCGGCGTACAACGGCTCTTGACTGTTCAGGTTCAGGCCGAGCCGCGTCAGGTCGATACCGTGCGTCAGCAGCGACAAGTCCGGTTTGCTGGATCGAATGGTCGCCAGCAGCCCCAGCATGCCATACTGGGTCAGCGGTGGTGGCGGCGGCGCTCCAGCAGAAGCGGCCGACGACGGCCGCGACGGTGGCTGCGGCGCCGGCGCACTCGTGCCGGCGGCCGCCGTCCCCAGCGCCGGAAAGTCCTGCAGGCTAAACTCGTTCCGCCGCGCGTAACTGTACCCGGGCGCGCCCAGCGCCTTGCCGTACCCTAACACGCCGTTGCCGCTGCCGCCGCTATTGGCACCGGCGACCGCGCCCAGCCCCATGCCCAGCGACGGAAACTCCGACAGGTCGAACACCGCCCCTGGCTCGTTGCTGCCTCCTCCCAGCATGCCCCCGCCCAGTTCCGCACCGCCAACGGACGGGCTGGCACCCGACGCCAGCGGCGGAAACGCCTGCCCACCGCCGCCAAACGGCGACGTGGACGCGGTCGATGACGCGCCCAGCGGCGGGGAGGTCCACGGGAACGCAGCCGCCGTGGTGGCCGGCGGCGTGGTGCCGGTGCTCATGTTTGCCGTGCTTCCGCGGTTACCGACCGCATGGCCACCAGCCGGGGGCATACACTGCCCGGAGCAGAGGGATGAACAGAGCGCGGGGAGGCGGAGGAGAACGAGAAAAGCAAAGCGCAGCACGTTCGCGCAGAGCTGCTGCGCTGTGCAGTCGGTTCGGCCCCACAGAGAGCAGGCGAGCGGACGAAGACACTCGGAGTGGAGACAAGGGAGCGAATAGGCCACACACAGAGGCAAGTGCGGAGCGGAGACAGGGTGGTGTGTCTCGCGGGTGTATCCCCGCCACGTCTCGGTTTGTATCTTCTGCCCGTTTCGGGTCGTCGTCGTCTTCGTCGTCGAGCTTGGATGTTCCAGCACGTGTATCCTCGTAATGCTCAGATGCAGGGGAGTGTCGGGTTGACGGGGTGCATCCCGTCGTACGGGTCATCTTCGACCATGTCACGCACCCTCCACATTCTGTCACACACAACCCTCCGCTGCGCGCGATCGCTCCCGGGCGCTCGCTCCGGTGCAGACCGCATTCCGCCGCAGCGCTGCCGAACCGCATCCGAGGCTGCCCGCACCCCACCCGAGCCCCGCACCACGGCACGCTTACGGCTTCACCATGATGTTCGTGCCCGGATGCAGCTGGACGGCCGCCCGTCGGCGCTCCCCCGCCTCCTTCTTCCAACCTGCGCCCCCTGCCGGGTGCCCGGTCCACCCGCGACCCCTCCCACCCCGTCGGCGCCCGCGACGCGCTCACCTCCTCGCGTCGCTCCACGTTCCCGCCGACTCCAAAGTGCTCAAGCCGCGCGCCGACGCCCCTCTGGACCGAGTGGTGTGCAAGTTTGGGGGGTCATCGCTGGCTGACGCTGAGCGCATCGTCCAGGCCACCAAACTGGTGAAGATGCAGCTGGACAGCTCGCGGCAGTATCCCGTCGTGGTGTTGTCGGCCATGGGCAGCACCACCAACGATCTCCTCGCGGCCGGCGAGGCGGCGCTGCGGGACGGGGTGGTGGACTCCACTGCGGTGCGACACCGGGCGTACGACGCGTGCGAGCACCTGAGGCTGGACCGCGAGATGCTGGTAGAGCCGCTGCTGGTGCAGCTGGATCAGCTGCTCATGGGCATCAAGTTCATCCGCGAACTGTCGCCGCGCACCCGCGACTATTTGGTGTCGTTCGGAGAGCGGCTGGCGGTGCGCGTCTTCGCAGCGCACCTGCTGTACAATGAGGGCGTGCCGGCGCGACACTTTGACGCGTTCGACGTCGGCTTCGTGACCGACTCCAATTTCACCAACGCCGAGATACTCTCCGAAACGTACGACAATGTGCGCCGCTTTTTCGAACGCATCATCGGCGTGCAGACGCTGCCGGTGATCACCGGTTTCCTGGGCAAGGACCGCCACGGCCACATCACCACGCTGGGGCGCGGCGGTTCCGACCTCACCGCCACCACCCTGGGCGCCGCGCTGGGCGTCACCGAGGTGCAGGTGTGGAAGGACGTGGACGGCCTTCTCACCACGGACCCGCGCATCGTGCCCACCGCGATGCCGGTGGCCGACGTGGCCTACGAGGAGGCCGCCGAGATGGCCTACTTCGGCGCCAAAGTGCTGCATCCGGTGGCCATGCAACCGGCCATGCGCTTTAACGTGCCGGTGCGGGTGAAGAACTCCTACAACCCCGAGGCGGCCGGCACGGTGATCCGACGGCGGGATGCACCGCCGGCCGACCGCCCGGTCACCGCCATCAGCGTCAAGCGCCACATTCACCTGGTGGACATCGTGTCCACGCGCATGCTGGGCGCGCACGGATTCCTGGCGCGGGTGTTTGCCTGTTTCGCCACCCATCAGCTGAGCGTGGACATGGTGGCCACCTCCGAGGTGAGCCTGTCGCTGACGTTGGATCAGCGCGCCGGCCACCTGGAGCGCCAGGATGCCATCGTGCACGACCTGCAGGAGATCGCCCAGGTGAGTTTCAGCTCGGCGCGTGCTATTGTGAGCATCGTGAGCAACGTGCCCAAGAGCAGCGAGATCCTGGCGCGTGCCATGACCGCGCTGCACCGCGAGCAGATCGAGGTGCAGATGATATCGCAGGGCGCCTCCAAATTCAACATCAGCATGGTGGTGAGCGACGGCGAGGCAGAGACGGCGGTGCGGGCGTTGCATGAGGAGTTTTTCGAGCGGGTGCCGCCGCCGGCGACGGTAACGCCGGCGAACGGCACCGCCGGGGAGACGGCGCGGCGGCGCACCGTGAAGGAGACGCGGTGAATTTAGGCATAGGAATTCAGTAGAAAAGGCGAGTGTGGTCATGGTGGTTCGCTCGCGGTCGCATAGCCAAGACGCGACGCTGCGTGCCGACGGGTAGGGTTTCCCTCGGCGTCGCATGTTCTGCTCGGTGGTCGAATTGGCCGTAAAAAGTTGGTAGCGGCGGGTGCGCCCAGACGTTTGCGGGCGCCAAGGCATCGGCCGCCAGTGCTGGACACGCGCGCAGCGTCGCCAGCCAGGCGGCAGCCACCGCCTCGCCCAGCGTGGCCACATCGTCCAGCAGGGACGCATTCACGATACCGTCGCGGCGCGCCGCCGCCTGCCGCTCAAACGCCGCCTGCCACAACAACATCGAGTGCCAGAAGAAAAAGTTCGCCGCCCGCCATCCGCGGGCCTGAGACGACGGCGATTCGCCGTCGTCCACGTACGCCCACAGCCGCCGCAGCAAATCCACCGCCCGAGCAACGCCTCCCGTGCCGATCAACGATGGCGGACACGAGCCAATGACTGCCTCGTGCACCAACAGACGCGCACAGCGCGCCACCCGCGGCTCCGACACCAGACATCTCCGCCATTGTGCCGCTCCCTCCTCGGGCGCATCGGTCGTGGCCATCGACTCGCCCACCAACCACATCAGCCACCACACGCTCACCAAAGCGTCCAGATGCGCCCGCGAGTGCCGACGGGCGGTGAATTCTCGGGCGGGCCGTGTCACCGCCTCCATCCACTTTTGTGGCTTGTGCTGCGTGTCGCGCCGCAAACGCTGTAAACCGTCCGGCGCCGTGCAGGCCAGCGCGCGCAACTGCGCAAACACCAGCCTCAACAGCGCCACGCTGGACACTGCGGCAGCGGCTGCTACGATGGACTCCGCCCCGTCCGCGGACGAGCGCTCTCCAGACCACACTCCCTCGTGCCCCTCCGCCTCTCCGCCGGCCGTCGACCGCGTTTGCCAGTCGGGATGCGTCAACAACAACCGCAACGTCGCGTCCAATGCCGCCTCCTGATGCGACAAGGCGTGCACGTCCCCGGGCACGCTCATCTCCGCGCTGAGCACCCGCAGCGAATCCGATGATAGCGGCGGCAGCGGCGGTAGCATCGACACGGATGCATCCGGTATCTGCCCATACGGCGAAGGTCCCAGTGGCAGACGCCAGAGCGATGATTCGGGTACGCATATCATCCGCCGATGCCACCGCCGCAAAAAGTCCACCTCTAGTCGCAATGCGGCCAACTGCACCAGTGTCGGCAGCTGAACCCCGCCCATTTCTTCACTTTCCTCATCGTGGATCCGACGCAGTCGCCGCCACACGTACTGCATCCACGAGTCGGAGGCGTGACGGGCGTTGTCGGTCCATTCGCGCCACGCCGCCGCCAACGCTCTCACCAAGGCCGCCGCCTCCTCCTCTTCCTCC
Organism: Cyanidium caldarium; assembly: GCA_026184775.1. Classification (NCBI taxonomy): domain Eukaryota; phylum Rhodophyta; class Bangiophyceae; order Cyanidiales; family Cyanidiaceae; genus Cyanidium; species Cyanidium caldarium. The sequence goes on along the minus strand of JANCYW010000013.1, from coordinate 350,956 downwards.
GCCCCCAGCGTCTCCCACGCTCCCCCCACATCCACCGCTTCGGTGGTGCTCGGCGCCGACGCCATCCATTTCGGGTTCACCGCGCCACCGGATCGCGTCGGGTGATAGAACAGCACCGCGGCATCCTCATCGAGCGCGCCGAGGTCGTCGCGCGGCTCCGGCCGTTCCGCGGCCAACTGCGCGGTCGACTGCACGGCATCCACGGCGGCGCGCCGTCCCTTCACCAACACCAGCCCGCCATGTCGCCCGTTCCAACGTGCTGGCTCGCAACGACGCTGTCGCTGCCGACGCTGACGTTCGCGCTGCCACTGCGCTCCCAGCGGTAATGACATGCCCGATCGATGCCGGCGATGAGCGCCGGCGTCTTGTTCTAAAGCGGTGGCCAGGGCCTCGGGCGACGCCAGTCGAGCCCAGGCAGCTGCATAAACCTCGGTCACCAGCTGCACCACGTGTTGATGGTGTTCGCGCTCATCGCCGCCCACCGATGCACCGAGCAGCTGCTGACAACTGCGATACGCCACGATGTGCAGCAGACGGAACCCGTCCAAATCGCCCTCATCCGCCAACGCCCGGACGATGCGGGCGGTGAACTGACGATCACGCGCCAGCACCGCCCGCCACCGTGTACTGTGCGCCGCCTCAGGCAGCGCCGGTAACGTCGACGACACGCGCACCAGCACCGGCGCACGCACCGCATTCGCCAGCAACATCAGCAGCAATTCCTCGCGCGTGGTCGACTCTTGATGTGTCAGCGACCGCGCCAACAACGCTGTGAAGAACGTCAACGCAGTGTGCGTGGCATCATCGTCGGAGGAGCAACCACCCGCCAGGACGCGCTTGAGATGCAACGTATGCTCGGCCAGCTCCAGCATCGCGTCACGCACCTCGACGGCCGCGACGATGCGGTTCCCGGTCCCGTCTTTCTCCAGGTCACTTCCGCTGCCGGTGGTCACCATCGTCGTTGACCGACGTCGTCGGCGTCCGCATCGCTCTAGTTCCCGCATGGCCTCGGCCGCCAGGAGCGTGCTGGGCGCCTGCGTCACCGCCACCAACACTTTGGCCAGCTCATACAGCAGCCGCTCCAACGCATCCCGCTCCCTGCCGTCCAGCACCGGCGCCGCCTCCTCGCCATCGCTATCCTCCCCGCCCAGCCAAGCTTCGTCCACCACGGCCATCGCCCGCAACACCGTCAGCGCCCACGGCAACACCGTCGAGCGCAGCACCGCCCGACGGGCCGCGTACGGTGCGCAGTGTGTGCCGTGCTCCTCGCCCACCTTTTTCACATACATCTCCAGCCCAGAGCGTGGTCCTCTCTCACCGTCTTGGCCCCACTCCTCATCCCACTCCCTCAGAAACGCTGCCAGATCCGCCAACATGCCCCTCAGCCGCGGCAGACTCTCCCCGAAACGGCTCCGCGCCTCCACCGTGCCCAACGCCTCCCACGCCGTCGATCCCGCATGCCGCAACCGCACTGCATCTTCCACCGCCGTAACGGCTCGGGACAAGATGCTATCCGCCACCGGCGACGCGCCCGCCTCTCCGTCATCCCGACCCACCGCCAACGCCTCAGCTGCCCGCGCAGCCGACACTTGCCGCCACACCCACACCCATCCCAACAGCGCATCTAGCTCCGCACGCAGACCCGCACACGCCTCATCTAATGCACACTGTACCTCGTCGGGAAACAGGCGCTCGGAGCGCTCTCCCGCAGGCCTCTCCATGCGCGTCGCTCGACCTGTCGCTGCTCTCGCACGCCCACGCGCTCGCGTTCGCGCCATTCGCGGTGTGGCCGGCGCGTTTCGGATTGCGCGCGGGATCGCGGCTGGGCGTGCGGCAGCATGCGTGCACGCTTTTACGGTTACCGCGGTTACACGCATATGCCCGCTCTTTGTGCAATTCTAGTGCATCAAGGTGACGCTGCGGGAGTGCGGTTCGACGATGTCGTCGGTGCAGTGCACAAACAGCGGGCAGCGCATGGGCAGTAGGGTCAACTCGCTCGGGTCGATCGGCGCCGCGTTGTTCGTCGTGTGCGGCTCTCGCTGCCGCCGGTCATGCTGTTTGCCGTCCCGGACCCCAAACACCAGCCGCAACACCCACTGCAGTCCGACCACATCGGTGCTGAAACTGGGCGGTGCATCGGGCGGCAGCGGGAGCGCTAGGCGCAACCGATCCGCGCAGTGGGTGCTAGGGCACGCGTGGGCGTATTCGGTGCGGAAAGCGGCCGCAGCAACGCGCTTGTCCGGTTGCAGTCGGGTGCGAGCTGCCTCACTCAGACGTTCCGGCCGAATGCACTCCTCGGTCTCCAAGAACGCCCACACATGATCACAGGGCACAGCGGCGTTGCGCAGGTCCACCAGCGCACACACCACCTCGGCCGGTCGGTACGCCGTGCGCATCAGGGTCACGTGCGCCAAGTGGGCGTTGTCCTCGCAGCGCACCCGAAACGTCACCGGATGATGACGCGGGACGTCTTCGGCGTGCGCGGCGACGGGCAGCACCGCATCCGACATCGGCACCACCCTGCTGTCCACCGCATTGATCGCGCTGGGTGCCGACATGGCGTCGCGCCGGTTCATGTTCGGGTAGGCGGTCAGGCGACCGTTAGGCGTCAGCGACAGAATCGTGTCCAGTTGCGGTGACACTTCCAGCCGCACTGGGCGCACAGATAATCGCAGCGATACGTCGCCCGACTTCCGACCACCGAGATGACGCGAATCGGTAGAGGCGGCCACGGCTGGCGCTGGCAAATGCAACAGCGGCACTGCCATCGGTTCCGCCGTCTCCGCCTTCGGCATCAAATTTGCCGGCGATGCCACTGGGCTCGCCCTCGCCCCCTCATTCCCCACCACTCGCAGCGGCAGGCGCAGCATCACCGGAACGCCGCCGCGCAGCTGCGCCGCCACACCCACCGCATACCGATAACGCATGGCGCGACCCGAGAAACTGGGCGGGATATCGTGCGGCAACTGACCCTGCACGCAAAACGCCCGCACCTCGCCCGGTCGCAGGCGACACGGCTCGGTCACCAGTGTGGCCGGCGAGGCGAACAGTACCCCCTCGTAACCGGTCCGCCGAGAGGAGCCAACAGCCACCCATGCCTCGTCATCCTGCTCTTGCACGGGAATGCCCGCCGCCGCCATGCCATCCCACAGTGCACGCACCCAAGCCGGCGCCAGCGCAGTAGATGATGAGGCAGTCGCAAGCGGTGTCCGGGCACGACCACTCTCTTCCGCAGGCAACGAGGCCCCGTCGACACCCTCAGCGCCGGCCCACAGCGCGGTGTTCCCGCGTGACGACCGCGACGGCACCGCGACCAACAGAGCGCCACTGGCGTCCCCACTCGATTCCGACGCCCTCGGCGACTGCGACGGTGTCGTAGCTGGCGTACGGGCTTGGGCGTCCGCCTCCGGTTCCCCCCGCCGATCCGTCGACGGGTGCGCGGCCGGCACCAGCCATTCCCGATCCGCCAACCAGCCACCACCCACGCGACACGCCACATACTCCACCACCAGCACCTGCTCTCCGTCCTCGCTACCGCTCGCCGCCTCTCTGACAGCGGCACCATCCGCTTTCGAAATCCCGAAACGGTCTCCGTTGGACACCGGCCGCCGATCCTCCCCTGCCTCCGCCTCCGACGCCACCAACACCAGCACCAACTGCCAGCCAGCACCCGGTCGCACCGCCGCCGACGCCAGCCGTGCGTGCAGCTCGACCCTCACCATGAAGGGCCATGCAGGGCCGACCACTGAACGTCTCCTCGGTCGGGACCACACGGGTCGGACCGCAGCGACAGCCCCGAGCGGATCGTCCCGCTGCAAACTCGGTCGCCGACACTCGATACGCCCGCGGCAAAGTATGCACTCCGGTGGACGTCACGCAATTTACTCCTCCATCCTACCCAGATGACACTGCAGCACGCCTCACTCCTCTCCGTTCTCCACCGCCTCTACCTCGGACTCGCCGCGCAGATGCGGTGGCAGGGCGCTGGCGATGGCCGTACGCGCCTCTTGCGTCAGCTGCCCGACGCTCTTGTTGGCGGTAACGATCACCGGATGCACCACCAAGGTGATGCCTTCGCGCGGCCATCGCAGCGGTGCCAGCGCCCACGGCGGCATCATATCGGCGGCGCCGCGCACGGTCAGCGGCACGATGGGCACGCCCGCCTCGGCCGCCGCCCGAAACGCCCCGCTACGGAATGGACGTAAACGGCCGTCCAGCGAGCGGGTGCCCTCCGGAAACAGCACCAGCGACATACCGCGTTGCAGGTGCGTGACCATCTCGCGGAACACCCGCCACTGATCCCGTCGGTCGCCGCGCGCCAGCGCAATGTGCCGCGCCATGCGCATCGCCCAGCCGATGATGGGAATACCGAATATGCTCCTCTTGGACACAAACTTGAATCGACGCCGCAGAAACGCCAGCGTGAAGATGTCCACATACGAAGTGTGGTTGCACACGTACACCACCGGGTGCGATGGCGCAGGCAGGTGCTCGCGGCCGAGCACCCGCGGTATGACACCCATGGTGGCCATGGACAGACGCATCCACAGCATAGCGATGGCATCAAACAGTCGTCGCTCGTAACGATCCCGCCACCACACCCACGGATACGTCAGCAGCATGAACACGAAGAACGGCAGCGACCAGGCGAACATGACCACCGCGAACAGCACGCCCACCGCATTGAGTCGCGTCCGCCGCGGTGAATGCGGCGTCGGTACCGCTGCTGGACTCGCTTGACAGGCACGTAATGGGTGTTGAGCCGGCAGCCGCGACCGCTGTGTTCGTGATGCCGCAGGCGACGGTCCACGGAGGCACCGCTCGACGCGTACCCTCCACGAACTCGCACTCTTCAGCCACAACCCCTGTCTCCGTCTACACTCCCCGCCTACCCTGCCCACCCCTATGACATAGGCTGTCCTCCACGACGCTCCTTTCATGGCCGTTGCACCCACCGCAGTGTCTCGCTGCTCGCGCGGTGGCACTCCGCAGCGGCCACCGTGTTCCGACGCGCTCGGAACGAAAATGGGATGCGTGTCGGTGTGCGTGCGTGCGTGCGTGCGTGCGTGCGTGTTGGTGTGGGGAGCACGGCCGTGTCGTCTGCGGAGGAGGGACACGCTACCGGAGACAACCGTCCCGTCCGAGCACTCGGTACTCGGGGAGTGATCCATAACGTCGACCGACGCTCTCCGTAACGCACTCTTTTCATCCGCTCTCATCGTCTTCTGCGTCCGGATCTGCGGACGTCGAGGACGTCCGCGCTTCATGCACTTTGTGTTGAGCATCCTCATCACCGCGGTGTTGGTGGGCACGGCGTTCACCGTGGCGTTGTATATGGTGAGGTGGGAGCGGCACTTGGCGGAGCGCGAAGTGGAGGCGTCACGGCGGTTGTTGGAGCCGTCGCGCAAGTCGCTTGCCGCGAGGACGCCCGGCGCCGCCGAGGGCTGAGGCGGCGACGAGCGCGCACACTCTCTATGGAGACTTGGTCACCCCCGCGACGACGGGCGCAGCGCATTCTACTGGCGCTGGAGGCAGCTGCTGCGGGAAGGGAGCAGCGTGACACGGTAGTCGGCGAGGAGGATGTGCGCGCTGCGGTATCGGCCTGGCCGCCGCAGTTGCCGCTGGCGCGCCGACTACGGACGCCAACGTCCACGGCCGCCGTGCGTGAAGTGAGTTACTGGGAGCGGTTCTATCGGGAGAAACGCGACAGCTTTTTCAAGCACCGCTACAACCTGCGCGCCGAGTTCCCCGAACTGATGCCCGAGGCGGTGCGCGCGGACCCGTACGCCCACATTCCGCCGCATGTGCCGCGACGACGGGTGGCATCGGCCGACTGGCAGGCACGGCTACCGCAGTCCACGTTCGTCTTGGCCGAAGCGGCGGCCGCGGCGCTGCGCGTGGCCGAATGCGGGTGCGGAGTGGGCAACGCGCTGGTGCCGCTGTTGCGCGCCCAGCCGTCGGCCTACTTTTTCGCGTTCGACTTTGCGCCCGCGGCCGTTCGGCTGCTGCTACAACACCCGGAGATGGACGAGGCGCGTGTGTACGCCTACGTGTCCGATATCGCCGCCGCCGAGCAAGAGGAGGAGGAGCAGGAGGGGACGATCCACAGCACCGGGGCGTATCGACCGCCGCCGCTGCCTTGCCATTACGTCACCTGTGTGTGGACGCTGAGCGCGGTGCCGGCCACGCACCTATCGCTGGTGGTGCAACGTCTGGCGCGCATGTTGCTGCCCGGCGGCAGCGTCCTGTTGCGCGATTACGCTGTCGGCGACCTGGCCCAACTGCGGCATCCGGCGTGTGCGCGCGTGCCGGGCACCGCCCACGAATACCTCCGCGGCGACGGCACCCGCGTGCACTACTTCACCACCGACGAGTTGCAAGCGCTGTTCGAAGGCGCCGGGCTGCACACCGAGTACGTGCGGCTGCAGCATCGGGTGGTGGTGAATCGCAAGGAACGCCTCAGCATGCACCGCCGCTGGGTGGCCGCCAAATTCACCCGACCGGAACAGGAGGGGCGTAGAGGAAGACAGGGCGCGGACCGGTGCGAGGAGCTTTAAACGTCCGGGTGGGCGCAACCGAAACACACCAGAAGCGGACCCCGACGACGAGGGCGACCACGCACATTTTCGGTATACTGTACGGGCTTGCCGCTCACCACTTCCGCTGCGGGTTGTCGTGACGCCGCCTGCCTCCGACCCCATCTCACACGCAACCACCCGGGCACGACCGCCACGCGCCCCGCACGCTCCCTCTCGTCGTGCACCCCAACCGGCCGTCCGGTATCCTCATCGATGCGCATGGCGCGCAGTTCCGCACGCGTAAACGCGAACCGATGATGCGCGTCGTGCATAAACGCGTCCACATCCGCAAAGATGGCCTCGTCCTCGGCAAAACCGCGCTGCAGATACACCAGCAGCTCCTCAAAGTGCACGCTGCGCGATAAACGACCGGCACGCTCCGCCCGCACCATCACCGCCAGCGTCGCCCGGTGCAGCAGCTTGGTGTGCCCGGCGTGCAACATACCGTCCCAAACGCGACTCACCACCGGGAACGGAAAGTTGTACAGCAACGCGGTCAGATACCACTTGTCGGCGTACATCATCGGGAGCACGCCCTCGGCCTCCAGATGCCGCGCCAGACGCGGCAGCTTGCGCCGCAGCAACACCTCGAACTCGCCCACCAGGCGGCGCAGGCACCGAAAACCGGGCAGGAACATGCGCCGAAACTGTAGACGACCCTGCATAAACTGCAGAAACATGTAGAAGCAGCGCTCCTCGCTGCCGCCGGAATAGATATACAGCGCGCCGGCGATCGACGACATGCCCTGGCAGTACCCGATCTCGGGGTCCGCACAGGCGTAGGCGCGCAGCACGTTGCGCAGCGCACCCAGGCCCAGCGCAGCCCCGCCGCGCCAGAACAGCCGGTGATTGCACAGCGTGCGGGTGACGTCCTTGTCGATGGCCTCGAGCGTCTCGCACGCCAGCGGCTGCACCGCCCGCGACGCCGCCGCTGGGACAGCGTCACTGGGATCGGGCGCCAGCAGCCGTTCGTGATCGGCATCGGCAACGCCGTCCAGCGTCAGGGCGGCGGCGGCGGCGGCGGCGGCGGCGGCAGCAGCAGTGCCACCTTCCCGTGGCGAGAACCGTTGCCGCCGGCTGTCCACCGCGGACACCGCCACCGCCAACAGACGCCGATAATAATTGGGCGGACAGGCGGCGCGCTGGTCGTGAATCTCCAGAAACGCCGGCCAGAGGCGGCGGCGCAGCTCCTCCGGCACGCCATACCGCTGCAGCAGCTGTCGCACGCGGTCGGCGGTATCGGCGGTCGCGGTGGCCGACAATCGACGCGCCGGACTCTTGTCGGCGTCGGTCCCCGCAGAGCCCGACGGCGGCAGCATCAGCGACGGCAGCACCGATTGCCAGGCCATCAACGCCTCGGCGTCGCTGCGCGATAGCGCTTGCGGCGAGGCGGCCGCACTGGCAAATCCCGGACACCACGGCATGCGCGACAGCGACCGCAGGTGCCCGATGGCCCGGCGCGCCGACAACGGTGTAAAGGCCGTCGGGCGCCTGGCCGATGTCGGCGACGACAACGACAACGACGGCGACGGCGACGACGACTCGGTCGCGTTCCCCTCGGTCACCGTCCCTTCCGGTGCCAGCACCTCTGAATCGGTCCCGGCGCTCCATTGTCGGCGACCATGTCGCTGCCATCGCTTCCTCCTCATCATCATCGGCGATGGTGGCGGTGGCGTCTGCTCGGTGACGGCGTCGGCCTCGGACACTTTCGGCACCACCGTCACCGCATCCATTCCGTAACTGTGCACCCGACGATGGCGCGGCGTCGCCGTCGCCGCCGCCGGTCGCCGCAGCGCCGACCAGGTGCGGCCCTTGCCGGTGGTGTGCGGGGTGCCGGGTCGTCGACGCCGCGACGGCAGCGTTGTGGGCGATGCCTCCCGCGACGGCCCGCCGCGCTCCCAATCGTGCGCCACCAGGAAACCGAACTGGTCGGCACTGCGCCCCGCCAACACGCAGGCGGCATCCGTCGCCCGCGTGGCCAACGCCACATCGCCCAGCTCGCTGTAGCGTCGCGCGGCCACCGCCAGATACGCGCCCACATTGGCGTCGATCAGCAGCTGGCGCGCTCCGGCGTGTCGCGGCGCGACCAGCGCCCGAACCACCTCAATGGCGCGCTCCACAATCCCGCTGGGGAACAGGGTGCACACCGAGCTCGGCTCCACGAACACGTTGCGCAGGATGAGCGCAAACGCCTCGGTCACCGAGCGCAACCGCAGCAGATCCACCAGCGTGGGCGCCAGCGACCGCAATTCCTGAGTGGAGCCGCCGCCCTCGCTTTGGGTCACCGTGGCCTGCGCCACCGCCACCAACGCAAACGCCGCCGACAGATACGAGGCGATGACGCTAAACTCGGTGGCGGCTATGGCGCCGGACGGCGCTTCGATCAGCGCTCGCGGCAATGGCGGCATGGTGTGGTCGAGGTGGGTGTCATCGGAGGGCGACAGCGTGGCAGCGATCTCGGGCCCGGACGGCAGCATCTCGTTATGAGTGTCTTTGGGGGCGGCCGCCGCGTTCACCGACACGGCCCGAGACAGCGCGTCGTCGGCGGTGGCCGTGGACATGATCGAATACCGCACCAGGCGGCAGCGCACGCTCTCGGCCAGGCGACGTCGGCCATCCGCTTCGGTGCCCAGCGGCCGGTCGTTGGCCGACGCATTCGGTCGCAAAAACGGCCCGTCCGTGGTGGCCACGGCGGGACGTGTTCTCGGCGGCGCGCCGGCGCTGAGGCTGCTGCGACCGCTGCTGCTGCCGCTGGCAGTGGCACTACAGAGGGACATCGAGAGCGGCACCGCATCAAACTCATCCACGCAGGACACCGACCGTCGCAGCGTCCAGGCCGCATGGCGCTCCCGCCGCATCATTGGGTGATCCGTGGTCACGGTGTCCGCCCCACTCCCCACTGCCCCGCTGTGACCGCACGACGCTGACACTGGCGCCCGCGGCGATGCTGGCACGGCTGCACCCGCCTCGGACACATCGGCGTCGTCCAGCCCCAGACTCGACAGCAGCAGTCGATTCTCCCAGGTGGCATCCAGCGCCGCCGCCAACAGCACCTCGCACAGCACCTCCATCGCGCTCGGCAATCGAGGTCGCTCCAGTTGCCCCTCCTCCTCCTCCGCGCCCTCCGCGTCCTCCGTGCCACTCCAGGCACCCCGACGCCATCGGAACGTGGCCACCGTGCGCGCCAACAGCCGCACACAGGCGCTCTCCACATCGTCGTCCTCCAAGTCGACCGCCATCGCCCGACCATAACTGGAGAACAGCTCATTGCTGCCGGTGGTGCCAGTCCATCCGTGCGGCTGCTCCATCTCCTCCACCAGCGAAAGCGTGCGCTCCCGCTGCAAGTCCAGCGCCTGCAACGCACAGCGGATGGCGCGGTCCTGCCAGCGCCGATGCCACAGCCCGAGCCACCGCCGATAGTGATCGCGCTGCGTAGCCCCACGTCCAGCCGCCGACTCGCGCTTCCGCGCCTGCACGTGCCGCCGAAACCCCTGCCGCCGCCACCGCACCACCGCCTGCACCAACACCCGCTCCAGCCGGTGCGCCAGACACACCTCCCGAAAGGCGTCGGTCGCCTCGCCGCCCGCCAACGACCGCAGCGTCAACAACTGCACCGCGTGCACCACCGCCTGCTCCTCTTCATCATCCCGCCAGCTGCCTTCCGGCGCCGTCGCATACCGCTCTATCGTGAGCGCCAGACGCTCCAGCGCGGCCGCCATGCCCAGCCAGGACAAGGTGGGGACGGGCGGGGCGCGCGAAACAGAGCGGTCCCACAAGTCGAATGGGACACTCCTCGGGGCGTCAGAGAAGTGTCCGTAGTGCCGAATGACACAATACCCAGTGCACCCGACCTCCAACAACCACCGTCCGTGTGGAGGCAAACCCAGTCCGTCACCTCTGTCTCGCGAACACGTGTGCCCTGCCCGCCCAAAGAGCGACAACGTGCGACCGCGACCCGCACCCCCACCCCCACGCGCGCGCCTCTCGAACGCGGGCCCCGATCGCCTGATCGATCGCCTGATCGGTCGATCGATCGACCGATCGAGCGGGCGTGGGGGTGTTATTCGCGCGCGGTAACGGCTCTCTCTCCCTCCCGCTCTCTCTCTCTCTCTCTCTGTCTCTGTCTGCCCGGGTGGTCTCGCTCTCGCGCTCTCTGAGCGGTCGCCGAAAACCCTCTCCGACGCACGTTCACGCCCTGGTGTGGGTCACCAGGCGGGCGGGAGGTGCGTGTGAGAGGATTGGTGGGAGTCGGATATGGGCAGTGATATTGCCTTGTGCTGTTCGTCGTGTCTGCATCGGATGTCATGAACCGTCCCCTGTTGGACGCGGTGCATCCGTTCGCGCGGGCGGACTTGCCGGAGGCGGTGGAGTACTCGTTGGTGGAGCACGGCGTGGGGCGCAGTTTTGCCACCAGCCACGGGAGTGGGAGCGTGTTGGCGGTGGGGTTGTTGGACGGGCGGGTGGCGTTGTATGACGTGATTACGCGCTCGTTGGCCAAGGTGCTGGTGGGGCACACGCACGAGGTGTATTCGGTGCATTTCGCGCGCGACGCGGCACGGTTGGTGAGTTCGTCGCTGGACTACACGGTGCGGGTGTGGCAGCTGCCGTCGGGCGCGAGTGAGACGTGTGTGCGTTTCGAGGCTATGGTGGCGCGTGTGAGTGTGCACCCGGCGTTTGGGCGCACGCGGCTGTGTGCGGTGTCGCAGACCGGGCAGGAGGTGCTGTTGGTGCAGCTGCCGCGCGACGCCGGCGAGGTGCGGGTGAATACGTGTCCCATGGTGTGGCGATTGACGGGTGGGGAAGAGGGAGGTGTTGGAGACGAGGAGCTTGCGGTGCCGCGACCGGTGCGGCTGTCGAGGGCCGCCACACCGTCACCGTCGGCGATGGTCACAGCGCTGCCGCCCGCACTGGCAGCGGGCGCTGCCGCACCGCTGTCGTACCTGGTGGCCGAGTTTGATCGCACCGGCCGGGCGCTCGTATCGCATTCGGCAGCGCGCGCCGGCGTGCTGGAGGTGTATGCGGTGCATGCGCCGCGCGACCCGCCACCACGAACGACCGACGCGTCACGCATTCAGGTCACGTTCCTCTATTCTCACGCCATGCACAGCAAGGCGTTCGCGAAACAGATTCAGTTTGGTGAGCGCGGCGACCGGGTGCTGGTGCTGTGTCACGACCGCACCGTGCGGCTGTTCGCCTGGGAGGCGCCGCGCTTGGCGGCCGATGGCACGGTAGCGTCGCCCGGCCACTTGCAACCGCTGTGGGACTACAAAGACCGCATCTCGCCGGTGATGTGGCGGTGGGCCATCTTCGCCGCCAACGACGAGTACCTGGTGGCAGCGACCGCGTCGGCCCGCGAGCACCGCTTCTACGTGTGGGATCTGCAGAGCACCCAGCTGGTGCGACAGTTCGAGGGACAGCCGCGCGAGTCGCTCAGCATGTTCACCTACCACAGCAACCTGCACGCGTTTTTTGCGCTCACCTACGACCGCGGCGAGCTGCACGTGTATCACAGGAGTGTGCCGCAGAACTGGAGCTCGTTCGCGCCCTCGTTCCAGGAGCTCGCCGAGAACGTCGAGTACGTCGAGGCCGAAGACGAATTCGATTTCGATGCCGACGGTCGTAGCGTGTACGACCGTCGACGACGGAAGACGTTTCACGAGCGTCAAGAGGAGGATGTTTATGTGGAGGTGCTCGGGTCGGGCCGCGAGAGGATGGAAAGCGGCGGCGTGAGCGATCATGTAGACGCGGCCGGTGGGAGCGGCGAGGACCGCGAGACGGAACCGGCACTGCTGTATGTGCCGGTGGAGTTGCCGCGGGACTTGCCGGCCATCCCGCCGGAGGCGTCGGCGCTGCAAGAGTGTCGCGCGGAGCGCACGCGGATGCCACCAAATGCCGAATGCTGCGACGAGGAAGAGATGGAGAGGGCGCGGGTGCGGGTTTCGTGACAGGGCTCAGCGTGAAGTTCGCGCGAGTCTCCGCCTCTTATCAGAACGAATGCGGCAGCGACGCATCGAGCTGCGCGTTGCGGTACCGCGCCAACGCCCACAGCGCGAACACCGTCTCGTAGTTGTAGGTGATCATGCAGTTCCGGTTGAACACGCCTTTGATCAGCTGCTGCTCCCAGAACCCGTCCTTCCGCCGTTGCGCCCGCAGCAGCCACTGTGCCGCCCGCTGCACGGTGCGCCGCTCCGCCTCGCCCCGCCGATGCCACCCGGCGGCCAGCAGGCTCATCAGCGCCCAAGCGGTGTTCACCGTCTGCACCTCGGGCGCGTGATGCCAGCGCTGCTGGCTGCAGCTCTGGTAGGTCTCGCCCCAGCCGCCCTCGCCCGACGGATGCCGATGCGCCTCCAGAAACGCGCACGCCCGCTGCAGCGCCGGACAGGTGTCCACCGTAGCGCCGCCCGCCACCAGCGCCTCCACCGCAAACCACGTTCCGTACGTGAAACACACGCCCCAGTTGCCGTACCAACTGCCGTCCGCCCGCTGCACCTGCCGGATGAACGTCAGGCCGCGCTCCACTGCAGTGCGCATCTCCGCCGTGCGCGCGTGCTGCGGAAACTCGCGCGCGTACTCGATCAGCGAGCGCACGCACGCACTGGTGCACTCGACGTGATCCCAGTCGATCATGATATCGTCGAACACCTCGCTCGGGTTCAGCCACTCCAACCACGGATAACTGCGGGTGTTCTCGTACGTGGCACAGCCGCCGCTGGGATTCTGAAACGACAACATCACGTTGAGGGCGTCGTCCAGGCGGTGGTCGGGAATGGGCGGCGACAGCGCCGCCGGCTCGTCGTGGAACAGCCGCCGCAGCGCCAGCACCGCGCGCAGTCCCTCGGCGGTGCAGTCGGAGATGGGCCAGCCGTGGTCGCGGGTGCTGAACGGCCAGGCGCCCCGACTGATGTGCCGGTAATAGCGCGCCGGGTCGGGCACGTCCTCCAGCACCTGGCTCACCTCCAGATACCGCCAAGCGGCCGCCAGCGTGTCCCGCAGGGGTGAGCCGGCTTTTACCGTCCACAGATCGCCGCACTCGGCCAGCGCCTGCACCGCAAACGCCGTGTCCCACAGCTGCGACCCGTTGTAGCCCTGCATCTTCATGCCGTCCTCCGCCAGCCACAGATAGTCCTGGATGCGTTCCTGGTGCGCCCGAACGTCGGCCTCGGCGTCGGGCGACTGGTGGTCGAACCAGCACACCAGCAGGTTGATCGCCTTGTTCACCGGCCCGATGCACACGTGCTTGGTGTTGCGGTCCTCGGCGCGCACCTGCCGCCGTGTCTCCGCGAGGGCGCGCGGGCGCCACACCCGATCGCGCAGGTAGGCCAGCGGCCAGCGCTGCGTCCACTCGTACACGTACAGCACGTTCCACAGCCACCGCTGCACGCGCGGCCGATGGGTGTACTCGTCCAGAGCACAGCAGTGGAAGCGATGCGCCGGCCAATCGATGCGGTCGTACGCGTCGGTGTACAGCTCGCGGCGCAGCGACTGCACCAGCGGCGTCAGCGGCCCGGTAGCCCGCCGGCCGTACAGATCGCTCATCGGCAGGTACACCATGCGGCAGTGGCACCAGTAGCGCGCCGGCATCACCGGATTGGCCAGCCAGCCGATGGCCGGACGGCGCGCGCCGGTGGCATCGCCGCTGCCGTACGGCAGCAGCCACATCTCCGGCGTCAGCGGGTTCAGGCCGCGCCACTCGTAACACCCCAGGCACGCCAGCCAGAACTTGCCCCACGACGGGATGCCCAACGCGCCGCCATGTCGATGGATGAAGGCGCGCGCCTGCGCCAGCCGCGTTTCCGACGCCTCCACTCCCAGCAGCCGCAGCGCCACATAATTCATCACGCTGCCGAACATGCTCGACGGCGCTTCGATGTGCAGGCCCCAGCCGCCGTCGCGGCGCTGCATGTTGAAGAGGTAGCGGCGCATCTCGTGCACGTGCTGCGATGACAGCGGCGTGCCGCTGATGTAGCAGGCGATCAGCAGGCCGGGTAGCAGGAAGAGCGGCCCGCCATAGTCGCCGGGCCAGTGGCCATCGCGCACTTGCAGGCGCGCGTAAGCGCAAGCGCCGCGCACCAGCGCCGCCTCCACGTCGTCCTCCCGATCGCCGTCCTCAACGCGGTGCTGCGCGAACAGCGCGTCCAGGGCGCTGCCAGACGCCCCACCGGTCGGCTGCTGCACGGCCTGCAGTCGAAACACCTGATCCGCCGCCTGTCGGCGTTCGTGCCGCGACGCCTGAAACGCCGACTGTGCCTGCTCGATCTGCGCGGCCACCTGGCGATCCGCCTCGCTCAGCGGCGTCGATTCGTCGTACTCCCAGCACTGCCGGCCGGCCTCACATCGCAACCGCCACATGAAGGGAAGAGAGAGAGGGACGCGGTGAGTAACACTTAGGGCGTGCGATGGAGTGAAGAAGCGCGCAAGGGATGGCTGACGCGGCGACGGTCTGGGCACCGTCGAAACGTCGTTTCGGAGGCCCCCGAGAACCCCGACACGGTCCGCACGGCGCGCCGAGACGAGGCGACGGGGGAGCGCGCGCGGGCCGCACCGAGGCGATGTACGATAGAGCCGAGCTGCGGCTTCATAGTGATGGCCGTACCAGCACGATCGACGTTACGTGCTCAAGGTCGTCCACGGCAGACGCTATTCACCGGCAGATGATCGCCGCTGCATGATGTACTCGAGACATCGCAGCAGCAGCTGCTGCCGCTCTTCCGCCCGGGCATCCGGCTCCAGCAGCGCCCACAGACGGCGCTCCGGTCGGGTCTCCGCCGGCAAGCGACCAGCGCTTTCCCGTGGCGGGTGATGCATCGCTGCGGGTGCTGGTTCGGGTGCTACGTGTGCGTAGCGACAGCGGTCGCCGTGGCGACAATGTCCGCGGGCAAAGTATCGACAGAGAAGTGAAGAGGGCGCGGCGACTTCTACTGCTCGCGTATGATTCTCGTCGTCGCCGCTGGCGTATCCCGCCAGAGCGCTCAAGGCGTCGGCCGGCGCTGTTGGGGTATTGGACAACCGCGGCCACCGCCGCCGGCGTTCCTCCAGGTACCGCGCCAGCGCCTCGGGCGAGTCGTGCGCCGACGGCACGCCGCGCACGGGATCGTCCGTGGTGGCCGAGGGGGCGGGCGCTCTGGAGTGTCGCTTTCGCGAGCGTGGTCGAGGAGCGCGGGGCACGCGACTTGCTGTGGGCGTCTCGAGGCGCTCCTCGGTCATGGTCGCAACGTCCCCGACGACGGCGTTGAGACCGCGCCTCCCGCGACAACCGGTCCGTGATTCACCTTCCCGATGGCATTCTGCCACGCGTCAGCCTGTTCCCCAAAACACGAGGCCGTGTCCCTCTTTACTGTCGCCTCCGAACCTCCAGCCCGAGCGGACGAACCGCAGCGGCGTCGGCAGGGCTTGCTGGCCTCGCGAGGATGCTGTCAGAGAGGCTCACTCACACCGACCGCGTTCTTGGTGATAGAGTGGAAGGGCATCGCAGCTTCACCCATTCCCTCACCCACACTACATGCCCGTCGACTCCACCATCGTTCTCTTCATGGCGGTTACGGCGCGCGGCCGGGCACACCACAGCGCGCCGTAGTCTGGAAACGAGTCGGCGGGCACACTGGTGAAGCGATGCGGATGTGGACGCCGACTGTCGGTGACATACTGGCACAGAAAGCCGGCCTCGACCAGTAGACGCCCGCACTGGGCGTACACTTCGCTCTCTTTCACCTCGATCACCACGTGGTCGATGCGCGCCAGCCACCACCGCCCGAAGGAGCGCAGCGCGTGCAGGTCGTGTCCCTCGACGTCGATTTTCACAAAGAAGATGGGCGGCAGGCGAGTGCCCGTCACCTGCTCATGCAGACGCAGCACCGCATCCATGCGCATGGCCGGCACGGCAACGCCAGGTATCGCATAGGCGTCGTTGACCGGCAACGCACCGGCCATGCCCAAATTGCCGGTCGAGTCGTAAAAGCTGACGTTGCCGTTCAGCTCGTCGCTGACGGCCACGTGGTGAATGGTCACGCGCTCGCCGATGCGCCCGTTCATGCGCAACGCCAGCTGCACGATCGCGGCCACATTGGGCTGCATCTCGAACGCGTGCACCTGGTATCCCAGCGCGGCCGTATACAGCGCAAACGTGCCAAAGTTCATGCCCACGTCCAGCACGATTTTGGAGCGGCCGTGATCGTGCGGAGTCCAGCGGCGGGCCACGTCGAAAATGGCGTGCAGGTAGGGCTCATCCCAGAAGCCGCCCGACCTCAACATCGCGTCACCCACCAGGTCCGGCGTCAATGACATGAAGTAATACCCGGAAGGGCGTTCATGTGCTGGCAATCGCTGGTCGTTCTCCGGCACGTACCGCCCGATGCGCAGCTTCTCCAGGGTGCCGCGATCCGCTTTGGAGAACTGCTCCAGCGCCCGCTCGGCCGATATCGCCGCGTAGGCCGCCCGGGACGCGTCCGACCGCTTCCACAACCCGCGCAGTTGCGGCGCCGGATATGTTGAGATGATGGCCGGTGGCGGTGCCGAACGCGGATGCAACCCCAGCAGAAGCAAAAACAGCCCGGCCAACGCCGCCGTCCACCACAGCACCGACGCTGGCGTGACATTCGGCAGGCGCTCCTTCCAAGCGCCCCGCGCACCGGTCACCCCTCGGTGCAACGCCGTCCAGTAACTGCCGAAAGTCCTCATGAGCGGTGTCGGGGTTGTCGTTGCGCTGGTGACCCGGTGCAAGCACAACGGCGGCGGCCGCCCGCCGTCCCATCGATTCCACACCACGCCGACTCACGCGGCGCTCGCGTGACTGCAAACATGCGACGCTCATCGGCGATGCCGCGCGCATTCCACACGCGTACGGTGCGCGACGCGCCGTCGGCACCGGCACATCGCGGCGGGAGCGGTCGCAAACGCGGATCGACCGATTCGTGGGACGTGCCCCGCGCATCACGCATCGCGCGGCGTTCGATGCGCAGCGCGAGGGACGTAACGCGCGGATGGCGCGTGACAGAAAACGGTGCCCGTGGAGCGAGAGACAGCGTGGACGGTTCGGCGTGACCAACGTCACGGTGTGACGGACGACACCGCTCGCATGCTCCTCTTTACACGATGCGCTCCCAGGCCTGCGCATACTCCATACTGCGTTGCAGAAGCGCACTGGCACTCTGCGCACCGCCGCCGCCGCCATCACCTACTTCTCCGTCTGCCGGTGGCCTGAATCGCACCACACCGTCCTCGATCACAAACGTGCCGGGCGGCAGCGTCTGCGCCAACCATGCGCTCAACTCGGCCGCCGACACGCCCACCATCTCGCTCAAATACGGCAGCGGCAGCGCGTCATAGGCTGCCGCCGCACACGACAACGCCTCCGCCCGCGTCGTGCTCCGCAACAGCTCCAAAAACGGTTGCCACTCGGGCGGTGCATCCAACTGCAGAATCCGCCGATAACTGCCCTCCACCAGCGCCTGCTCCACCTGCACCGGAAACTGCACGCACGGATTGCGGCTGCGCTCGTCCACCGGCAACAGCTCCATCTCCATGTGAAACTCGGCCAGCCGATTCTGTGCCAACAGCCGCATCAGATTCAACCCGATGATGGCGTCGCGCCGCGGGGACGGCGACTGCCGCAAGCGCTCGTCGGCGTACCACGGCGCCAGCTGCGCCATGTGCCGCTCGAACATGGTCCAGTCGCGCGTGCGCACCGCCAACGCCACACACACCTCATGGAAGGTGCGGCACTGCAGCGGATCGGTGATGCTGCCCTCGGCTACCGCCAGCTTGAGCGCCCGCACCTCCTGCGTCCACTGCTGCCGCTCGGTGGGCGACGGCGCGCCAGTGCCCCGCTCCACCCGCTCCACCAACTGCTGCAGCCGTCGTTCCAGCGAAGTGGCCGTCATGGGGAGGAGGCGATGAGGGGAATGGGTGTGGGCGGCACCAGAGCGCCCTCGGATGAACGCCTCGGGTGCGAACCGCGGCGTGTCGCTCGGCGTCCGCCGCGGCTCCCCGCGGTCGAACCCGCAGCGTGCGCGCGCGTGTGTACGATTCAGGAACGCGCCGCGGTGGGAGCACCTTTCCGAGCGCGGAGCGCTGCGGAAGCGTATGGGGGCATCGTTACGACCGATATCGTGTATTGTGCGAAAGACCATGATGGTGTCGTGTGTTCCGCACCTCCTCATATGCGCTCATTGGGCGTCTTCGTCGCATCGGGCACGCCCTCTGCATCCCCAAGCTCCCCCGACACCACCTCCACATTGCTGGTGCGGGTGTCGAGCGCCCGGTTGGCCAGGGTGTCGGCCTCGCGATTGCCTTCGCGGCGCACATGCACCACTTGGTAGGCGCCGGCGATGGGCGCGCTGCTCAGCAGTTGCTGCAGTTCGCGGTGCAGCGCCCGCAAGCGCTCGTGCCTCACCCGGTACTGGCCATTCAGCTGGCGCACCAGCAGCTCGCTATCCAGACGCATCTCCAGCGAGGTGGCGCCCAGCGAGCGCGCCAGCCGCGCGCCCTCGATCGCTCCGACGTACTCGGCGTAGTTGTTGGTGAGGCCGTCGCCCAGGAAGCGATACACCCGCGCCCGCAGCCGCATACCGTCGGCGTCGTACAAAATGGCACCCGCAGCTGCCAGACCCGGATTGCCCCGAGACGCTCCGTCCGCATAGGCGATGCAGTGCCAACCGGCCGCAGTAGGTTGCGTCGGCACGGGTGACGCGGTTTCGTCGGTTGTCGGGGTGGCCTCATCCGACCGGTCGTCCCGTCGCCGCCGCTTGCGCTCTCCGCGCACTGTACCGCAATTGCGAGCTGCACGATGACGGGTTGTGGAGGCGGGTGCTGGCGTTGCATCGTCCATGACGGAAAGAGTGTCGTGGCGCACCCCGTGTGCGCGGCGGTGTGTGCCGACCGCAACCGCCCAGCAACCGTCTCTCCTAGCGGTAGCACCACCGCTCCACCGCGTGCCGGAGAATGATCCCGGGCGTTTGCAGTCTCCACTTTGACGTCGCCCTCCGTGCCCCGGGCCACCCTCAGCACAGTGCTGTCTGAGCAAACGCTTTCACGACAACGTCCTGAGCTGTGCAAACCGAACGTCGGTCCGCACGGCCAATGCACTCGAGAGCCTCTTCTTTACGGCATCGCCACGCGTCCAACACGCTCACACACCCGCACTGTGTTTGCGTCTCGCCGACGCAGCGCGCTGGGCACGCAACGTCAGACGCGCTTGCAGGGGCAGTTGGCGCTCATCCACCGACCATCCCGTCGAGTCGGTCGGCGGGGTATCGGCTGCCTGATCAGCATGAGTGCGCTCTCGACTGAATGACGCGGTCAGTGTGGCCGAACGGCGCCTCGACTGCAAAGCATTCGACGACCGTTGTCGCGCCGCCCGCTCCCGCTCTCGCAACAAGCGCGCGGCCTCCGCCGCCAACGCATCGTCATCGTCATCGTCGTCATGCTCCTCCTCCCCTCCTTCCCCATCTTCGTCACTCTCGTCATTCTCTTCATCGGAGTCGCGCTCGCGGCGGCGCCTCACGCTGGCGGTCGGATGCAAGTGGCGCCAGCGCTCGTGATCCTCGCTCACCACATAGTCGTCGTGCGTCCAGCGCGCCGCGAACCGCTCATCCGTCTCCGCCGGCTTGCGCTTCGCCCCCGCATTGCGTTGCCGAATGCGTTGCTCGCGCTGCTGCTCCAGCTTCTCCTGCAACCGCGCCTGCCGCCACTCTTCGTAAGCGTACGGCTCGGCGGCGGACTTCGCCTTGCGATACGCTCTCACATCCATCAGAAAGCCGTGCAGGTACGGCTGGAGCTGCTCGGTGCCCAGCGCCTCGTTCAGTCCGAGCGCCGCCACCTCAGCGCGCGTCACAAACTTGTAGTGCTCGTACACCGTGCCTGCAGTAGCGGCGGTGTCGGTCGCGGCACCGGCGCTGCGCCCGATGCCACCGTCGGCCAACTCCTCGGTCATGTGGTCCAGAAATGCACACCATTTCGGGGCCGGCCCCAGCGCCGGTAGATAATACGCATGCACCGGCTGGTCCTCGCACGCCGCCAGGATCAAACCGGCGCCGCCAAACTGCGTCTCCACGTGGTGAATATCGGCGGGCGGTTCGAAGGCCGCCAACGGAGCCTCGGCCAGCCGCTCCGGCTGCTCCCAGATTTTCACGCACTTGCGATCGGCCAACACCGCCTGCGTGGCCGAGCGCGTCTCCGCGTGCGTCGAGTGCCGGAACGTGGCGCTTACCACCGGCACGCCATATCCCATACGGCGCTTGGCCAGCGGTGCCCCGGCGCGAATGTCGTACAGCAGCGCCCAGCCGGACTGCGTCCCGCACAACAACTGCAGTCCGGAGAGGTCCACCGCGGTCACCGCATCGGCATCGCTGCCGGTGGCATCGGCCGCCACCGACCATTGCGCTGCCCGGCGGTGCGGCTCGGTGCGCGGATCGAACGCCTCCACACCGCCGCCACTGCCGCCGCACACCACCATCGAGTGCGCTGCGTTCAACGCGATGCACTCGTTGCTCTCCGAGGCGGTGTGCAGCGGCGGCAGGAAACGGCCCTCGTCCAAATTCAGACGATACACCTGTGAGCCGGACGCCGCCACGTACAAATCACAGGTGGTCGCGTGCAGCGCCAGCGCCCGGCCCGGTGTGGGTATGCGCACCGTGGCGTGCCGCCCGTACTGGGAGTGAAATTCCAGCACCCGATCCACCCGCAACATAGCCAGCTTGCGCCAGTCATCCTCCAGCACCAGCACATCGCAGGCGACCGCATCCAAGTGCCGTTCAAACTTCAGACCCAGCTCGGCGTACTCGTACACCCGCACTTGCGGCGGGTACGTGCCCACCGCCACCAGGTGCGTGCTCGACGGGGTGTTGCGAACGCGATGACAAGCGCCTGGAAAGGACAGATCGTGCAGTAACTGCACGGAATGGGTGGGCGCAATGCCATCGGGAAAAGTGCCAGACGAATGCTGCCCTCGTCGACGGGTACGAGCGCGTCCACCGCCGGTGCGCGGTCGGCGCACACCGGTCTCCACGCCCCACTTCGCCGGCCGCGAGGTGATATGATACACCGGCACGCCCGCACCCGATTGCAAATGCAACGTGCCCACCTCCGCGCCCCCACGCATGGCAGACAAGGGAAGACCGTTTTGCGTGGAAGCGTTGCGACTCGTGGAACAACCCGCCGGGTGCCGAGCCGTCGCGCCTCCTCGTTTATATTCGGTTTCGCTCGCGTCGCCCTCGACATCGAATGCCCGTCGGCGATGAGAAGGTCAAGGGTTCGAATCCCTTCGAAGGCTCGCTCGCTCTCGTTCGGTCGGCGGGCGTGGACGCGGGGAGCAGCTCTCGGCGCGCGCGCCCACCGACCGACGTGCCTTCGTAGCTCAGGGGTAGAGCACCTCACTAGTAGGGCGTACGTTTTTGTTGGTTTTTGGACTTGATGGGCACGGTGGACGGCGGTTGTTGGCGGGTGGAGGTGGCGGCGCTGGTGCGCGGCGTCGATGACGTCTCGGCGGCGGTGCGAGCGCTTCGGGCGCACGCCGAGCTGATGGGCAGCTCGGGAGCGGAGGGGGTGGAGGTAATTTGCGCGACGGATGGCGTGACCGATTTATCTGTGCGGGAACGGGTGCGGGCGGCGTGTCTGGACCTCGAGTGGTTGGGCGCGTTGTTGGAGGGCGTTCAGCCGGGCGGTGAGCTGCGGGTGCGAGTGTCGGCGGCCGAGGAGGAGGTGAAGGGGCTGTCGTCGTGGCGCGCCTCACTGCAGCAGCGGTTGTGCATGGCCGGATGGAACGTGGCGGAAGACGCTCATTCGCAAGATGGTGCTGCGGAGGGCTGGATCGTGGCCCGGCGGCCCGCTGCGGCCGACGGTGTGCTCGGCGCTGCCGTGCCGATCACCGTGAGCGACCACGGCGCGGAGTATCTGGATGAGGAAGAGCTGTTGCCCAGTGAGGCGCTGCGGCAGAGAGTCACCGGGAGTGGCAGCGCCAAAGCGGGATGTGGCACCGGGGACAGTCAGCGCCCGGCCGGTCGACAGCCGTGTGCCAACTGCACGTGCGGCCTGAAAGAGCAGGCGGAAGGCAAGCAGGCGCCACCCCATCCACTACAGTTCCAACCACGCACGGGTGCGTGCAACAACTGCAACCTGGGCGACGCTTTCCGCTGCGCCAACTGTCCGTACCTCGGCTTGCCACCCTTCCGCGCCGGCGAGAGCGTCAAACTCGACGCCTCTATCATTACCAGCGATTTGTAAAGTGCCGCAAAGGTAGTGCGTGCAACGGGTGGTGCCTTTTGCCCGACTCGAATGCGCGCGCCCGGTGGTCCGCATGCGCAACACACTCGCCGCTGTTCGTTGCGGTGTGTGCCCCCGGCGGGCGCGCAGATTTCGGCCGCTGCCCCGCGCGCTTGTCGGGGTCGGCAGCCGCGAGCAGAGCATCGACCGCCACCGAAGACCCACAAAGACCTCTCACGTGGGGTCAAGCGTGCCACCGGTTGTGCAGCGCATCCGTCCGAGTCGCTCAGGACCGGTTTTCGGTCGTCGTCGCTGGTTTTACCCGCACGTTCCCCCTTCGGAATGAGGTGGCCACAGCGAGACGCGCCACCAGAGTCGACCGACGCCCTGGAAGCGCTCCGCCCACTTGCACCACCCATGGACAGCTGTTGCAGTACACTCGTCCTCTTCTCATTCGCTTGGGCGCCGTCCGCGGGAGTTGCGCGGAAGCTGCCGCTCGTCTCCGGCCACCGAGCACGGTGCTCCCGCTTCACCCCGTCCAGTTGCCCCGCGGTCGGTTCCCCTTTCGGCCAGCCGCACCACCAACATCGCGGGCGGCGAGTGGAGGCACCGGCACTCCCTCTCGCTCCCCACGCCACTCTTCTCTATCGTCTGCGCCTCTCTGCCGAATCACCCGAGCCGCATTCGTCGGAACCGGACGACGATTCAGAGAAGCGACACGAGCCGGAGCCGTCGGGCGCCGCGGAACCGACGGGCGCCCAACCGCAGCCGGCACGAGAGCCGCACCAGGTGCCGCAGACGCGTATCGATTGGAATGCGGAGTGGGTGCGCTTCAAACAGTCGGGCGGGCTGAAATCGCCGGGGTTGCCGCGCGAGCGCCGCGTGCGCAGCCCGCCCGAGCAAGCGGCCCTGCGCGCTTGGTACTCGCTGCAGGCGGCGCTCACGCCGCCCAGCCGCGAGGCCCTGTTGCGCGACTGGCGCTTCTGGATAGCGCTGTTGCTGCTGCTGTCCATCCTGACCACCATGTGGTCGCAGTCGCAAACCGACCCCAACATCGGGTTGGAGCTGGGTCGCATGCGCGCATGAGAGGAGAGGTCGGGGCACGAGCTGTGGAGGGAACAGGGGTCGCGCACGAGGTGGGTGGAGCTGCTATGTCAGCATGATGGGTGCATTCGATGGTGTCTGTGCGTACAACCCGTAAAACGCACTCGACATATCGTCTGCGCGTGTGTCCCCTCGTGCGGGCGCACGTTGGTGGTCGTGCATCGCGGGCTGTCCCTGGATGCCGTGATCACCGCAGAGGCGGCGGTTGCGACCTGCCCCACGCAGCGCTCCGCACACACACACACACGCTCTCCCTCTCGCTGCCCTCCTCGTTCAGTGCCACCTTCGCCTATGTGTCCCCCTCGTCATGAATAACCCGCGAGCGATCACGCTGCTGCAGTCGTTGCACGCTCGCACCGTGGAATTGTACGGTCAGGTGGATCAGCTGCGGCTGGCGCTGTACCGCGCGCGAGATGAATCGGCGGCCGCCGGTGGCGGTGCCACCGACCACGCTCCCCTGTTCACGCAGCTGGCGTTGTGCCTGAAAATGTTCACCCTGCTCGTCGACGATCTCGCGCGGTTTCAGTCGCAGCCGCCCACCGCGGGGAGTCAACGCGTCGAATACCTCCTGGAGCCGGTGTCGGCCGCCAGCACCCTGCCGGAACTGCTGCGCACCAAACCGGACGTGGAACGCGAGCGCCAGGCTGCACAACGGTGGAGCGCCTTTATGGAGGAGCGACGGGGACGCGGTGAAGATGCCGCCGCCTTTCTCGCGCGCGTGCACGCCTTTCACGACACCGTGACGCTGCTGTTGGAGCAGTTGGAGGAGACGCGCGCCGCCCTGGCAGCGGCCGCACCGACCACATCCAACGCGGCCGACACTGCGCGGCACGCGCGCCCAGGCCACCTATCCGAGATGGCCGTTACCCTCGACGCGCTCGATCAGGGCCACGGATACGCCTGACGCTCCTCACTGCGCGTCATACGCTCCCATCTGCTGGTACTGACGCGCGATGCGCTCGTAAATGTATCGACTGCGGGCTTCGCGCGCCTCCGCTTTGCTCATCGACGCCGCCGGGCCATTACCCGCCGCCGCCTCTACCTCGGCCCAGTCTAGCTCCGGCATCAGACTCATCCACAGCGGCGCGTAACGCACCACTCGCGACTCGCCCTTGTCGCGCTCTACCGCATCCGGTGGCGGCATCATCACAAACGTGCCGATCGCCATCGGGTAGTAATGACACGCCCGCGCGGCGCGCGCCGCCGACAGCCGGAACAGCTCGATGGCGTCGGCGTCGAACGGCGCGCACTCCACTCTGCCGGTGGCCGGCGAGCGACGGTCCCGTCCACCGCTCGGGGCGAACCACACGCACTGACCGCCCTGTGAGAACAGCCGCTCCATCTCTTTCAGCGTGCGCCGGTTGTGCATCTGTTTCTCCGCGCGACGCTCCGGCTCGTCGTTCATGTGCTTCCGGGAGTATACCGTGAGCATCGAGCGGCCGGCGCTGAACGGCGCCGCCAGCGGGTCTTCCCGTACCCGATCGCCGGCCATGTAGATCATGCTCTGGGCCAGGTGCGCGCCCGCCGCGCCGAAATGATGCCGGAACATGTGGTAGATGGCGAACGGGTCGGCCTCGCTCTGGTGATTGCCCAGCAGGCACACATTGTCGCCCGCCTGCAGCTGTTCCACAATGCGCTGAAAGACCGCCGCCGACTGCGCGTCCATATGCGAACGCTTCAGGTCACACAGCGGCCGCGACATGAGGTTGCCGAACGCGGCGTAATCGAAGGGCGGACCGCGCACGGCCCGATGGTACGGGGCAAAGTGGAACGGGTGCTGCTGCTGATACACCAGGATATCGAACAGGGTCGCAAAGTGCTCGGAGCACCATTGCCGGACGGTGTCTTCGTCGCCGGACGCGCAGCCGTACTCGAGCAGCACGCCGTCGGCCGCGGCCTGCCGCGCGGCCGCCTCGTATGTCTCGTACCATTGCCGCAGAACGTGTCCTCGCCGCTCATCCAACTTCCCCGCCGCCAACAGCCGCTCCAGTCGTTCCGGAAACGGCACCGCAACCCAGTCGTCAGCCCCGCGAGAGGCGGCGGCAGCAGCAGCAGCGTCCGGCGGCGCGAAACGAAAGCGCGTTTGTGGGGGCGGCGGCGGCGGCGGCGGCGGCGGCGACGACGACGAAGCAGAGGATGAAAACGGCGGGGTGGTCAGTGTCGTCCGCGCCACGTTACCCGATCCCGCAGCCGACGCTACCGTCACCGTGCGCCAAGCGGATGACGCTCGCGCCCGCAGCCTCACGCCCCACGGCCGTCGCTGCCCGGTGCGGGCCCATCGGCCGACACTCCCCACAAACCCCACCGAACTCCTCGGCGCTGGACGGCCGTCGACCGCTCCTTCGCTCTCCATCTCGCCTATCGGTGCGCGCGCGCTATTCCACCGGTCTGCTCGCGACCAACATGCAGCCGGCCGGTCGCCTCTCTCGCTCCGATTCGAACGAGGTGTCTGGCAACGGCCGAGCGCGTGTCCGCGACGATCGGCCCGGCGGAGAACTCGATAGAGCCAAAGCAGCCGCCTGGGGGTCGGATGCGAATACGAGCACCGCTAGGAGCAGTGCCTGATTCCTCGGTCTCGATGAGGCGCACTCCCACGGTCGCCGCATTTCTGACGCCGCCGCTGAGACTTTAGACTTGTTCGGTTGCGCTCTGGCGCGCGGCTTGTCGCCATTCTCCCTACTACTCGCCCGGCTGGTGCACCAACGCTCTCCATCGACACACTCGCTCAGGATCGATCCAGTTCGGCCATCTCAATGCGCATCTCCTCCGAGGGCCGCTCGCTCTCCTCCCCTTCTTCTTCCTCTCGCGGCGGCAACAACGCCGCATCCTTCAGCGGGCCGTTGAACAGCTGGCCGGTCCATACGCGCTTGGCCGTTCTGTACAGCAGCACCAGCCACGCGGCAAACAACGCCCAGGTGAAACCGGTGCCGAGCGCCTGTGCCGGCACCCACCCCGACAAAATGCCCAGATTGAGCAGCGCCGCCGTGAACGCCCCGAACGGGAACGCAAACGACCACCAGCCGAGGTTGAATGGCAGGCCCTCGCGCATGGCGCGCGCCACCACGAAACACGCAAAGGCGAACCACCAGAAACCGAACCCCCACAAAAAATAGCCCAGGAAAATGCCCAGACCGCCCGCCATGCGCACGTACTCGCGCATCGGTCCCGACGGGAACACGTTCTTGGCGGCGGCGCCCAGCTGCGAAATGGCCAGCGCGCCGGCGCCCAGCGGGCTCAGCGGCAGGAAGCAGCTCACAATCACCTCCTTGGCCGGCAAATGGTGGAACACGATGCGATTAAAGAACAGCACCAGAATGGTTAGGCACAGCGGCAGCGCGGCACCGATGAGCGCCAACGACAGGTACTCGACGACTTGCGCGTGGCCGGAGTGCGCGATGACCGGCGCCAAAAGACTGCCGCTCGCCGACACTGCCACGCCTGGCACGACGCCCAGCAACCAAATGCAGGTCACCGTCTCCATACTGTGCGATTGCAGGTAGATCATGCACAGCGGGATGCTGAGCACCGCCGCTACCGCCATGACGAAATCGATCCACCACAGCACGATGGCGATAATCACCCCGGCGTATCCCAGTCGCGGCTGGATAAACAGCAACGTGCCGTCCACGATCGTGCCCAGCGCAATCGGGATACACCCCAGGAACATGGAGTGCACCGGGTGCTCGAATATATCGCGCGCGTCTTTGGGGTACAACACCCAGCGCGCCACGAACAGCACCGACGCCGCCACGAACAGCACCACCGTCACCCACCACAGCGCCCACCCGAGGTCCTGCTGCCCCGGGAAACGCAGCGGCGTGAAGCCCATATCGAAGGCCAAGATGCCGGTGCCCATAGCTAGACCGAACCAGGAGGGCGAGAAGTGCAGCACCACATCGCGCTTGTCGCGCAGCTCACTGCCGGGCTTCAGCTTGTCCAGGAGACTCTTCTTGGATTTTCCACCTTCCGACATGGTGTCAGAAACGGGCGTCCCCTCGGCCCGGTTGGGCTCTCGTTCACTTGCTCGTCCGCCGTGCCCGTCGGGTCCTCACGTTCGCCGACACGCCTTCACCGCCCAACGACAGCCGCAATTCGGTCCGCCTTGCCGTCGCGTGCTGCTCTCCCCAACATACCCCTCCTCGTGTTGCCCTCACGCGTAATGAATCCGCACGCGAGCGCTCGGAGGGACACCAACGCGTATGGCCACACAAGCACGGTCCACGGAGGTGCTACAGCCGGCGCCGTCGAATTGCCCTCCAGCGCGCGGATGCGTCGCGGCTCGGGTCGCGAAACCCGCGCGAGGAACGGCGCCGCGAGAGCGACACGAAAAGGGAACGCAGGATAGGGCGTACCGCGTGTCACAAACGGAGAGAGGAGGGTACAACGCCGATGAATCGATGGGTGCCCCACCGAGTATTGGCGGACGCGAATGAGTGGCTAGCCAGTGCCCGTCGAGGGGGATGCCCCCTCGTTGATGGGCACGAGCCGCCCCAGTCGTTGCCTGGCTCGTCAGACAGACAGTGGAGCGACCGGGGAAACATTCGAGAGGCGCGACATACCTCTGAGAATGGGTTGAGACAAGTCACGCCTTCCGTGCACGAAGCTGCCGACCATCTCGGCGCTCCGTTCGGTCAACGTATCACGAGCGACGAGCGTTCGGCAAAAGGTCACCCTCTCAGCACTATGCATCTTCCAGCCACGTCTTCCGCTGCCTCTCTGGCGCGGTCATCGCCACCTTTCGACTCGGCTCCCGCCTCTCCTGGCGGTCATTGCCGCGAGCGCACAACGTATCGACCCGCGCTCGCCCCATTTTCGATACGGACGCGGCGACATGGTCAACACGCCCGTCACTCGCTAACGCTTTCGGCGCTCGGATGCCCACTGCTCTCACAACGCCAATACCTTGACGCGCGTCGCATGTTCCACGGCATGCGCGGCGGGCTGCCTGGCCGTTGAATTCAACGGCTGCCGTTCTCGCCAAATCCCTCTCCCTTTTCGTCCCTCCCTGAAGAGGGGAATCGCCGAAATCACCGATCGCGGCCGATATCCAAAATGGTCGCGCCATGATTCCTCCTTTCGGGACACATGCCGGCGCCCCGGGTGCCCAGGTTCTCAGCGCGCGCGTGTATCGCCCGACCTGCGCAACCTCCGTGTCGAATCCTCTCCTCTATACGCACATCGCTCGCTCCCGATGAATCGCCTTCCTGGATACGTTTTATGC
Organism: Cyanidium caldarium; assembly: GCA_026184775.1. NCBI lineage: Eukaryota > Rhodophyta > Bangiophyceae > Cyanidiales > Cyanidiaceae > Cyanidium > Cyanidium caldarium. The sequence continues at coordinate 321,859 of JANCYW010000013.1, read as the reverse complement.
CATACGATCTGCCTGGATGGGTATTGCGTGATGATGCCAGATGTGAGGTTCGGCAATAGGCCCGCGATCACCGCGCTCTTTCTCTTTCAATCGATTATCGCCCAGACCCTATACTGCTCGCACAGCCAACGCCCGTGTCCCGGTTACCTACTCGAGTTACCGAACCGCCGCTGCCGACCGTCGCCGCACGTGCACGCCCTCAAAACTTGCTCGCCATATACATGGCCAGGTCGACCACGCGCTGGCTATAGCCGTATTCGTTATCGTACCAGGCGACCACCTTGACCAGCGTGTCGCCCATCACGGTGGTGAGCGGCGCGTCCACAATGCTCGAGTTGACGTTGCCGCGATAATCCGACGACACCAGCGGCTCCTCGTTCACCGCCAGGATGCCCTTGAGCGGCCCGTCGGCAGCGCGCTTGAACGCCGCGTTCACCTCCTCCTTAAAGGTGCGCTTCTTCACTTGGCACACGAAATCCACCACCGACACGTTCGCCGTCGGCACGCGCAGCGCAATACCGGTCAGCTTGCCCTTCACCGGCGGATACACCAACGCCACCGCCTGCGCCGCGCCCGTCGACGTGGGCACGATGTTCAGCGCCGCGGCGCGCGCCCGGCGCAAATCGCGATGCGATGCATCCAGCAGGCGCTGATCGCCAGTGTACGAGTGTGTGGTGGTCATCATGCCACTCACAATGCCGAATTCCTCATCCAGCACTTTCACAAACGGCGCCATACCGTTGGTGGTGCACGAGGCGTTGCTGACAATGTGCTCCGTGCTCGGATTGTAATGCAAGTGATTCAGTCCTAGAACGTAGGTGGCCACACCCTCGCCCTTGCCCGGCGCGGTGATCAGCACTTTCTTCGCGCCCGCCTGCAGGTGCTTGGATGCGCCCTCGTTGGAAACGAATACGCCGGTGGCCTCGATCACGATGTCCACCCCGATCGAGCCCCACGGCAACTGCGTCGGATCGCGGTTGCTCACCACCTTCACCGGCTTGCCGTCGATGAGCAGCGTGTCGTCACCCTGCGCCTTGACATCGAACGGCGCCGGCCCCAGGATGGTGTCGTACTTGAGCAGGTGCGCCGCAGTCTTGATGCCCGCGGTGTCGTTGATGGCCACCAGTTCGATATTGGGGTTCGGCGTCGCTTGCAAGCACCGCACAAAGTTGCGCCCGATGCGCCCAAAGCCCGACACCGCCACCCGCACTTTCATGCTCCAGCGCGGTGCTCGCGAGTGCGCTCCCCGACGCATCGGCAACACCGCCGACGACGACGGCGGCGACATTGCCCAGAACGCCGATTGCCGACTGCCCACCCCCGCCGACGCATCGCGCGCCCATCCGCACGTTGCACCCATCACCGGCACCGCAGCGCGCTCGCCGCGGCACCGCGACGACAGCGGAACGCCCGGCAATGTCGCCGACGAGCTCGTCGTCGACGCAGACCGCTTCGACCACACTGGAAGCGCCACGAAAGCAGTGTTCATTTTGATCCACACGTCTGCCGATCGGTGAATGATGCTCCCCTCGCCGTTGCCGCTGCCTCGATCGCTTCGCGTCGATGCACACACCCTCACACACACACACACACACACAGCGGGCGCCCCGTGCGCTCGGCAAAATGCGCTGCGGCGGCGGAGGCGGCGGCGTCTCGGCCACCGTCCATCGAGAACACGAGAGAATTGAGGCAATCCATGACATTCTCGTCCCATTCGGGCAGGCGACCGCCTCGGGGACGGGATTCGGGTCCACCGGCGCGCGCGGGACACGCTCACCGGGCTGCTGCCGGAGGCAGTCCACTGTGTCCATTCGGTGCTCCTCGCTCACCGACATGACTTTTCCTATGTCACTCCGGAAACGCTGAGCTACGCTTACCGTCCCTATGCCTTCGATGAATGGGAGCGCCTTCCCGCAGGTGCCGGCCAAACGGGAACGGTCAGGCTCCGGGAGAGAAGTGCGCGCCGAGCCGGCCGACCATCGATTACCGCCGCCACCGCCGCCGCAGTCGCAGCGAAGAGGATGGCGGCACCGCCGCCGACGCGGACACGATGCCGTCACCCGCTCGCGTGACGCATCAAACGCTGCCTGGTCGTCCGCGGCGCACCGCATGCAGGCCCGTCACGCGCCCGCGCCCAAGGCGATCGCCCCGCTGCCGCCGCTGCGCTGTGTGGACACATTGTGGCTGATGACGCCCGCGGAGTGCGTCGATACTGCCTCGCGTCGACCGGTCTACCCGGCGAATGATGCCGCCCCGTCGGCGCCTGGCGCTGCCCTCTCCGCCGAAGAGGAGGACGCCCGTCGACGCCTGGACATGGCGTTTCTGGACCGGCTGTGTCAACGCATATGGGACACACCGGACGCCGCTCCAACGACAACAACCGCCGCCGCCACGCCCACTTCCACTTCTCGCTGGAGCACCCGCGTGCCGGTCACCACCCTGACCGCCGCGCGCCTGCTCTTCCACCGCTTCACCCTGGTGGAGTCGTTCGCCGACATCGACAACGACCTCGATGTGGTCACCGCCTGCCTGTCCATCGCGTGCAAGGCCACCGAGAACGTGGTGCGCATGCGTGACCTCGTGCGACACGCGTACGCCATCCGCACCCAGGACCGCGTGGCGCCCGACGAGTCGCACGACAAGGAGTTGTACGCGCGGTGTCGTGAATGCATCGCGCAGGCCGAGCGACAAGTGCTGCACACCCTCAACTGGGACATCGATGTGGGCGACAGCGTGCACCGGGTGCTGTTGGCGCACTGGGCGCAGCTGGAGTCGTCGGCGCGACAGACGGAGACGGAAATCGCCTCGCCATCCCCGACGTCACCCTCATCGGCGACCACCGCTCCCGCGGCGGCAGATGGCGGTAGTCGGTTGCCGTGGAGTGACACCGACGCCAAACGCATGCTGCAGGTGGCGTTCTCGTTTCTGAACGAGGCACACCGCACGGTGTGCTGCTGTTTATTCCCGCGCGAGGAACTGGCGGCCGCCGCCTTGATTCTGGCGATGCGTTTATGCAAACTGGAGGCGGCGGACGCGTGGGTGCCGACGTGGATGCGCGCGGCCCATTTGGATGCGTCGACCACGGCGGCGGCGTTGGATCGGATACGCGCTGAGTATTATGCGCGGGTGCGCCGGGCGCTGCGGGACGAGCGTCGGGCGCCAGCCGGAAGGGAAGCGACCGGCACTGCCGCGGCCGCAGCGTGCGCGCTGTTTCCGTCGTGGCTGCGGGAAGCGGTAGAAGCAGAGGGCGCCGAGGCGGAGATCGTGCCAGCCCGCCGACGAACCGGACCGCCGCCGCCGCCGCCACCGTCCGATTGGGCAAATCGGGCAACCGGGGCGACGGCCGCCGACACGCCCTCGCACTCCTCCCCGATGCCGTCGGCCTCGCCGTTGGAACCGCCGCCGCCGCCGCCGATTGAACCGGCGTTTTGGTGACGCGTGCACCTGCCGCGGTGTACCGCTTCACGGCACCGCCAGATGCGAGCTGGACGAGGGCGTCGGCGATGCCGGTGTGAAGCCGCCGAGGGTCTCCGGCGCCTGCCGCATCGACCGTTGCCACAAGGCCGCCTGTTCGCGCAACTGCTCCACTTGCCGCTGGCGTTCGCGCAACACCGCCTCTTGCTGTTCGGCCACGGCCGCCTTGAGGCGCGCCTTGGCTTTGGCCTCGCGGAGCGCACTCTGTAAACGTTCCAGCATCGCGTTGCCGCGTTCGATCTCCACTGCGGCCGCCTCTAGCTGTCGCTCTAGACGCGCGCGCGCTTCCCGTTGCGCCAACAGCGTCTGCTCCAGCGTCTGCTTCTGGGCGGTGGCGCTCTCCAACATTTGGCGCATGCGCTCCATCCAGGCGTCCTTGTCGGCCAGCGCGCGTTCCAGCGACTGACGCTCTACGCCGGCCGCGTCCACTTGCCGCTGCAACTGGTGCTGCTGCCGAGCGATCTCCCGCTGCTCCTCGCGCGCCTTGTCCAGCTCGCGCCGCAACGCCTCGCACTCGGAGCGTTCCGCCGCCAGCCGCGTCTCCAACTGGCGAATCTGCGCCTCGCTGGCGTACCGCTCCTGCATCAGCCGCCGCACGTCGGCCTCGGCCCGTTCCAGCCGTTCGGTCGACGCGCGCTGTTCGCCGCCGTATCGCTCCTCCAGCGCTCGTCGCTCCTGTTGCCACTCGTTCTGCTTCTCCATCAGCGTCTGCAGCGCACGCTCGCGCGCCTCCGTCAGCGCCGCCTGATGCTGCGCGCGCAACTCGTTGGTGGCCTGCACACGCTCCGACTGCAGTTGCGCCACCTGCGCCGCCAGCTGCTCCATGCGACACGTGCGCTCGGCGAATCGCGACTGCGCCTCTTCCAGCGCTGCCTCCAGCTCGGCGTTGCGGCGGGCGGCCTCCTGCCATCGCGCCGCCAAATACCGCTTCACCGCCGTATCCGAACCGGGTGCCATGTGCAGACATAGATGCGGCAAGTTGCGGAAGCGCGTCGTCTCGCATATGCACAGCTTGCCGGAGGCGGCAGCGGCGGCGGCAGTGGTGGCAGTTTCCGCCACGCCCCCGTCACCTCCGTCACTCCCGTACTCGGTCAGGGTGGCGTGAAAACCGCTGGACGCCTGTCGGCACTGTTCAAAGTAGTCCACGATGAGCCGCGGAAACTGCGCAAAATCGACAAACAACGACTGCTCCGCTTTCAGTCGCGGATAGTCCTCCTCAGACACCTCAAACTGGTACAGGAAGAACGGATCGTCCGCGTCGGTCAGCTGCACCGACACGCTGCGCAACCGCGACACCACCGCACTGCCCAGTCGCACTTGCACAAACAGCGACGCCGCTTCCCGTTCCGTCCCGGTGCGGACGTTGCGCACCGTCACCGGCACGCGCTCCGCGTACGGCAGCCGTGGCGTCTCGGGTCGTACCGACGGCGCTCGCGCGCCCATGACGCGGGGCAGGGAATCGCTCGGCGGTGCCGTCGTGTCCATTTCCGCGGCCGCTGCCATGAATGAAAGCGATTCTTTGGATTCAGTGAGTGGCCATGAGACGCCGAAATGCGAGAAAGCGACCGTCTGCGGCGACGTCCATGCCGAAAAACGCAGTTCCCGGCTGCCCGAGACGAGGCGCAGCCCGACGCGAACAGGCAGGCTGCGCGCGCCACGAGCACCGCAGCGCGATTCGTTCAAATCGGTAAGGGATCGCATAAGGGAATCCTTACAGAAACCCGAGCGACAACACCCTCCGGGCGACGCACGCTCACGCCTGCCATCCCGTGTCCGTCGTGATCGTGCTCCACCGAAATACACACCGTATAGGCGTTCCTTTACGTCGTATCGTCCACGGTCCGTCGCTACACATACGCGCTGTCGTCTCTCTACTTGCTCCGGCGCCAGAAGCACAACCGCTGCAGCCAGCGGGGCGAGCGATTGGCCTCGCCGGCGGCATCCGCCTGCTGCGCGGCCTCGTTCATATGGAACACTTTGATAAACACGCTCTCCAACGAGGTGCCACTCACCGCGAAATCGTGCACGCCCAGTGCGGCGCCGTGCTCTTCCAGATACGCGAACAGGCCCTCGTACGCCGCGCTGCTGCTCGCCGCGGCGCCTTTCTCGCCCTGCTCCGCGGCGGCCACCGTCGGCGGCGGCGGCAACACAAACTGCAGCAGTTCCTGTCGGCCGCTGGTGAGCACCTGGCGGCTCTCACACAATGCACCGGCGTATTCGCGTTGCACCGCTGCGGCGACCGCCTCGCCAGTGCCCGCGCTGCACGTCACCGTCAGGTGATACCCGGTGCCGAACTTGTTCTTCAGGCGCATCGGCGAGCCCAACACCGACAGCTTTCCACGATACATGATCGCGATGCGGTCGCCGAGCACGTCCGCCTCCTCCATCGAGTGCGTGGTGTGCAGGATGACCCGGCCGCGCTTGGCGGCCGCGATCATATCCCACACCGCCCGCCGCATCACCGGATCCATGCCGGTCGTCGGCTCGTCCAGATACACCACCTGCGGATCGCCCACCAGCGCCAGCGCCACCGACAGCCGCCGTCGCATGCCGCCGGAGAACTGCGACGCGTACTTGTCGGCCACGTGCAACAGATCCACTTGCGCCAGCCGGCGCTCCACCTCGGCCATGCGCTCGCGCCGCGGGATGCCCTTGAGCGTCGCATAGAGGTAGATGTGCTCGCGCGCGGTCAGGTACCGCCACAGAATGTCGTGCTGCGGACACACTCCGATCAGCGGGCGAATGCGGTGCATTTCGTGCAGCACCGAGTGGCCGTACACCCAGGCATCGCCGCCGGATGGATGCAGCACGCCGGTCAGCATGTTGAAGGTGGTGGTCTTGCCGCTGCCGTTGGGGCCCAGAATGCAGGTGAGCGAGTCGCGGTCCACTGCCAGACACAAGTCGTCCACGGCCACCTGGTCCTTGGCGAATACGCGGCGCAGGCGCCGCAGGACCACCGCCGACGACGGTCGCAATGGCTCGCCGCTCAGCACCGCCTGCCGCTCCGCCAACACATCCGGGTCGACCACCTGCCCCGCGGTATCACCGTTGGCATCGGAGACGCTGACGGCAGCGCCGTCCACGAGGTCGTTGCCCGCCTCGCCGCTGCTGCGTTGCCGGTGGTGCGCTTCCTGTGGCCTCGCACTGCGCGCTGTCTCCGCCACGTACGTTTGGATCGACTCCAGGAACGACGCCGGCTCGCGGCCGGACAGCGATGCGCCGCGATCCATCGACGCCCGGGCGGCCAGGTCATCGTCGGACGGCTCACTGCTGCTGGACGGTGCCGCCGCTTTCGTCCCATTCAGTGCCGGTCCTCCCGGTGCTTCCGGTGACATCCCCGCCAGACCATCTCCCTCCTTGCCGCCGGCGTTCAGCGCCGCGGCCGTGATGTCCGCGATACGCTGCTGAATGGCGACCTCGCGCTCCGCCTCATCCTCCGCCGCCTCCTCTCCCTCTGTATCTCCCTCCGCCGCCGGGCGTTTCCGCCGCCATCGTCGCGCCCGCCTCTGTGCGGCAGCGCGCGGCCGCACCGAGCGCCCCCGCCAGTACGCCATCGAAAACGGATACCACCACGGCAAGCTCACGCCATACTCGTTGGGCATCACATTGTCCAAATACATCGCCGCCACAAACAATACCGCCGCGGGCCATATCATCCACGCCCAACACATGGTCAGCGGCCAGAGGTTGGTGTACGAGCCGCGGTCGCTCCACGAGATGCCCGTGAACACCGACGAGAAGATGCTCAGATCCAACACACACTTGTAGAACATCACCGGGCTGAGTAGCGCGAAAATCCACCGGAAAAACAGCAAGTCGCTGGCGATAAACGCCTTGCCGTCCGGCTTGTCGTAATACACATACGACCCGCCGGAGGCGATCACGTAGCTGAGAATGAAAAACACGAACGACGCCAGCGACACTTGCGACGTCCGCCGCACGAACACGTAGAAGAAGAACGCCCAGCATATCAGGCTCAAGCTGAATATCCAGTAGGTGAAGAAAACAGTCCCGAAACTGTTCTTCAGGTAGAACGAGAACTGGAACGCCGCTCCAAACGCAATCAGCAGCAGTACCAGCAGCGTGGCCACCGCCAGAAACACCGTCCACGACGCCACGAAGAACATCGACTGCGTCAGGCCGATCATCTTCAGGCTCTCGCGCAGCTTGAGCTCCTTGTCGTTGACCAGCAGCATCAGAAAGTACACGAATCCGATCATCAGCGCGCCGAACATCATGAACGCGCCAAACTCCTGAAAGGCACTCAGCGACGACTGCAGCTGCGGGTGCGGCATGAAAGCCTGCGTGAGGTTGAGTCGCGTGCCCAGCAGCACGTCGTTCATGGCGGCGATGAGCGTCGGCACCAGATACTGCTCCTGATAGTAGCACTGAAAGCCCGGAAACGCCGCCTGGCACGACTTGTTGTACTGCACCGTGAAGGAGATGCGGCCGCTGTCGATGGCGCGCAGCTGGTCGGCCTCGAAAATGTACGCCGCCTGGGTGACGTTGGGATGCTCCACCTGGAAGGCGTTGAGCTGCGCCGACGTCTCGAAACTGATAATACCGCCGGACGCGTTCACCGACGTCGGCAGTCCGTATCGCGAGGCCACCTCCTGCACCCAACCGATTACGGTGGAGTTGGACGCGGGCACCACCGCAAAGTTGTAGCAGGTGTGGTTGTGCAGCGCGCGGCACGGCAGCAGCTGCTCGGAGATGGGCTCCAGCGCCGGATTCCGCTTCGGGCCCGTGGTCCGCGAGAAGACCGCGTTGTCATCGTACGAAAGCCGCGCGGCGAACAAGAAAAACGTGAATATGAGCGGCACCAGTAGCAGCAACGCCAGCGCTGTGACGCTCCGCACCGTCAGCCGCAGGTCGCGCAGCACGAGCGCCCCCACCGACTCGAGCCAGTGCCCGAGGGTGCCGCGAGTGCTCTTACGCCGACTTGACGAGGCTGGCGAGGGGAATGCGGCAGTCGACGAAGGCGGCTCTGGCTCGGTCGCTGTCACCGCAGTCGGCATGAGCGGCGCCGGTGAAGACATCGACCAACTTGAACCCAGATGCGCCTCTTCACTGCAAGCCTCACAAACCGCCCCGATCAACAAGGCACGCAGTGCTGCACTCCCTCAGCGACACTTGCGAGACACAACGCCGTTCCCATTCCCCCCCCCCCCAAGCGCTCACCTCAACCCAGCGGGCACCGCCCTGGGCAGCGTTCACGTTGCACGGTCCCCGTTGTGCACGCGCACGACCGAATTTCTGCCGCCGCGGCTGTCTGACCGCAACGAATCGCCGGCCGTTTCCCAGTGTGTGGCTCGCGCTGCGTCTCAGGGAGTTCCCTTACACGGGCCACCGCAAGGGAATTCCCGTCGCGGGCAATCTGCGCACCGCCACGACACCGTTGCGCGGCAACCTGCACGGGGGACGCGCTCCGCCGCTGGGCCATTCACCGGTTGCGAGCGAGCAGCCGAGTCCGAAAAGATATGGCGGCGGCTGCGTTTGCAACATTTCTCCCACGAAGCGTGCCGCGTCAATGCGCTCGCCCTGCGCGCCCAGCTCCCCGTCGGCGCCATCATCTTGCCTCGCTGCGCATGCAAGGCGCCGGGGCACTCTCCGCCGCGGCCGTCGCTCAAGTGCAGCAGCACGCTGGACGCAACCGCCGCATCACCGTCGGCGACTACACCCTCGCTTACGATCTGCAGTCAGGCACGGCGCGGCCGTTTGTGTTCTTCCTGCCGGGCTTGGCCAAATCGCGCTACAACACCAAGCTGGTGGAGGTGGAGATGTACTGCCGCGCCACCAGTCAGGGCGTGCTCTGCGCCGACTACGTGGGCACCGGTCGCTCGTCGGGCAACTTTGCCGATTCGGGCACGATCTCGTTGTGGGCGGAACACGCCGTGGCGCTGTTGGACGAGGTGCTCGACCGGTGTGGCCGCGTGATCCTTGTCGGTGAGGGCGTCGGTGGCTGGATCGCCCTGTTGGCCACCCTGAAGCGGCCCAACCGAGTGTGCGGTATCATTGGTCTGGCGGCCGACCCGGATTTCACTGAGGACATCGTGTGGGACTCGCTCAGCGATGAACAGAAACAACGGTTGCGTGACGAGGGCAGCATCATGCTGCAGCACGGCTTCAAAGAGTATCCCATATCGCTCAAGCTGATCGAAGACGGCCGTCAGCATATGCTGCTGCGCGGCGCGCCCGACTCGCTGCCCATCGACGTGCCGGTGCGATTGGTGCACGGTCTGCGCGACGAGGAGGTGCCCCCGCAGCGCGCACTGCAGCTGGCCAACGTGCTGCGCAGCCAGGACGTCACGGTGACCTTTGTCAAGTACGGCGACCACACGCTGGAGGAGGAGGAAGACTTTCAGCGCACCAACGATTTGATCGCCGAGCTGTCCGGAAAATACTTTGAATATGATTTAACATCGCCGCAGAGCGGGTGAGGAGAACGGTAAAGAGCGTCTCGAAGGATATGTCGGCGGCGGCGATGGTGTGCATGTCAGAGCAATGGTAGCGGTGCTGGCGCCAGTGCCAGGAGGCGTTGGCGCATCTCCTCCCCGTGATGCACCGAGCAGAACGCTGTATCGCTCGCCCATGACGGTTGCAGTCGGAGCGCCCGTCGGCGATGAGAAGCGCCAGTGTCCCTCGCTGCGGTCACAATACAGAGCGAAGGCCGACGCGGCATCACCCAATGCGACAGCGCTTCGTACTGCTCTCGCAACTGACGACCCACTCGAGCGTCCAACTCGTCGTCGTCGTCGTCGTCGTCGTCGTCATCGATGCGACAGACAAACACGACGTGGCGACAGGCACGCAGTACATCGCTCGGTCGGCGCTCCGCCTTCCAAGCATCCACCGCCTCCTCCATGGCTTCCTCCCACAAGTACTCCTCCTCCTCCTCCTCCTCGTCGTCGTCGTCGTCGTTGTCTTCTCTCATCCCTCCGATGCGCCCTCGGCGATCCCGTGCAACATTTCGCTCCCTTGTCGTCGACAACATCGAGCAGGGAATCTCCGCCAACACCAGGCGTCGACCACTCTGCTCATCATCCGCCAACACCCCCAACGTAGGCGTCACCGCCCCGGTGCTCTCACCATGTGCGCTGGACACTTCCTGTGGCGGCCGCGCCCGCGTCAACGCCCGCAACACCGCCGACTTGCCCGCATGCGGCGCACCCACCAGTGCCACATCCGCACACACCAGCGTCTCCAGCAAGACGCGCTGTTGCTCGCCAGCACGTCCGGCCTCGGCATGCCGTGGCGACCGGTTCACCGACGACTTGAAGGCGGCGTTGCCGCGGCCGCCCATACCACCGCGTGCCAGCACTGCCTGCGACACCGCACGCCTCCGGGAGAGTGCCTCCTCGGCCAGCGGCGTGCCGTGCAACTGGCGCGGTTCGTGCAGCAAAATCAGTTCCGGCCGCGTCGGCACGTCCAGAAAGCGCACGCAGGTGCACGGCGGGACGCGCACCAGCGCGTCGGCGCCGCGTTTGCCGTGCATGGCGTGGCGGCCACCGGGTGCGCCATCGCCCGCTCGCACCGCCACCGCGGCCGCCATCGCCTGCCGCGACAGCGCGTGACCGTCTACGGTGGGCTCGCGCACCGACGCATCGACCGCGGTGATCACGTCACCGCCGGCGCCGCCGTGCCCTCCGTCGGGCGGGCCGACGCGCTGGTGTCGGTTGCGGGCGAATGACGCACAACCTCGACCACCCGTGCCGCCCAGAGCTCTTATGACCCAGGTTGAGAAGCGAGGAATGTTGTGTGGAGGAGTTTAGGGGAGCAAAGTGGGTTGCGGGCTGTTCCGCAAGGTACTCAGCGCGCTGCCCTCGACGGAGTCCCTTGTGCACACAGCGACAACTCGCAGCAGGAATTTTTCACGATAACAACCCCGCAACTCCAGTGCTACCGCTAATACATGAGACGAAAACCGACCCCCATCGCATCTACCGCTCTGCCTGCAGCGCGTACAACTCCCACCACCACCACCACCACCACCTCTTCCATCCTCACGACGCTTCCTGGCCCTGCTGCGCCTTGCGCTTACGCCACTCTGCGCGTTCCTCGGGCGTGCCGATGAGGTCATCGTCGCCCCACGGAAAGCCGGGCACCCGCGCGCGGTGCCGCAAATACGAGTACGCGGGGTGCGGCTCGGCGTGCTCGTGCGACCGCGACAGGCACACCACCATATAGGCCAACACCGGCGCCAACCCTATCAAAGTCATCCGGCGCCACCTTTCCACGTCCTTGCCAGCCTCCTCCCGGTGCTGACGCCCGGCGGCATCCTTGCCGGGCGCCCGCGGCGCCCACCAGCGCTCCTCCCGGGCAGCAGTCGGCGCGGCCGGGTTGGCACTACCACCACCACCACCACCACCTCCCGACACTGCCCGTCGCCCACCCCACTGGTTGCACCCCAGTCGCCGAGCCGCACGAAGAGCCAGCGACATACCGTGTGCCCGTGGAGCGAGTGCGTGCGGTCTGCCGTACCACACCGCCGCGTCGCTGTCTTGCTCGCGCTCCACCAACCGACCGATCGGCATCGATCGGGCATCGATCGAAAGGGTGCGTGTCGATGGCGGCGGCATCGATCGGCATCGATCGATCGCGAGAACAACGCGCAGCACAGAGATGCCCCGTGTGTGTCATGCTGGCGTCCGGGACATCGGCGCCACCTTTATATGGGTGTCTGGACGGGCACTTGCTTCGGTGACGATACCAGATAGGGATCTTGTCGGCGCACGTGAATGGCCAGCAGTTGTTGCAGATGGTGCACTTGGTCGCGCAGGGCGTCGAGTTGCTGACGCAGAGCGGTGTTCTCGGCGGTCAGTTGCGCCACCTCGGTGCGACACATCTCCTCCCATTGTCGTCTGCGCAGGCGGGAGCGTTCGGCGCTCTGGCGGTTCTGTTCCATGCGGCGGACGCGCTTCTCCTCCTTGCTCAGGGCCAGGCGTGGACGAGAACGCCGGCCGGTGCTGCTCGAGGTGGATGCGTGCGGCCGGTCGAGCATGCCGGTGGCGCTGTCGGTGCGGCTGCTGGGCAGCGATAGCGACACGTGGTGGATGCCATCGTTGGATGTCGCGCGAGGGCGCAATGCGTATCCGCCGGAGATGCTGGGGGGTGGCTCGAACGGCATGGCCGTGGTCGATGGGGCGCCGTGGTGCTCCACCGGGATGTGCACCGTATCGGTGGCGCTGGTGGCGGTGGTCACCGGCACATCCGACACTGCACCAGACGCGCCCCATGCCACACGATCCATCACCCACTGTTCCGCCAACGAGCCCAAATTGTCAATCAGGTACTCGTTGTCGAGTGCCACGCCCCGCCCGCCTCCGTCACCGGTGGCACTGCCAGTCGGCATATCCAATCCGCCCGATGGCATCCGCCCCCAGGTGGCGCTGCTGGGCGTGAAGGCGTCCAACGCCTTGAGCCCGCTCGGGGTGAACAGTTCCGGTTCACAGCGGTTCATAAATTCCGCCAACTCCACCGGCGACAGCAGGTGTAGCGAAGGCGTGTCCGCCAGCGGCGATGGCAACAGCGCCTCCGCAACACCGTCGCCGCCTGGTTCACCGTGCTGTTCCACGGCATCCATTTCGTGCAGCAGCGTCTCGGTGGCGGGCGTCAGCACACCGCCGCCCAGCAGCAAGGCGATCTTGCGCAGCTCTCGCGAACGCATGCGCGTCAGGTTGCTGCCACTGCTGCGCACCAGCGCGTCATCATCCGAGTCGCCCAGACGCGCCGTGGTCGCCTGCATCGCCCGCGTACCCGCCGACGCCGCACGCGCAATCAACGAATCCAACTCGGGCATTCCCAGTGGCCCGCTCTCCCGGTGCGTCAGGGTGGCGTCGCCCTCGCCCGCTGGCGGTGCCGCCGCCGCCGCTGCTGCTCGCCACTGCAATATCGCCCCGTCCCGCAGCGCCGCCAACACTGAATTCGCCCGCTCCAGCGCCTTGCACTTGTCCGCGCTGTTCAGGCCGCCCTGATCCACCATGCGCAACAACGCCTCCGAGTGGTCGTACAGATCCGGTATGCCGTACTGCAGAATCGAGGCGTCCTCATCCAGCCGCTGGCCGCCGTAGTACAGGTCTCCCGGAGGCGCGCCGTCGCTCAAGTAACCCATGGCGACGAGGTGCTGCTTCAGCTCACGCGCCGTGCAGTTGGCCGGAACGTGCACGGTCACGCGCTCCCCGGCCTCCTCCAGCTCCAGCACCAGCGGCAGACACCCCGGTTGCACGCCCACCTCCATCTCGGCCTCTTCGGACTCTTCCATAGCGCCACCGCCAACGCCCCCGCCTTTTTCGTCGGCCATGGCGGTCGCTCGGTGCGATTCCGTTCTCGTCGTCGACCGCTCCGAGCGCGCCTCCGGCACCGCGCTCGTCGCAAAGACGCCGCACCCACCACCACCACCGCCTCCTCCTCCTCCCGCGGACGCACCTTGTGGGTGCGTCGTGACGGGTGTGGCACACCCGTGCGCCCCTGCCTCGAGCGACCGCGCCCGCAACGCGCAATGTGCAACCGGTGCGGTGGGGCGGTGTGACGTGAGGAGCGCGTCGTCCGCGCGGCGAATGCGATCGCATCGGCGCGGAGACGCGATCGGCGCGATGGCGCGTCGTCGACGCCGCTCTCCCGCGAGACGACAACGTCGCAGCAGGGAGCGCGCGCAGGGGAAGCGGAGGGATGCCCGGAGGGATGCCCGGAGGGCGTGCCACCGGCTGGCGAACCCACCCACGCAACGGTCGGCAGCGGCCTCTAGGCAGAGGCACGCTCCGCATTCTCAACACCCTCTACACTTTACCGCTACGGCGCTCACCGCCATGCCTGGCGCTCATTTCGGCGCGAGTGCCCGTGTTCGCGGTCGGCCGACACGGGCGCGCGCACAGAGCGGACACCAGCTGGGTTTGCGCAGCGTGCCGTTGCCGCGCACACCGCGTCGCAGATTGTTTGGCGTGGCGGTAAACTCGTGGCCCGCAGCACAACGCCAACGCAGCGGCACTTGGCTACCGAGATACGCCTCCGACAAGCACGCACCACCGCGCTCGGCCGCCAGCTGCTGCATGTGCTGCAGTGTGACCGATTCACCGGGTCGTCGACGCGCACACTCCGGGCACCACGATCGATGCCAGAGCACATTGTCCGGGGTGGCGTGCCACTGGTGCGAGCACTTGCCACACCGCCACAGCAGTTTCACCCGCGCGCCGTGATATTCGGTGGAGAGGCAAGCACCGCCACGTGCGGCGGCCGCCTCTTGTATACGCGTCAGTGTCAGCCGTCGCGAAATTCCCTTTCGCGCCGCCTCTTGTGCGTACTGACACACGGGACACAGCGAATTCCGCGCCAACGTACTGGCGGCCGCCATGGACACCGTGTGTCCGCGCTGACAGGTGTATCGAATCACCGGACACATGACTTCAGCTCCGTGGCACAACCACTGCTCCAGCGCCGGGTCCAGTTTCAGCCCGTCAACACCAACGCCAGCTCCGTCCGGCGTCTTCCCCGCCAGCCCCGACGCCCGTATCTCCCTGCGGTACGCCGCCACCTGCGCCAGCAGCGACGGCCACTCCGACGGCGGCAGCTGCGGCTCGGCACTGGCTCGCCAACGCGTTCTCAGCAGTCTTCCACCTCGCCGCCACCGCCATCGCGTGCCGTTCCACGGCTCTTTCACCGACGGCAGCGGCCATTGCGCAAACGCCACGGACGCAGACGGTCCACGCATGGCTGCTCGCCGGGTGCTCCGCGCGCGGCCACCCGAAGACGAGTTCCCCGTGTCGATCCCGCCCTCCGTTCACCAACGTCCGGGCGGGGAGCACCCCAGCCCATTCCCTTATCCGCGCAGGGAATTCCCTCATGGCGGGCGCAGTGGGCGTTCGCTCGCGCGCGGTTCGTCGTTCGCAAGTTTTACGTTCAACTCGGTGGTGCTCGCGGCCCCGCCCGCGTTGGTGCTCTCGCGCGCAGTGGCATCCCCTCCAACCAGGTACGCCGGGCTATTCGCGCATGGCTCTACCAGGGGGCCACACAGCCGGTGGTGTGGAGGGCGTCGCGGAGACGCGCGAGGCCGCAGAGGTGCCGACGTCAGCGGCGGGAACTGCAGCACCAGCCACGCCGACGCCTCCGTCGGGGGCGGCCGTCCCCGAGGCAGACGCTGTGGGGGTCGGCGCGTCGGCCCGTGAATCGGCAGTGAGGCAGTCGCTGAAGGTAGCGGGCGCGGTCGGTGAAGAACAGGACGAGGCGGTGGTGATGCTCACGGCCGCCGCCGCCGCCGCCGCCGATAACGACAGCCGTGCAGTCGATCGAGAACGCAGCACGGGTGGTTCGGAGGGCGCGTCGCCGCTTACGCCGCCGCCGGCGGTGATGGGCGTATGGGTGCAATACGAGGATACGGCGGTGCGCTTCCGGGTCACCGGCGACCTCACCGCGCACGATGTGTTGCTAGAGGCGTTGCGGGTACTCGCGGGCTGGTCATCGCATTGGATGAGTCCGCCGCCGATGTCGTCGCCTCCACTGCCATCGCTCGCCGCCTACTGCATCCCTGCGCCCACATCTACCCCCTGCGGTGGGTACCTGGTGGACGCCACCGGAACGGTGGTGCCTGGCGCGTGTCGATTGGTGCACGCCGCCGCCTCGTCCGAATCCGTCGGCCTGTTCTCGGCGGCAGCGCTGTTATCCAGCGGTGCCGCCGATCCAGCGGCACCCACCACGCCACGGCTGCGGCTGCTGGCGGGACCGTTGCCGCGACCGACGGCGACTGCCACAGCTGCCACGGCGACCGGCCTGGAAGTGTTGGCAGTGCGTTCACTAGGTCAGTCGGACGCGACAACGACAGCGGCCATCGCGGGCATCACCGACCGCCAATCGAACGTGCTGCCGTGGCCGCCAGTGCTGGCAGACACTGTGTACGCCAGCGACGATTCCGTCACGGTCACCGAACCGGAAGACGGCGACGACGACGATGAGGACGAAGAGGATCTTCCCGGGGGCAGTCGCCACGCTCATGCCGGCCTACGCCAACGTCACGGCCCCGGACCGCCGATGCCACCGCGCCGCCATCACCCGTCGCGCGCTGCCGACTTGGCGGCCGACCTGTGGCGCTCGCCGCTCGACACGCACAGCACCCACTGCTTTGCGTGCGGACGACGAACACCGCGGCCGTGTCTCCGCTGCAGCGAGCCGTCCTGCGCGCGCACATACCATCCCGAGTGTATCGGGGGGGCGCCCACAGCGGCCACGATGTCGTCGTTCGAATGTCCGCAACATCGCTGCGCAGTGTGCCACGCCCGCGCCGATCCCACACGACTGCTGCTCTTCGCCTGTCAGCGCTGTCCGCGCGCTTTCTGCGCACTGCACCTGCCACCGGGCTACATCGATCTGCGCCTCGGAGCGCGCACCACCACCGTGCG
>JANCYW010000013.1:297500-300000 GCA_026184775.1 Cyanidium caldarium | reverse complement strand
TTACCGGGTAAAACTGTCACTCCACCTGCTCCAGCTATCCTGAGGGAAACTTCGGAGGGAACCAGCTACCAGATGGTTCGATGAGTCTTTCGCCCCTATACCCAAGTCAGACGATCGATTTGCACGTCAGAATCGCTGCGGGCCTCCACCAGAGTTTCCTCTGGCTTCACCCTGCTCAGGCATAGTTCACCATCTTTCGGGTCCCACCGCGCATGCTCCCGCGCGGTCCATTCACTCTTCAGTTCGTGGCCGGCCGCTGCTGCATCGGCGCGGCGACGCGCCGACTCGCAGCTCGGACGCCCTGCGGCGCCCTCCACTTTCGTTGCGCACCCGGGGATGCTGCTCCCGAATACTCGCACGCGCGGTGGACTCCTTGGTCCGTGTTTCAAGACGGGCCGCACAGAGCCGTGCGCACACCTGTCCGCGTCCTCACCTCCGCACGCATTGCGCGCGGAGGGAATTTCGGTACACAAGCCCCGGCCGGCCGCACGGCGTGCGGCGCGCCCTCTAGCGCCGAGCTCCTCACGGAGCGCGGCTACCTTGGCGCCCGCGTCTCCCGCGCACACACTGCCAGCCGACGCGGACCCGCGCATCCGGCGCGCCGACCGCCCACAAAAGACGACCGGCGACCGCCGCCGCGGCACCGACTCTCTGCGCTTCCCTCTTGGCGGTTTCAAGCACTTTTCACTCTCTTTCCAAAGGTCTTTTCATCTTTCCCTCACGGTACTTGTTCGCTATCGGTCTCTCGCCGGTATTTAGCTTTAGGTGAAGTTTACCACCCACTTGGGGCTGCATTCCCAAACAACCCGACTCGTCGAGGGCGCGTCGTGAGCGCACCGCCCTCCGGACTCGACCACGGGACTCTCACCCTGTCGCGTGCGCCTTTCCAAAGCGACTTGCCGTCCGGGGCGGCACCGACCGCGCCCTCTCCAGCACACATCCCGGACGCGCTGCGCGCCCGGTTCCCGTGCTGAGCTGCTCCCACTTCGCTCGCCGCTACTGCGGGAATCACGGTTGTTTTCTTCTCCTCCGCTTAGTGATATGCTTAAGTTCAGCGGGTGCTCTTGCCTGATTTGAGGTCGCGACGCTTCACGCGGCACACACACGGTGCACGGTGGCGGTGTACGGTTGTACGCACACACACACACATGCTCGCGTCCGGTGGAGAGCGCGCACGAAAATGCGATGGCGACAAAACACCACACACGCGCCCCCACCACCGGCCCAGCGCTCGCCGGACGCGCCACCGGGGCGCGCGCTGCGCCTCGGGGGCGCAGCGCCGTTCGCTGCGGAACCTGGTCACCGCCGGTGCGCGCACACGTCCAGTGCGCGAGCGCTGTGGCCGGCCGCGGACGGGCCGACACTTCAGGCGACGCCGCCACACACACCCGCACCGCGCCGCGCATGCCGCTGCGGGGCGCGTGTGCTGCTGCCGCCGCCACCCGAGAACCGGAGCGAGAGAGGCGACGTGGATGCATGAGCATCCACACCCACCCACCCACACACCGGCCCGGGTGGCGGCGCACACACACACGCGCCCCGCAGCGGCAGGCAGCAGGCGGAGCAGACGACGACGGCGACGACGCCCATATCGCGCGCGCGCGCATAGCGTCGTATGGGCACACACACACGCGCACGCGGGAGACCGGCGCGCGTGCCGGCAGGCGCGCGACCGCGCGCCCTGCCAAACACACACCCCCGCATCGTCCCGCCGCGCGCATAGCATGCACACACACACACGCACGCACGCACGCAGGCACGCACGCACAGTAGGTGCAAACACACCCTTTTACAGTGTGGGGCACACAACTAGGGTGGTATCGATCGACACTCAAACAGGCATGCTTGCAGCGTTGCCGCCGCAAGCGCCACTTGCGTTCAAAGACTCGATGATTCGCGGGTCGCTGATCCCATGACGTATCGCCGTTGGCCGCGTTCTTCATCGACGCGAGAGCCGAGATATCCACCGCCAAGAGCTGTTTTTCGTATTATTCATGATGATGACCACACACCCATGAGATGCGCGGAGAGCGCGCGCGCGCACACACACAGGGGGCGCGCGCGCGTGCCTGGGGCGGGGCAGTCGTGGAAAGGGAGGCGCGCGCGCGGACCTATCGCCGCCGCGGTGGGAGGCGCGCTTGCGCGCACCACACACCACCCACACGCGCCCCGTATTCCCCGCCGCCGCCGCACACACCCCGGACAGCACGCACGCCTCCCGCGCACGCACGCACACACACACACGCCCTCCACAACCCCACCCCACGTGTGGGCCGGTCGGTATATATTTTCTCAAGGTTGCATATAAAAAAGCACATCACACCTCTGCTGCTGCTGCTGCAACCACACCGGCGGTTCGCGGGTGAGCAAGACGGCCGGGTGCGTGCCCCGGCCGCCCTGGGTTATCGACACGTGGTCTGAGAATGATCCTTCCGCAGGTTCACCTACGGAAACCTTGTTACGACTTCTCCTTCCTCTAAATGATAAGGTTTGTTGAGCT